>JAVCKU010000047.1:9994203-10008930 GCA_032273985.1 Hypsolebias coamazonicus | reverse complement strand
AAAAAAAAAAAAAAAAAAAAAGGAATTGTTACAAAAAAATTACACTAAAAATATGTTTCTGTTAAGTGAACAAAATAAAATCAGTGGTTTACTGAAATATTAGATTTAAATCCTGTTCTGCAGCAGTAAAGTAACATAAATGCAACTGTGGCTAAAAACCTAAGGGACAACGTAAATATCAAGATTACCACTTAGGTATTGTGCTCTACGACAATAAAATCTAACAAGATGAGTTATGTACATAACAGACTGACACATGAATCATTGCACAAACTTAAACTTCTTTCCTTTTATTTTGAAAGGCTCCCATTGCGCAATGCTTTACATCCTTTCTTTAAAGAGGTGTTGAACTATTTTGACAAAACACATCCTGTGTGGTTTCTGTGATGACAAGCCGCCTGTCCCTTTGAGCAAGTTCACCCGCAGGTAAACACACAGGCACGGTGGTGCACAGTAAATACACACTGCGAGAAGGAAGAAGATCATTTATCTCTGCAGTTCTCTCCATGAAAGCCATCTACAGGTGAAGCAGGGTCTCTGAGGGCTTTGTTCTGGGCAGGGTTCAGCTCTTTGTGTCCACCACCTTCAAAGCAAATGTACATGAACACGAACATGAGGCTTCTTGGGTAACCATCCCATTGAAGAGCAGCACAATGGTGCTACCAATTATCCACAGTGCTCAATGCTTTGGCGGAATCAGTTACATGGCTTTTTGTGTGTTTCTGCATGCATGTGTGTGTGTAAAGAGGAGTGTGTACACTAGGTTTGCATGTTTCACAATGTAAAGCTTTAGCACATGCATCTATCCGATCATGTGACTCTGCATTAATGTGTAAATGTGTGTGAACCATTTATTTAGCCTAAAGTTTAGTAAGTTTCATATCTCTTCATTTTATGCTCTAATTTTTGTCATAACTTTAATTCTAGTCTTTTGAATTGTACACAAAATTGTAAATATATATTTTGGACGTCAGCTAAATCAGTGATTAGAAAACAGTTTAACTGCATGACCATCCGCACCCTTTGACACAGTGACTTTCAGCAGGGTCGGGTGTCAGTGAGCTTGCAAACTTGTCTTTCAGAATGATGAGCTTCATCCAGTCTGACAGGGCACTCACCAAAACAAACCTCTAGACGCATTGGAAGTGATTTAGAGTTTCTGTCTTTAAATTGAAATGTGTGAGCAGTCAAAGAAATAGTTCTTCTATGTTCGTCCATTTATTCTCTCAGAGATGGATTGTTAGCACATCTCCACTTATCTCGCATCAACCTGTTTACCGGTACTTGACACCGACCATTTTCCACACGTACTCTGCACTGACACCTGACAGAAATTTGTGTGTAGTCGTGTGTACATGTTGGAATGAGAATATGAAGCGCTCTAGCCATGATTGTTGAGCAACCAGTCTCAAGGAACTTACCTTAACTCAGTGGCTAGAATTGTTTAAGTAGAAGTTGAAGATTGCTCTTATTGTGTTAAAAAAAAAAAAAAAAAAAAAACTTTTGTCAGTAAATTCTACCTTTCCCTTCTGAAATGTCTCTTTTTGTTTTACAGTGAGGATGAAAGTCCCATCAGGCCGTCCACCTCCACCAGATCAAACAGACATGTCAGCTTCAACACAGAAAACACAAATGCTGATGAGGAGCGACAGCATCTGGAGAAAAACACGTCACTTACGTTTGTAGAAAATAGTGAAGAGGAAGAAGAAAGAGCAGCACGGACTGGCACGAACTCTAAAGAAAGCAGACTAGATGTAGAAAAGCAGAAAAGTCATGTGAGTTTTCCAAAAGAAGGTGAATTGCTTGTGCCTACTCCAGGAGTCTCCTTGGATGCCATCTCTGCATTTAACATAGACAGTGACACAGATGTGGAGGGAGAGGAGGGTGAGGAAATGCCTGCTGGATCTTTGAGCTTAAATACCAGTCAGCAAGTTGATCACCCACCAAACACAGTCCTGTTTCATATGGACAGTGATACAGATGCTGAGGAAGATGTAGACGTTTCAGACTTGGCTCCTAAAACTGTGTCTAATGAAACTTCCAAACCCTCTCACGTTGCATCAGGTATTCAGTTTGAGGGCATCATCGCTGACAGTGACACTGATGTGGAGGAGGAGGATGCTGCTGTGTCAGAAGCTATCCTCACAGCCAAAGCCACATCAGTTCAGGCTGACTCCGCTTCTTCAAGAGATTTCCACTTGGACAGTGACACAGATGAGGAGCAAGATGAGGCAGGATGCAGAGCAAAAAACAATTATTCTAAAAGCAATGAAACACTCATCCAATCTGATTTAAAGCCTGGCGTGGCTGAATCTGCCGCTGCTCCTCATAGTCTGCTTCCAGAAGCAAGGGCTGGATCTGTCTGTGCTCCTGCAGCTGGCGACCCCTCTGTGACTGCAGCTCTGACAGAACCCTGCACCTCTTCAGCTGCAGCAGCTGATTTGGATATTTTGTCTGACAGTGACACAGACATGGAGGAGCAGAAGGATTCTCCTCTGGTTACTCCTCTAGGTGCCACAAATGTGTCGGCATCTTCTGATAAAATGTCGGGATGTGATGCAGACACAGATTTGGATGAACCCCATGCTGGAGATGAGGTCAATCCAGCTGACCTCAGAGGGAACGGTGATGATGTGGAGGATGAGGAGGCAAATGTTGTTGAGAAGGGCAAGGATGAGATCCCTCAGCTGGAGAGAGAACGTAGTTTAGGATCTCTGGTTCCTCTTCTGCAGAACTGCTCTACTCCTGTTCAGGATTCAGGTAATCAGACTATTGTATAAATATTCAGAAACCACAAAAGTATGTTGTTTTGCTTAAACATGACATAAAAATGCTCAGATGTTACAGCTTTTTACTTTTTTTTTAATGTTTTACTTTTTTGTTGCCTTTTCAGACTATGTTGAAAACATGGAGACTCAGGCTTTTATAAGCCCTTCTGCTGCTTTTAGACGTGAGTAAAACATTTTTATTATATACAGCATTTTTCTCCAACTTCATTTCACAAACATCAAGTCATTGTTTTGAACTGTTCTTTTATTACTGTTTTTCTTTTACACTTTATACTTTTGTTACATGTAACTGGGACCCTGTGTGCACAGTTTGGTTCCATCACATGTACCACATGTGATGATAATGACAATAAAGAGACCTTGACCTTGAAATGTTAAATATAACAAATGCACAAACAGCAAAGATTTGCAAATCAATATGCAAAATGTTGAAATGAACAATACTGTATTTACGAATTAAAAATGTATAAAAAAAACCATACAAAATAATTTTAACATATCTCTTATAAATTTGTTTTTCTTGTTTGTCATTTTTAATTGATTTTTTTTTTTGTTGTTGTTAAATTTTATATTTTTTATTTGTTTTTTAGGATTGCTTAGTAATATGTATCAGTACTGTATAAGGATTACAGGTGAAAAATAGCTAAAGTTTGTTAGCTTTGGGACGTTTGCTGTTGTGTTCATGGATGTGCACTATCTTTGTAAAATAAAATACTAAACAAAATAAAATGGAAAGGTTAAACCTGATTTTATGGCAAAATAGTTTGTCTTAAACTGGTCAGCAAAAACTTTAAACTTGCAATAATGTGAAGACGTTCACTAGCATATATTATTGTATTAAACAAATGTTCCATTTGTTTACATTGTTGTTTAATCTTTTCTGGTCAGTTACATCATTTTAACAACATTTATTACCATCCATTTCAATAGAAAATCGTTTCAGAATCGAAAAATCTATTTTGTATAGAATCAGTACGCCAACAATCGAAATCGAATCAAATTGAATCGCCAGACACTGAGATTCGCACCCCTAATTTCTCATAAAACGTGACAAAGAGTGAAATTACACAAGAAGCAAGAATATGAAAGTTTTACTGAAGAAGTGATCCCACATGCCTAAGAACTGTATTTGTAAGAAGTGATGCAACACAGTTGTAAATATGTCCCTGTCCTGGCTTTTTTTTTTTTTAACGTTGCCGGCATCCAATTCAAAATATTTTCCTTCTTTTTGTCCCCCAGCTGCTGAGGCATCTGCTTTAAGACGCGTAGTGCCATCTTCCTGCTCAGACAGCCAAGAGGATGAAGATTACACTGTAGCTGAGACCCAGTCCTTTGTTCTTCAAACCAGAAATCAGCAGACAGTTGTGGACCCAAGCTCAGCATCGGAGCTTGAGTCCAAACCAGAAGAGTGGTCCAGCAGAGTGGACTCCTTCCAGCTGGGGTTGTCTGATAGCAGCCACCTGGAGTGTCAGGAGAGCACCCAAGCATTTGTGTTGGTGGAAGACAGGGTGAACCTGGAGGAGACCCAGGCTTATATCTCTACAGACACAGGAAATGACTCCAACCTGGAGGTCATGCAGGCCTTTGAGGAAAACGAGGAGCCTGTTAAAGTTCCAGATGTCTCAGCAAAAGAAGGTTGCGTTAATTTAGCCTTTGAAGCAACTCAGGCGTACATTTCAGAGCCGTACGGTGATTCAGAGAAAGATTCAGATGAAGATAAGGGACAAAGCCCAGCCGTGGCTGAGACTGCAGATCGTACAGACAACTCGTCTACGCTCGCTGTGGCTGAAACTCAACCAGTGCTGCCTTCTGAGGAAGAGGGAAGTTTGGAAACAAATAATTCAGTTGTTTCTGCACATGTTAAACCCAAAGTACAGAATGAAACGAAGGAAAAGATCCTCTCTGAAGCTGATTTTGCTGTTGAAGCTCAGCCCGTGTTTACGAGTGACGACAAGGAAAACAACGATGAAGACTCATCACCGCAGTTTGAGGAGGAGCAAACACAGCCTAATGCTTGTTCCGCGTCGTCATCGCATGAAACCCAGCCCGTGCACGTGAGCGCTGCAGAAACTCAGCCGATGGTTTTAGATGAAGACAGTGACGAGTACTCAATGCCGCTCTTGCCAAAAAGAAAAGCGAAGCAGCTTCATATTGAAGAAGAGGAGTCTCAACAGCTGAGCAATTCTGATTCTTGTGCTGCTGAAACTCAGCCCGTTGCTGCAACTGATGATGATGATGATGATGATGATTCAGTGCCACGCTCATGTAAACGAAAAGCAAAGCCGCTGCAGCTGGAAGACGAGACGCAGTCACTGGGTAATTCTGAAGTGTCCGCTGTTGGATCCCAACCTTCACCCACACGTGAGGACAAGCGGAGCAACGAAGAGAACGTCAGTCCTCGTCCTCAGAAGAGCAAAGCTAAGCCCCTGCAGGTGCAAGAAGAGCAGACTCCGCCTCTGATCGGTGCTCAGGTGTCTGCTATTTCAGCTCAGCCAGAGGTTAGACGTGAAGAAGAGGAGAACGATAGCGAGGTCTTCGTTCTTCCTCGAAAAAGAAAAGCAAAGCAGCTTCATCTTGAAGATGAGGAGTCGCAACAGCTCACAACTTCTGAATTCTCTGCTGCTCAAACCCAACTTGCACACAAGAACGAAGGAGACACGACTGCAAGTCCACCAGCAGGAGAAACCCTGCAGCTTGATGAAGAGCAGACACAAGCTCTCGCTTCTTCTGAGGTTTGTGTTGAAACTGAGCTGAACAAGAGTGACGAGAAGAGCGAGGCTCCAGGTCCACGAAGAAAAGCAGCAAAACTGGACCATCCTGAAGAACAAGAGACCAAGTCGTCTACTTCTGAAGCCTCCTCAGTTGGAACTCTCCTGAAAACAAAAGCAGAAGAAACAAATCAATCCAGTGCTTCAAGTTCAAGACGGACAAAGTCAAAATTAACAAAAGAAAAGGAGGAGGCCATATGTTCTGCACCTCCAAAGAGACAGACAAGAAAGGAAAGTAAGGCTCTGCCGAAAACCAGAGGGAGGAGAGGAAAAGCAAGACCAGAGGATGATGACGGCGAGGAGGAGGTAAAGCAGACACGAGGGAGGGTTATCACAAGGCAACGAGAAGATGAAGAGGAAAAAGAAGCTGACGATGGAGAAAAACAAGAGGAGGTGGGGAGGCGGCGAAGGAGGGGAGAACATCAAAATAAAGGAAAAGCCAAAGAAGATGAAGAAAAGCTGCAGATGGAAGATGCAGAAAGAGTGAAACCTCATCCAGAGAGCGTGGACGGCGATAGATTGAAGAGTGAGGGGGAAAAGGAGAAAGAGAGATCAGACGTGAACTTGGAGCAGAAAGAGAGAGAGAAGGAGAAAGAACAGCAGACACATCTGAAGACAGAAAAGAAAGCTAAAGGAAAACAACTGAAGGACGAAGAAGAGAAGCTAAAAGTTCCTGCAAGAGGCCGAAGGTCCACGAGGCAAACCACTGCAGCTGAGCCGGAGCAAAGCTCGTCCGTTTCAACGAGTGAAGATGTCCCAGCGAGGAGAACCCGATCTCGCTCCAACTCCATCAGCTCCATCAGCTCAGAGAGGTCTGCTTCCAGTGCCAACACCCAGGAGAGTAAAAGAGGAGGAAGAGGAGGAACGAGAAGCAGCAACACACTCCAGATGCCCATTAGCAGAAGCAGCCGCCGGAGGGTAACGGTGGCCGCAGGCCCAGTGGAGCAGAACTCGTCCTTCAGCTCAGAGACCTCCAGCTGCAGGGGGAGCTCTCAGAACAGAGCGAGGGGGGGTCGGCAACAAGGAAGAGGGAGGAAAACGTCTGAGTGGCATGACGCATCATCAGAAATCCTGCGTAAAAATAATACACCAGAGTCAGACTCTCAGCTGGCCTGTACCAGTAGAGGGCAGCAGAGAGTCAATTCTGATGAATCAAATCCTTCAGTTTTAAAAGAGGAGGACCAGTCAAGCCTGGAAAAATCACCACTGCCTAAAAGAAATGTCAGGGGCAGAGGTCAGAAAGCTGCACAGACTGAAAATGTGGAGAAACTTTTAGTGCCTTCTGTCAGTGATGGTGATGCAGGTAGAAACACGAGAAACAGGAAGAAGAGCGAGTTGGAAACGGATACGAACGTGGCGATTTACAAGGTTTCCAGAGTGCCAAAACCAGCAGCAGAAGAAGAGAAGGATGAGCAAAAGGATACAATCCCTGCCATTCTCCTGGTGAGGAGGAGAGCTTCCAGCACTCAAATAAAGAAGAATGGGAAAGAATCTCTTCCTGAAGAGGAGGAGGAGGATGGTGAAAAAAAGAAGGTGGAGGCTGCTGAGAAGAAATCCAGAGGCCGGGCGTCCGTGGTCCAGAAAAATAAAAAAGAAGAGCTGAAGGAAAGTGGAACATCTGCATCTTCTACAAAACAGAAGGCAACGGTGGAAACATCAAAGGTGACTTCATTATTTCACGTCTACATTTAAAGATTTTTATTGTCAGCTAGCGTGTTTGTTTGTCCACCGTTAGCAAAATATTTCATGAACCACTGGACTCATTTTAATGGAACGCTCAGAAACTAATCATTGGACGTGCATTTAACTTTTGGAGACAGACTAATTCAAGATAGCCACCACAGATTACTGACCCCAGGCGTCACATAAATGGCTGCAACTCAATCAAATTTACAGATATTGGACTAAATTTAGTGTGGTAGTAGCAGATAGTCATCCCCAACGTGTCGTCTGAGTGCTAACATGCACGAGCTCACGTGAAAATATGTGACATCGTTTACAAGGTGTGACCGAAAGGGATGTAACTCATTCTTCTTTATATTTTCATTTAAAACTTTGCCACTAAATGTAGCCAGTGAAATGCATTTTATTAGGTTTGAATTTGTTTAGTTCAAATAAAACTTTATTTTGAGGCTGAGATGTGAATCAAATCAAATGACAGTTGAGTTTTATGTGGTTCATGTCCAGGAGTGTTGGCTTCTTGTGGGAAGGTGAGTCAGCCTTTCCAGCCATTAGACTGCACTCCCATCATATCATAGTCTGTTTCCTCCAGTCTAACCATCACCATCAATATAGTAATGAATGAAGCGGTTTAGTGGTCAGCTGCCCACGTCATTTTATCTTTCTATGCATAAATTATGTGTTTTTTAAACTGATTGTTTTAAATTTCATAATTTATTGTTTTCCTCTTGTCTTTTTTTTTTTTTTAATTGCCTGCTCGTCATCTTCCTCTTCCTTTTCTGTTTAGCAGCCTCAAACACCAACTGGCAATGCTTCCCGGAAGCGACAGGCCTCCTCAGACTCCTCTCCTTTGGCAAAGACTCCTCGCTCCTCTTCTGGCTCCCCAGCAGCAAGTTGTCGACTTCGAGCTGGGAGCCAAGCCTACAAGGTCTGTTGCTTTTTTTTTTTTTTTTTATATGGACTAGATTGATCCAAAGATATAACCGACAGGAAATGTGATTTTTTTTAAAATACATCTTTATACTCATATTTGACCTTTTTGCAATAAAGACTGAAAATAAAAGCTGTAAAATATTAGATTTTTACGCAAATCACATTTTGAATTATGAACTTATATTTACAGGTTTGGCTGGAATTAAACGAGAGAAATGATGAGTTTCATATCTGCTTGTTTTATTAAAGAACATTTGATCAGTTAGCATGAACACCTGAAGCAATTAGAAAAACACTGTACATTTTAAAAACAGCACAACACTAAAATACTATGCAACTGTTGAATAGTCACGTGAATGTATAAATCTGTATTTGTGAGGAATTATGTCTTCAGCATCAACACAGTGACTCATTGGCAGCACGGTGGATCAGTGGTTAGCACTGTTGCCTCACAGTAAGAAGGTCCTGGGTTCAATCCCTGATTTGGACCTGCAGTCTTTCTCTGGAGTTTGCATGTTCTTCTTGTTTTCACGTGGGTTTTCTCTGGGTACTCCGGTTTCCTCCCAGAGTCTAAACACATGCATGTTAGGCTGCCTTCAGGCCCAGGCTTCCCCTGCAAAAGAGATCTGTGATTTCAGAGGGATTTGGTTAAATAAAGGTAAATAAATACATTTACCACCATTTTGGTTTATCTAAAAAGACTACAGTTAGCCTAATGTGGGTCAATCATCTAACTCAAGCCTCCATAGGGATTTCAGCTGATTCTGCCAAGTACTTTGTTTACATTAAGTGTGGACCCGTATTTTAAAATTACATTCAATATATCTGTAAAACTACTGGAGTAAACTGCATCTATTGATATATTTCAGGATAACGTGTTTTATTTATTTATTACAAATCAAAAACTGCTTTGTGCTGCGATCCTGTCAGGTGCTGTTCACAGGGGTTATGGATGAAGAAGGGGAGCGAGTGGTGACTCTGTTAGGAGGCAGCATGGCTAAAGGCGTGGCGGACATGAACTGTCTTGTGACCGATAAAGTGAGAAGGACGGTTAAGTTCTTGTGCGCCGTGGCCAAAGGTATCCCAGTCGTCACCACAGACTGGCTGGCACAGGTTTGTCTCCTGAGCACCTGTTAGAAAACTTGATCCGTGCTTGTTCTGTGCAAGTTAAAGCAGACTCGCTCGAGCAGACTCCCCTCTTTGTTTTTCAGAGTGGTAAAGCTGGAAGCTTCCTTTCTCCTAATGCTTTTATTGTGAAAGATCCAGAGCAGGAGAAGAAGTTTAGCTTTTGCCTGCAGGACTCTCTGAAAACAGCCAGGAGTCAGCTTCTCTTGCAGGTAACACTCATCTGGTTTAAGGCTTCATTTTTCTCTGAGTGAGCGATGCGTCAGTATCGTGTAGTGTTTTGTTTCTTTGTGTCGAAGCCGCAGACGTTGCGGTGAAAAAACGGGAGTCATACGTTATCGTATCTGCCTCAAAGCAAAAGTTGGAGTTGGGCTCGAGTGTTGACTGTAGCTTGTTGGAGCTAATTTGACATTTACTCTTTATGTACGTATTATGTTCAGGTATTATGTTTCCACGGCTGTGCAGTTTCATCGAAGCAGTAAAAGGATAACTTGATCCAACATAATAACGCTGATGCCTGACTAAAATTAGGGCGTACATCAAACCAAACTCTGTTTCCAAAAGCCTTTTATTGATTGATTTATTTTTTTCTTTCTTGCAGAGCCTGAACAAAAATAGAAACTACAGTATTCATGCCGTATTTGCTTACAAAGATGCGCAACGTATCGCTTCACGTCTTTTTTCTTTTTTTTTTTTTTTTTTCTTTCAGGGATATAAGATCCATGTCACAAAGTCGGTAAAGCCGGAGCCAGTTCACATGAAAGAAATCATTTGCTGCAGCGGAGCCGTCTTTCTACCAAAGATGCCCTCGTCTCAGAAGGTGCTAATCGAGCTCCTCTCTTGTCTGCCATGCCATGCTGTCACTCCCTCTTACGTCTTGTCTGTCCCCCGACTCTCCCCACAGCCTCAGACTGTAGTGGTTTCCTGCGAGGAGGACTGGCGACTGTGTGGCCCCGCCGTGTCTGCATCCCTCCCTGTCGTCACTGCAGAGTTCATTCTCACAGGGATCCTGCAGCAGAAACTGGATTTTCAGAACCACGCACTTTCTCTTGCAACTAACTCCCAACCTGCAGGGGACAGAGAACGATCCAAGAGGAAGACTTAGCACAATGTTTCAGTGCAGATTAAAATCAGAGACCAATGGGAGCACTAGTGAGTCCGCTGAATGTATTCGCCAAATGCTACAAGATACGATTTATCCCTTTAATGCAAACACATTGTTTATGCAGATTCTTTATGCTTTAGACATTTGGTAAGGTTTTTTTTTTATTTTATTTTTTTAAACTGACATTTTACCGTACACATTTCCAATAGTCTAGTATGGGCTCACCAGACTGAGGAGGTTGCGATGGATTCCGTTGAAACTTTGATCACATTCTGATGTTTTGTCTCATGTGAAATTAATGTGAAGTTCTGCCCTCTCAGGTACAAACAGAACAGGACTTCAGTGTGTTGAAACGCTTGATCTGTTTCCTTTAACCCATTCAGCCAGTTTATGAAGTAACAGCCATGCAGTTCATTAGTTTAAATCATGTTTGTGAGGTAGCTCTGTTGCACCGATGAGCTCTGGGTGAAATCCATTTGCTGCAGCGATCAGTAGATGGAACAAGCATCAAGATTTCCTGATACAAACGGTATAGTGGCTTTTATACTGAGGCAATCATGAGCTCAAAGGTGTGTCTGTTGCTCCTCTCCATTAAGCAGCTCCACTCCATTAGGGCTTCATTCAGTCTTGTTGCCTTGAGGGAGAGTTGCACACAATCATCAGCATCTGACTGCTGATGCTGCTTCCACATCAAGATTTTATCCTGTTTGTCTATTGATGGACGGATGACTGGATGTTTGTCCAACGTCTATTGATATACTGCCTCTTCGCCTTGTGTATACATGTGAAAAGACTTGTATATAGAAATCACATTAGGTTTTTGTTCTTACCTGAAGCAAATCGTGTTAATGACCTTTTAAAAACAATGTCTTTACCCTGTAATTTTTTAAATGTGAAATAACTCCAAAACGATTAAAATCATGAAAGCATTAAATATATTCTTTCAAATGGAACTGTCTTCATTAACTTTGTGCCTTTGTGTGGGGGAATCTGTTTTGTTTGGTGGCTCCTCAGATTGAAGAAGTCCTTTGGAGGAAGGACGAAACATCTCAAGCAAAAAAAAAAAAGAAACCGTCCAGATGTGAACATTGTTGGATTTTATATCTGGATTATTGTGCATGACTTTTGGTGTTTCACTTGTGACATTTTTTGTTTTGATTAACTTATAAAGTCAGCTAAAATCAAATTAAATTGTGACTTTCAATTTGAGATTGTTTCAAGTGAGGTTCTGTGAAAAGCTTATGAACAGCTGACCTCTTGTAGATTTCTCTTTGAACGCCCTCATTTGGTAAAATGAAAATTCAGTTGTGTCTGAATTGAATGAGTGGACTATGACCAGCGTGGATTGCTGTTGCCAAATCACCTTCAATCTCAACAAATTCATAGTTGTGTGAACGTGTATATAAATATACTGTATTACACACTTTGTGTATTAAAATTTATTACATACTATGGTGATACATCTGGACTGCTCATGAAGAGCTATTATTCTAGCTTCAATTTACGTAAATTACTTAAATATAAAGAAAACTGACAGAGGGGCAAAGCTTTATAAATAATGTTTACATGAACAATATGAAGTTTTTGAAATATGATTTCTTAAGTCGGCAGCAATCCATTTTGACCCCTATACTAAATATTAGCGCTTCCATTCTGACCACCCATTAGTTCTTGTTCAAACCAGCTGTCAGCTTTTATTTGGACTATCCTTTAGCTTCTTTTCAGACTAGCTGTTAGCTTTTATTTGGACTGGCCTTTAGCTTCTTTTCAGCACTTTTATTTGGACTAGCCTTTAGCTTCTTTTCAGCCCTTTTATTTGGAGTATCCTTTAGCTTCTTTTCAGACTAGCTGTTAGCTTTTATTTGGAGTATCCTTTAGCTTCTTTTCAGACTAGCTTTTATTTGGACTGGCCTTTAGCTTCTTTTCAGCACTTTTATTTGGACTAGCCTTTAGCTTCTTTTCAGCACTTTTATTTGGACTAGCCTTTAGCTTCTTTTCAGACTGGCTTTTATTTGGACTGGCCTTTAGCTTCTTTTCAGCACTTTTACTTGGACTTAGCCTTTAGCTTGTTTCAGACTAGCTGTAAGCTTTTATTTAGACTAGCCTTTAGCTTCTTTTCAGACTGGCTTTTATTTGGTCTAGACTTTAGCTTCTTTTCAGACTAGCTGTTAGCTTTTATTTGGTAGATTTAGTTTCTTTTCAGAATAGTTGCTAGCTTGTATTAGCTTCTTTTCAGACTATGTGATCATACTGTATTTAGTTTTCATTCAGATTAGCGGCTAGCTATTGTTTAAAATAAATGTATCTTGTTCAGATTAAACTTTCAGTTTATCAAGATTAATGTACTGTATTCAAACTGACGTCATTTAAAGGGCCATATCTACAACAGGTGAGATTTTCATTTCTCACATCCTTTTTTGTCTGAAATTCCCTTCAGAATACAGTACTGTATCTGAAATATCTGTTTAATTACACAAATTTCAAGTTGTTTTGAAATTTTAGATAGTTCTGCTGACTTCATTTGGACATTTTCTATTAATTTGAGTAAAGCACAAGATTGAAGTTTTGTTGCACAATTTTTTTTTACTCTAATAAAACAATAATAAGCAAGCTGTCAATTAAAATAGATCAGACACTGAAGCAATGCATCACGGTAGTAGTAGTTCAAATTAGTAATCGCTATTGTGTCATCACAGCTTTGAAGTCTGATGAGGTCTGATTTGTCCCGGTGTTTCCCGACACGAGTCGAGTGGTTCCGAGAGTCCGACAGAGTCGTGGTGAAGCGCAGCTCTTCAAGGGGGGGTCGACGCTGAAAGGGGAGGGAGACGACGAGGCAGAAACAGGATTTTTCCACCTGCACCTGACTGCAGCGCATCTCCACCGGCCAGCTGAAGGTAGGTGAGCCGCACAGCAGACGACCAGCCATTTATTTATTTATCTTCTTCCCTCCTGAGGACCAAACTGCTGCTTGCGGGGGATGTGGGTCTCGGTGCGTGACGGGTTAAATTCTGCAGTTTTTCCCTCAGCCTGTGATGCTGGTCCGGGCTCGGATGTGACTGATCCAACACTCAGAGCTGCAGTCTTATCACTGAAATTCAGCACATTTTAAAGAGGCTTATACATGCATTAATTACACCAATTACCTTAATTGCATTTGAATTCCTCATGTAATGTGTATTTGAAACAATAAAATGCTATTAAATGGTAATTATGACTGAAAACGAAGCATTTTAGTATTTGTTATTTATTATTTTAATCTCTGTGATTCTCCTGAGGTGACATTCTTCTTACATAAGTTATTAATATGGCCTAATGTAAATCCTATATGCATTAGTCCTCTGGCTGTGTTTTTCCATCTGCAGAGACCAGAGCTGCATGCATGGCCAAAACAGAAGAAAAGTCCCTTTAGCCTTTTATTAGATTATGCAATTTTATTTGCATACACATAAGCAAGGATGTTTAAACTTACATTTTCTGTTTGTTTGTTTATTGCAGCACGCCTAACCCAATCCCCCCTCGTGCCCATTGATTTTAATGGATCTGACAGGTGCAAGAAATATGGTGGAAACATGTTTAGTTCACTGCAGCTGGAAGAAAATAGCATGTCAGCTTCTAACAGGCTTTATCTGAAGGGTGGACTTCAGAAAGCATTTGGCCAGAAGATTCTTTGTGTGTGTGTGTTTCTGCTGACACATTAGAGAAGTTGATGCACATTTGTGATGCAACATTTTCTTTCTTTTCCTTTTTTGTTTCTCATGATTTATAAATGGGAATGGTTTGTGCTTCACATCACATCATATAGGAGGACTTGACCTCGTGTCCTCACCGTGAAAAAAAAAAAAAAAAAAGAGTAAGGTGAAAACGAATGAGAAATGATGAAGGGACAGAGTTTGCTTTGTAGGTTTGCCCACATCTGCAGCCACTGAATGTATTTCCGCCCCACTGAACGCCGGGGGACAAAGGCCTGTCTGTCCCCCTCGGCGTGCAGGGAGATTGGAGTTTGAGGAAACACAGGCGCAGGCTTTGATTTCAGAGTGGGGTGCACTGGCTTGGATTGAGTCAGTCAAGGAGGAGGAGTGGATGAAAAGGATGTGATGTTTATGTTTATTCATTTTGTTCATTTTTTAAAACAATACAATGCAAAACAATCCCATGGACATTAACATGAGTATAAAAAATGAAAGGTAGCAGAAAGAAGAAAAAAATCTTATTATAACTGCCCCCTTTTTTTCAAACAATCAGTTCAAACGATAGTAATCTTCCAGTAACAGAATAAAATGAATAACTTTCTAATTTTTCTAACTAATACAATACACTACACATACAA
>JAVCKU010000047.1:9980403-9990718 GCA_032273985.1 Hypsolebias coamazonicus | reverse complement strand
ACGAACATAGTTGAATGATACAAGATATATACTGTATGTTGTGCCATTTTATGCAAAGTTCAAACATCATGTCAGTGAACCATTAAAGTTTATGCTAACTGCTGAAAGTTGCTTTGTAAACACTTCAAATTGGATATTCAAGAGAAATGTGCGTCAAATGTCCCCCTTCATGATGCATTTTAAATTCACAAGTGGTTTCTTCAGAAACTGTTCTTTCTAACTGCTGGTTTTTTTTTTTTTTTTTGTGAGATCAAATCAAATATCAAATGCAAGAAAAAACAAACTAAATGATTTTTTTTTCTCATTGATTTGTCCAACTCAGAGTACTAAATCCAAGAAAAGGGCTCAAACTGGAGGACTTTGGGTTTTGAAGTGCACTCCCAAAAAAGACCATGTTAATAAACGTCATACTTTTGTGGTTTTGTTGTTTCAGCATGTGTTCGTTTATTTTATAAATGAATTGTTTTACACCCTTGGCTAACAACACTGAAAAGTTAGTCACAAACACAGCACGCTGAGATGTTGTGTAAAGCAGTTTTAAGAAAAGCAGCACAATGTCAACGGATATAAAAGTAAGAAAGTTTGCTCTCAAAATAACATAATAATAATTTTGATTAAGAAGTTTTTCTGCCTTCATAGATGTTTCTCATCGTTTACTTGTTTTGGGGCAGTTTTCACAGCAGTTTGGAGCAGACTTGGATAAAAGTGAACCAACTCTTTTGGACAATGGCTTTCTTTGATATTTAGGTTTAAAGATATAGCTGCATTATTTTCCAAATGTTGGTCATCTTGTTGCTCTTTATGTCAACCATTAATATTAATACATGCAGTAGAGGATCAAGGCATTTCAACTTTTAGCCTCACAATTCTTAGAGAAAGGTCAGAAAGTTGGATGTAAAAAAATCACTTTGGTTCTATTAGTGTGAATGTTGAAGCATTCACACTTTTCTTCCGTACGTTTTTCTGCATCTTTCTCGTTCCACAATTTGTATGCTATTTCAACAAATCATTTATCAAAATGTTCAGCTCGTTCAAGAGAATTGTGCTATGATTTTAAGTACTGGTGCAACTTTAGCTTTTTGAAATATTTAGCCTTTTCTGCCACTTTTTCTCATATAGAAAATGAATTGAGCTCATTTTACATCCTTCATATCTTTAGGTTTTCAACCTTTTACTGCTACTTTCACATTTTGTTCTGGTTCAGCTTCCTTGTGCAAATTTAATCTTTTTTCCAGCTACTTTCATCTGTTTTGTGCTGCTTTCTGCTCTATTCTGCAAACTACATTTTTGTGCTTCCTTTAACTCCTTTCTGCTAATTTCACCTTTTTGTGCTCCTTTCAGCTTATTTCTGCACATTTCTGCAATTTTAGCTACTATTTAGCTGTTTGGTGCTAATTTTAGCCTTTTCAGTTAATTCTACATTTTTTGCACTCATTTTAACTTTTTTCAGCCTAATTCAGCAAAATTTGTGCTTGATCCACTTCCTTCTGGTAATTTAAGCTTCTTTCTTTTTTTAGCTGCTATTCAGCTGCTTTTTGAAAATTTCTGCTTTTTTCAGATAATTTCCACTTTTTTGTGCTCATTTCGGCTTCTTTCAGTCTAATTGGGCACAATTGTGCTCTCTCTCAACTTCGTTTTGCTAATTTAATTTTCAATCTACTTTTTAGCTTGTATTCAGCTATTTTGTTGTGTGTGTGTGTGTCGGGGGGGTTCTGCTTTTTTCAAATAGCTTCCCTTTTTTGTGCTCATTTATGCTTCTTTAAGTCTAACTGGGCACAACCATGCTCTCTCTCCACTTTCTTTTGGTATCTTAAGCTTCTTTCTGCCTTTTCAGCTACTTTTCAAGGTTTTTTTGGTGGCTAATTTAAACTGTTTTGGCTAATTGATTAATTTTTGTGTTTATTTCTGCTTATTTAAACCAAATTCAGCTAATATCTGTTCTTTCTGCTTTCTTCTGCTAACTGAGGCTTGTTCTTCCTTTTCAGCTATATTTCAGCATGTTTTAGCTACTTTCAGCTGTTTTTCAGCAAGTTATTCAGCAATAAGCATGCATTTTTGCAGGAAATGCAATTTCTCTAGTTGTTAGTCATTCCACACACTCAATGAAAACTTATACAAAACTTATCCTGTGTACTAGTTTCGTTCCACCTCATGTACCACATGTGATGTGAATGACAAAGACACCTTGACCTTGATAATAAAGAATGAATATGTTTCCTTAAATTATTAATCTAAACTGCATTTTTGTAGAAAAATTTAAATTAAAAACATTTTATTTTGACCCATATCCTAATTCACTCTTTTTTTTTTTTAATAAATTCTGCTTTTGCAGAGGAGTTTAGTCTCAGACGGATTCATACATCTTGAGATTACTTCAGGTTGTGCCATTTACACCTGACATCCAAAGGCTTTAACACATTTAAAATTTGTGAATGCACTCTTCAACTTATGTTTTAGATATTATTGCTAACGCCATTTATGAACCCAAAAAGAAGGTTTTTGTCCTGTAAGTTCAAAGCAATTATAAACAACTACATATTACTCTTTGAACCGTTTGGTGCTTTACCAAATGAAGACGCCAAGATCTACAATATCACAGCATTGGTTCTCCATTTTAATTAGAATATATATCTACAAAATAATAATAATTAGGAACAATCGTGTAAACATGATCTGCCACTTGACATCAAAATGTAACGTCTGCTTTATAAACGATGGCTGACCAGATTAAAAATGACCGTATTAGTATTATTCATTTCAGTCATAGTCAGCTAGATAAATCTCAAACTCACTCGGGAATATGTGTGAATAATTCAAGGATGTAGAGGGAGAGGATAAAAGCAACTGTAGTCAAGTAATTAGTTGAAGAAATGACACATGGAGGGAGTAATGTGTTGTGAGGTCATAAATAAACATGTGTATGTGTGTGTGTGCCTTAGAGAATGATGGCAGGGTATAATTTGGCGCTCTCTAACAACCGACCCACTCCTCTTTTCTTCCAGCCCTGCTGTTTTCCTGTCTTTATCTTGTCCATTTTCTTTCCTTATGTTTAATTTGACATCTCTACCCTTTCATTCCCATTCCCCTGACGTGTTTAAATCTCTTTGTTTCTTTATAGTTAATTTGCTTTTCCATGTTCCTCACTGCTTCATCCCTAAGAGCCTGTTTACACCTGGTTCTTCAGTCTGTCTTTAGCAATCAGATTTAATTTGAATATCGCTAAATACAGGATTGATTAGCCTCGATGCTCCGTGAACACTGATTGGACCGCTTTTATTTCTGTTTGTCTCTTAGTCTGAATGCAGTTTTCCTGATCCTTCATGTAGGACTTCCCATTGAACTAACGTGACACCACATGAGCACCGTGCACTCAGAACAATAAAATAAAAAAATATTAAAATTTTCTTCAGCTGCTATACCAGATTTAAGATAACTAAACAGCCATCATTCTTAAGAACATTCTGAGAATAACTCTTTTTTTTTTGGTTTGTTTTTCACAAAAAGTATTAGACTAATGATCAGAATCCTCCTCATTGAAAATGTCATTTTATTCATCAGTGTCATGCTCTGCGTTGAGTCAAACCCAGGTGCAGACAGACACAGGGAACTCAAGAGTAAAATAAAGAATAACTATTTATTTTAGTAGAAACAAGACAAAAGCTGTCGTGGCAGCAAAACTTCCAGAAAACACGAGATCATGGAGACACGGAGGAAACAGAGCGTGACGACTATGGAAAGCACAATCCACGGAGGAGGGACAAACAAACAACATTATTTAAAGACTAAACTAACGAGAGGGAATAACAAACACCTGGGGAGGATAATCAGGAGCAGGAGCAGCAACAAGAGGAGAGAAATGCTGGGGAAGCTGGAAACACAAACAGACTCAGAGAACTAAATAAAAAATAGTCACAAGTAGACACAAACACCACAAAACGTTGGATCAAAATTTATCTCTATTCATCAAAGAAACCACACTCGAGGACACGAGAAGATTTTTAACTGGTTTTACTTGCGGGGCAGACTTTCACAACAGGTTACACAGATGTGTAGAAGTTCTACATGTGTGGAGCCCAGTCATGAGAATCTGCCTCGGGCGGCATGTGAGAATTGTTTTTTTAATATGCTTATCAGCTCTCGGCTCAGACAGACACTGATGGCCACAGCTGCACATGCAGGATCAAATCCGCTCCTCGTTCAGCTCTCTCTGAGAGAGAAAACAACTCTCCGGCAACTTAAACACATGTTTTATGGGCAGCTAACATTCTCAGCCATAGTAGTTAACACATCCATAATGACAATCAGTGGATCGCAGGACGTTTGGTGGATGAGTTTCGCTTTAGGTAAATGTTTGCTTTGGTTGTTTCTGGACCTCTACGCTAAAACATCATGTGTCAGTTACAGGACAAAAGTCTGAGCAGCATTATGTCACTTTGTATTTACATAATTAAACACCACACTGGTTCCATGTCCACATCAGCTGTGTAAAACAGTTGTAAGCGGGGAGTTTGGTTTTTTGGCGCTAAAATGCAGTAATTAAGCTTATAAAAAGATATTGTGACAAAAATGGGACTCAAATTGCTTTGAGCAAGGTTAATATATACTGTATAAAAAAACATTGTTCAGATGTCTGAATGTGTAATTTTAACAGAAACAGCAGCTGGCCTGCTGTCACACTGCTATGACAGCCCACTGTGTGTCTGGATACAGAGTGGGCTATACTGACATTCAATCACACACACATTCACCGCCAGGTGTGAATGCTCTCATTCATCTGAGACAGATTTTTAATGACAGGTGTGAACAGCCTCTAACTGTTCATTTCTGTCATTTCCTGTCTCTACTCCACCAATTTGTTTATTTCCTCTTATTTGATTGTCAGGCAGTTTCTTGTCTCCTCTGATTAACTTCTGTGGCTTTTTTTTTCTTCACCCAAATGTTTATCCCCTGGTTTAATCTTCCAGACTGCACCATCGAGCAGATCATCAAATATGGAGGCACATTCAGTATTCCACTGCTGGGGGTGACTTCTCCTATCACGCTCGAGTATAGGCCCAGCGCTGTGGAGGCCAACCAGACATCTAGGTAGAGTCAGCAAAACCTCACTGATCTTTTGAACTCACAAATCCATGCTGACATTTTTCCACTTCTGGCATTCATGCACTGAGCTGTGTGTGAGATGTCAAGAAAAGGGCTGAGAAAAGTTCATTCTCCCCGACTTTCCTCCCTGCAGACCAGCTTTCGTGCTGCTGACTGCCGCAGGTTCTTCCACGGAGCCTTATCAAGAGCGCATCAGCGTCAGCGAGCGTTACGTCACACTCAGTGGTGTTGTAGGTGCAGATGAGGGGAGCTACACTGTCAGGGATAACAAAGGCGTCATCCAAAAGAAAGTGTGTCTAAATGTCAAAGGTGAGAACACAAATACAGACAGATTTTTCCTTCTCAACTTTCAGAGCAAAGTGTTCAGTCAGAATGTTATTGCTGTAGATTTGATGCTCCTCCGGCTTGCAGTAATGGCTTTTTAAAGACTCAAGTGTTATTGAGGGATTAATGCACTTACAGTCCGTAAACAGAGCCTATGTACTGAATGTCCTTCCTGCTTTCGTCTCAGAACATAAAAGCTTTGTGACCGTGGCATACGGAGAAAAACTGAAGATCAGCCTGATCCTCAACAGCTCATTGGTCCAGCTCTTCTACACACCCGCCTCTGACTCCTCACCCCGCCTGCTGCTGGATAAGGGAGAATTTACCAGTGTAACTAAAATTGTTTTATTTTATTCATACATCTTAAAACCATTGTGACTAATACTTTTATCACAATTGGGTGGTGCTGGTGAACCCAATGGTGCAGGCAAGAACTCAGGCTAGATATATATAAAGTAAAGACTTTATTAGCAGAACAAAAAGAGCTAACAGGGCAGCAAAACAAGCATAGAATGAACAGGGGGGTACTCACGATACAGACAGGTCATCACCAGTGAACAGATGTCTGAACAGATGCCTGGACAAGTACTAACACAGAGACACAGACTTATATACAGGAAACACCAATTAGACCAAGTGAAGATACCTGCGAGTAATCACAGATGCCAGAGAAAAAGACAGAGGATGCAAGACATGAACACGACACAAGCTGCAGCTAGATACTAAAGAAACACAAACCCCATAAAAAAAACATAGAAACAGAGGATCAGGGGAAATGCAGACATAAACATGACACCAGGGACAAAACCACAACTCCTACAACTTTTACCAAGAGTTTAAATGTAACCAAAACATCTGAAACTTCTAAAAAAAAAAAAAAAAAACAGCAATGACACTGAAGGACTCACTCACCGGTAGTCATTTATTGATTAAAGAAATTTATTGTAAAGGTATAGAACATTCATTCTTCCAGGTCTGAACCTAAGGAGTTACGCATTTATCAGATTTTAAAAGAACAAAAGACTGTTGATGTGCATCAAGCCAGAAAAGGCACCAAGTTTGAATTTTCATTCAACCTTTATTTATACAAGTTAGTCTCATTGAGCCTCGAGGACTCATTTACAAGAGAGACCTGCTTCAGACAAAGAATGATGAAAACAGTAGACAATCATAAAAGAAAGCATATAAATTGGGAAAAAAATAAATGCAAGAAAGTCCCACCTGTTTATGCCTCTTGCATATTGACCAACTTTAAAGCTGTTCAGCAGAAAGGTTAAAGTCAAAAAGTCATATTTTTTTAATGATAAAGTCTAAGTTTGGACTGTGATCCAGAAAATTTTTGTGAAAAGACCTGAATTGAGCAGCTGTCTAAAAAAATGTCCAACAGACAAGATTTTTGGCCATTTAGAATAAAATGAACCAAAAGACCTTGAGGCCAATTTAGAAATCTGATTAAAAAAGTTTATAGAAAGGACGACACTCTGGGTTTTGAAAGTAGATGTTTGGACGGCTTCTCTTGACACATAAAGGGGTACTTTAGCTTTGTCTACTACAGTATTACCACCTGGGGTTTCATGATACTTTTCAAGACATAAGAAAGTTAAGTTTTAAGTTATTAATTTTTCCTTTGAAACATGTTTCACATAATTTAGTCAATTAATGACATTTTTTTAATGACAAAGCTCGCAATCTGTGCTGATGCTTTTATTTTATACGACAGCACACACAATCACTTATGTGCAAAGCATTTCAAAGAAATATTATATTTAAAGAAAAACTATCATTAACCCATTCATTTCAAATCAATATTTATAATCTGCTTAGCTCAGAATTTTTGCAATTAGGATGTGTTGTTTGTTACTTCAGAGCTTGCCGCTGGGTCATTACATTTTCGCTAATCTAAACATATACAGTATTCAATTTTTCATGTCACTGATTCGGCTGTTTTTATTCCAGGCCTTGACAGAGCTGGGGTTTGAGGACCGCATCTCTTTGGAGGATTCTGTGGTTTTTCTGGACCAGGTCAAGGCTTCAGACGCAGGCCTGTTTAAGATTACAGACTTGCGGGGATTCACCGTGTCCACCGTCCAACTGGGATTAGAACGTAAGCAAGAGACGGGGCTAAGTGGGACCTGCTGAAAAAAATTAAAGGCTATTGTTTGGATTTCTGTTGCTGGGAGGATTATAAATGTTGGCATGAACTCAGTGGGTCAACAAAAGGGGGGGTCATATTTTTCTGCTCTAACCATTATGGGGAATCTGAATAAATGTCAGTGAAAAGTCAATTTAATTATGTTCCTTCTCCTTTCCTCCACAGCCTACAAACTGGAGCCTCTCTACGTGGCCATCATTGCCCTGTTGGGCCTGCTGACGTTCCTGCTGCTCGCTTGTCTGCTGTCCTGCCTGATCAAAGTGAAGAAGAGGGCCAAGAGGGCTGCAGCCCTGGAAAAACTCGCTCAGAACGCTGGCAAAGAGGACGAGGGAGAGGCTTTCAGACAGGTTGGATGAACATACAACGACAAGTGATGTCGGCGAGGAGTATTATCATGTAATTAATCACATCTGTGTGCCTTTGTGTTGCGTCTTCAGGTGGTGAAGAACATCACCAAGCTTAGCGAGGAATCCAAGCACTCCCAGGCAGACACCACGGAGAAATCTCAGAGCACCGAGGTGGACATCAAAGTAAGATCATTTGATATTTTACCCTCAAAGTAAAGTCTGAAAAGTTTTAATAATGATTCCATTTTATGCTGTTTTCTGCGTTTAGACAGCTTATTCAGAACGCGCCTGCTAGAGCCCTCACTAAGATCAAGAAAGTGGATCACGTCAGTCCAGGTCTCAGATCTTTGCAGTGGCTTCCCGTGTGACAAAGAGTGGATATTGGGTTGTTTTTCAGCGTTGAACGATTGAAGACCAAATGGATCTGCTCCTGTTTTATGAATCTTTCTGGCATCTCAGGTCTTCTGGGACGGCTTGTTGTTCCAAACTTGACACGAAGGAGGAGTTTTCAGATTTTATTCGTCACAACAAATTCCCAGAAAATCTGAGGCCAGCCCCAATTATTGATTCTTTTTAATTTAAGGCTGAACATATTTGTTTGCCTCTGCCTTTTATTGAGTTAAATGTTTCAACCCTGACCAAAAGCCTGCATCAAGCCCGAGCCCACTGCACTGTTGCTGAACTGTGACTCACAGTATCCTGCTTTCTGCTACTTTAGCTTCTTATTATCCTCCAGTTTGCTTTACTATTTCTAAAAGCCATGTATATGCTCTTTTTGTATTACCTTGCCATGTCTGTGACACCCAGATTCACTTCTAATTTGTAATGTCAAGTCTGCACGTTTTACAGTAAATTAACTTGACTTGTTTTGCTGAACAGGGTCTGGAGGTTTCCTCTAAAGAAGTCGGGGTTGGTAATCTTGAAACCAGTGATTCAGGCGTTGGCTTTAACACCGCTCTCCCACTGGACACTGACACTGATGCCCCTGATCAAATCCCAGACTCTGAGGCTGCAAGCATCTCCGTTGCTCCTGAAACCAAACCAAGTCCTCCTCCTACTGCTGAGTCAGCTGCTCTGCCAGCTGCGGAAATTAAGCCCAGTCCAGTACCTGAAACCAAAGTCAGCCCAGTCCCCGAGACCAAGAAAACCCCTGATCAACCTAAGAAAGAAAAGTTGGATGCACCCAAACCAGTGGATTCTAAACTTAGTCCATGCCCCAGTCCAGAGCCCAAAGCTGGTCTGAGCCCAGTTGATCCAAAGCCTGCACCCAGCCCAAGCCCAGAACCCAAGCTAGCAGTTCCTCCAGCCACCACTTCGACACCTGAGAAGAGCACCCCAGCTTCTACTACAGACCCCAGCAAACCGACTTCAGCAGAACCTATCACTAACGGCACACCCGAGCCAGGACCGGATGCCAAAGCAAGTCCAGATCATGCAGATATTATCAAAAGCTCGGCTCCAAAAGAAGTCCCCCCTAAAACCCACGAAGCAGAGCTGAGATCTAGTGAGGGCCACAAAGATGGCTCTGCAGCTGAGGCTTCAGCCACCACCTGAGAACTGCACCTGCAAGAAGAAGCCCCACAGATCCCTGGTTACCACCACTGCAGACAATCGAACACCCCCCAACAAAAGATGAGGAAACCACAGCAGCTGGGGCGAGGATGGTGATATAACTTATAGAACCTGAACCCACCCTGATAATGGTACTTCTTTTTTTATAACCTTTGAAACTTTCAGACTGAGGCACACTCCAAATATCACACAGGGCTTTTAAATAGTAACCACTTTAGTCGTACGCATCCTGCAGCCTCCTTTTGTTTCCTTTATAAAACTGCCAAGCTGCAAATGAAGATTTTTGCAGAGTTTACAACTAAAACGTTAACTCCATAGGGTCTTTTATAAAAGGTTTACGACATTTCATTGAAACAATAGAATTTGTTTTTAGACTCGAACTAAACATTAGGTCACAATAAGATCACAGCTCTCACAGCCTGTGGGGGAATTTGGCAGAAAGAAACTATGTTTTTAGCTAGTGTATTAATTGAGCAAAAGTTCAGATGTTTTTGAAGTGAACATCTGTGGACACGTTCTAAACATATATTTTTTGCTGGTGGCTCTTTGAATGACCTCACTTTGGAGAAATAGTTTGATTTGGACTGATGTGATGAGCTAATGCAGACGTGGGCATCTTAAGGCCTGAGGGCCAAAAGTGGCCCTTTTACAATCTCTATCAGGCCCCCAGTATCATTAGTTAAAAAAACAAACAAACAAACAAAAAAAACACCAAACAAACAAACAACAACAAAAAATTAAATCCGCAAGCGGCGTTGAGGCCCTCGCAGCAAAGCGCCGCTCCGGCCTTATTGCGGCGACCGCGGGAGCTGCAGCTCGT
>JAVCKU010000047.1:9932620-9946877 GCA_032273985.1 Hypsolebias coamazonicus | reverse complement strand
AACTGTCCCCCTCTTACAATGCTGTTATTGCTAGTATCACTCAGCCCTCTGTGAATAGCAAACAACCATCAGGGCATCAATGCTCGATTGTTAGGTTGATGGTCCTCCTTTTGCATGTGAACAACTAGTTTTGGCTGTAGCAAACTGGTTGATCCACTACGAGAAGGTTCTGTTTATAAGACCGAGTTTGTTGCAGCTCCTCAGACTGATGAAGTCTTTTGTATAAAAGACAAAACGGTTCAACAAAGAAGTATCCATCCAGAGGACCTGACTCAACCTTGTTATTAACAGACTGATATTAAGACAAGGACAAAACCTGTTATTGAAGTAAGACGTTTTGCAAAAGAAAAAAAGAAAAAGCCAATTCATTGAGACAGGCTTAAAAGTAAAGGATTGTTCTTTATTAAAAACTAACAAACATACAAAAAAAAAAAGCCTGTAATAGGGAAAATTTATTGAACCTTAATCCAGATGCTTCTCTTTGTTTCAGCCTTCAGGTAGGTGTTGTGGCTCTGGATGAATTTTATTTAGTGGGAAAAAGGTGACTAAAATAACTCAGCCGTAAAAGTTGCAAACCCTCAGTTTAATGTTACATAAAATATTTGCAATTTGGCTTTTTAACATGTACATTTAGATACAAGCACAGTTAAGGAAGTTGAATTGTCCACAGAAATGGAAATCTTAAACATTTTGCTGTAGTGAACTAAGTTAAAACTATTGTATCTTTACAGAAAGTTTCTCTTAATTATTTAACAAAACCTACTAAAATCATGCAGAATGCCAATCAGCTGATGTCAAATCCAAGGTGATGGTTTCAGATTAGTTTTGTTTGTGAAGGAGTACAAACATAATTAACCTACAATAATTTAAAACACAGTAAAGCAACAAATCACAATCAGGAAGCCAGAGTCGTAACTGGATGTTGCTGATTGTAATTGTATGCTTTTTTTAAAATTCCACTAGATTTATTTAAATTCATTTGTGTGATCAGGGTCTTGTTTTAAATGTTGCCCATTTATTTTGTTTTTTTTAGAGACTGGTGCATCTCTCGGCAGCTGTGGTGGGGTCACCGTATTCCTGCTTACTTCATCACTGTCAACGATCCTTCTGTGAAACCAGGCGAGGTAACTTCTGCCTCTTCTATCAAATGGCTTTAACCTGTCAGAGTCTGACAGGTTAAAGCCATTTGCATCAGGATTACTCACGCCTTTGTTTGATTTATTTCCCCTCTGGTTTGTGTTTTTCCCTTCAGGATATAGATGGTCATTACTGGGTGAGTGGGAGATCAGAGGAGGAGGCTAAAGAAAAGGCAGCGAAACGCTTCAACGTGACCGTGGACAAAATTTCCCTCCAGCAGGGTAAGATGTCCCTTTTTTTGTGTTCTAAGTGCCACGGGTTTTGTTTCTTTAATGTGTCTAATTACTTCAGGTTATGCCAACACACAGATTAATCAAAGCAAATTAGTTCTCCTTATTCATGCAGATTAGGTAACTTTTTGTTCCTGCATTTCAGATGAGGACGTTCTGGACACGTGGTTCTCGTCTGGCATTTTCCCCTTCTCCATCTTCGGATGGCCTAACGAGGTAAAACTCTGAGCTCAACAGACTTTTTAAAGACACAAAAGGTGCAAGAAGTCCACTCCTTTCTGCAGCAGAAACAAAGCTATTAAAAAGCTTATAAACTGGGAATACCGTCACCTCAATTCTGAGTTCACTTGTAACTTTTATTAATATATTAAACTGGTTTACGTCTGCTTCTATGACCCGCTCTGAGCGAGCCTCGTAAAGTATGACTTTGAAACTCAGGGTGTTGGTACATTTGCTTCATGAATGTTGACGTTTGTTGTTTTTCTTATAGACCGAGGACCTGAATGTGTTTTACCCTGGCACCTTGCTGGAGACAGGTCATGACATCTTGTTCTTCTGGGTTGCCCGAATGGTGATGTTGGGTCTCAAACTGACAGGAAAACTGCCCTTCAAAGAGGTGAGGTCACTCAGAAATGCAACATTTGCAACAAGAACCAACAAGATAATCAGAATACTGGATCATTATCACCTGCTACCAAAGGCGAAAAAGTGATAGTGTTTGTTTATTCTTTTGTCTGTTAATAAAATATCTCAAATCACCCGACCACCTCCCATCAAGTAATCATTGGTTGTATCTCTAAAACTGATTAATTTTTGGAGTGAACCAGATTCAAGATGGCCACCGTAGCTGACATTAGAAAACACAAAAAGAGCTACAATTTAGTTACAAATTGAACTAAAATTTGGTATCTGAAAGTAATTCCCAACAGATTTTTTTTTTGCTCCTCTCTAATCGTCAGATGTAGGTGGCAAACAATATGCATTCTTTTAAGGAATACCAGGCCTTTAATTTCATATTTGTTTAACAGGTTTATTTGCATGCGGTGGTACGAGATGCTCACGGAAGAAAAATGAGCAAGTCTCTGGGCAACGTCATTGACCCGCTGGATGTTATCACAGGGATCTCCCTGGAGGTAAAGACAAACACATCAACATACGCTCAGGCACTTTTCTGTCTCCTGCTCAGGTTATCTTTTACATGTTCATCACACTCCTGTTGGTCCCAGGAAGCCCATATTCCTATACAAGCTTTATCCACCACCTACTTCTGCCTTCAATGAGCTTTTATTGAGCCCATCAATCTCTGCAGCAGTGGAGAGGCAGCGGTTCAGTCAGATGAAGCAGACATGTCCTCTAGAGGGCACTGGATGATTTGTAGTAAACTTTTCCCTAATTGTATTTCCCTTTTACAAGTTCTCTCATGGTTAAACCATAAAGCAGCTGTTTTTTAATTCTTAAAATGAGAGAGCCTATCCTCAAGTTCCTATTTCTTAATCTGTACATCCTGTAGGGTCTTCATGCTCAACTGATGGACAGCAACTTGGATGCTCTAGAGGTGGAGAAGGCGAAACAGGGCCAGAAGGCAGACTACCCAAATGGTATCCCAGAATGTGGAACAGATGCTCTCCGGTTTGCACTGTGCGCCTACACGAGCCAAGGTGAACCAATTTGTCTTGTTTGTTATCCATTACTACCCAATGGCTGCATTTCAGTCCTGACTTCTTGATTTCTTTGTATTTTCTTAAGAACGGGGAAAGTGTAGAAGATATAAAGTCTCACCATGCGTGTCTTTTTGCACCAGGTAGAGATATCAACCTGGATGTCAACCGCATCCTGGGTTACCGTTACTTCTGCAACAAATTGTGGAACGCCGTAAAGTTTGCCATGAAGACTCTGGGAGACGACTTTGTACCGACAGAAGCAGCTCAGGTGAGACCAGATAACAAGACGTGTAGGAGAGAACAGACTCCTGCAGTCTGACAGCGCTGATTTATGTTGAATAGACAGGGCTCTAGAGTGTGACCAATTTGCTCCCACGTGCACCTTAAAGTCTGTCAGGTGTGACCATTTCTTTTCCTTGGTCACACGGACGCCCTCACCCTTTCACATCTTTTCTTTTTTTTTTTAACTCACTTATTGAAGCGCTCCGTCTTGAAGCATCCCCTTATCCTCTGAAGGCCAGAGAGAGGAAGACTCTGAAGACAAGAGCTCCTGCATGTGTTTGAAATGACATATCACAGCAACACAACCCATTATGAAGAACTAATAAGTCCTAGACATATCAAGATAAAAAATTCACTTATTTGTATATATTTTTCATTTAAATAGAAAGTAACTAAAACATAATCCTGACTGTAGAGGTTACAGCATCAGAGGAGGTTCCATCTGACCCTCCAACCTTGGCCAAGCTTATAAAGAAAATTTTGGAAAAGCAGCAGATGGTTTTTCACAAGTCCATATGGTCAATGTGATGCACTCGCTGCATTTCCTGCAAAGAATGTATCCAAATCTGAGCTGGTATCAAAGCATAAACTTTCAGAATGGAGACTCAAACAGAACACCATGTCTCAAACATCAATCTTTTTAAGAAGCTGCGGAAAAACCTTAGTGTATTAAAAAAGTCTTTGCCAGTGGACCCAACTGCAAAAAAATAGGCGCACCTTTGCCAAAAAAAAAAGTTAGTATGGACTGATGGATCTGAACCTTTTTTTTTCTCATGATGTTCCCTTCATCTTCACAGTTGTGTGGGGAGGAGAGCGTATCGGACCGCTGGATCCTGTCCAGGCTGAGCGCTGCGGTTTCCCTCTGCAACGCCGCTTTCAAAGCCTACGATTTTCCATCAATCACCACCGCCATTTACAACTTCTGGCTCTACGAGCTCTGTGACGTGTACCTAGTAAGAGACATCGTTGAGACTCTGACCAGTTGGAGCAGAGTATTTGATTTTTTTAGAGGATGTATTTCTCTATGCGGGGTCATAATGAACTCTTTGTTATGCAGGAAAGTGTGAAACCAGTGTTTATTAAAGCAGAGGAAGACAGCAGCTGCCAGAGACAGGCCCAGGTGTGCAGACAGACCCTCTACACCTGTTTAGATGTCGGTTTGCGCCTCCTGTCCCCCATGATGCCCTTCGTCACTGAGGAACTCTACCAGAGGTTACCACGGCGACAGCCTCTGACCGATCCGCCAAGCATCTGTGTGACATCGTACCCCGACACCAAGGAGGCAAGATATTAAATTCAATAAAACAGTGAAATTATTGTTTTTTTTGGCTTCTATATTTTATTTTTTCATTTTTTTGTAGTTTTGCTGGAACAGTGAAGAGGTTGATCGTGAAATGGAGCTCATTATGACGACGATCAAAACAATCCGATCACTCAGGGCCGACTACAACCTGACAAAGACCAAAGCTGACTGTAAGATGACAGAAAAATGAATTTAAAACCTTTTTTTTAAATGTAATTTTATTTCAAGCTTTTAACATATTATTCAATATCTTTGTTACTTAGTGTCTGAAACAGTAAAAGTAGCTTTCACTCTTGTGAAAAAAGGGATGGAAGTAATTGTATAGTTAACTGCTACTTAGGTTAAAGCACTTAATATAATTTATGTCCTTTATCTTCAACTCTACCATATCATTGCCTACATTTTTTAGACATTACATTGATTCTAAAATTTTATATACAGTAAACCATATTGCTTTGAAAGGCAGCCTTCCTTGATTCCTCATTTTATTGTAATAAGTTTTGCTTCCTCACATTTGCATTTTTCTCTCCTAGGTTACCTTCAGTGCGTAGACGCAGCAACTGTGGCTCTGGTGCAGAAATACACGCTGCAGATTCAGACTTTGTCCTATTGTCAGGACGTCATCCCTTTGACAGCCAACCAGCTGGTCCCAGAAGGCTGTGCCATGGCTATCGCTTCTGAAAGATGTACTGTCAACCTTATGCTCAAGGTATAAAACCAGTAATCTGCCAAAAGCAACGTGGCAATAATATCTTCATTCGTTTGACTGCATTAGTGAAATGTATTTCATGAGTCGGTGGATGGATTTTCACAAAACATTAAAAAAATAACAATTGGATGTACATCTATAGCTTATTGAGCCAAGTCAAGATGGCCACCACTGTTGACCTTATAAAACACAAAAATGGCTACAACTCAGTGCATGCATAGTCTTCCAACTGTTCTGGAGTCGGGTTGCAGGGGCAGCAGCTTGAGCAGGGAGGTCCAGACGTCTCCACAGCCACCTCTTCTAGGAGGACTCCAAGGTGTTCCCAGGTCAACCAAGAGACAGTCTCTCCAGCATGTCCTGGGTCTTCCTCAGTGTCTCCTCAGTCAGACATGCCCAAAGCACTGCTCTAAGAAAGTACCCGCCCGAACCACCTCAACTGGCTCCTCTTGATGTGGAGGAGCAGTGGTTCTACTCTTGAGTCTCTCCTGGATAACTGAACCCCATCTCTTAAGTTCAGCTAACCTGTGGAGAAAACTAATTTCGACTGCCTGTATCCACAATCTCATTCTTTCGGTCACTACCCAGAGTTCGTGACTATCGTAGAGGGCAGGAACATAGATCGACCTGTAAATGGAGCTTTGCCTTAAAGCTCAGCTCCTTTTTCACCACAACAGATCGACAAAGAGTCCGCAATACTGCAGATGCTGCACCGATCCGTCTGTCAATCTCACGCTCCATTCTTCCCTCAGTCATGAACAAAAAACATCACAATATTCGAACCCCTCCACTTGAGGCAGAACAGCACAACCTGAAGAGAGCAGTCCGCCCTTTTCCAACTGAGGACCATGGCCTCAGATTTGGAGGTGCTGATTCTCATCCCAGCCGCTTCCCACTCGGCTGTGAACCACTCCACTGAGAGCTGAAGCTCGCGGCACGATGAAGCCCACAGGATCGCATCATCCGCAAATAGAAGAGACGGAATCCTGAGGCCATCGAACTGGACTCCCTCTGTTCCCTGGCTGCACCAAGAAAATCTGTGAAAGTTATGAACAGATCAGGCCTGGCGGAGTCCAGCTCCCACCCTGAAGGGGTCCGACTTACTGCTGGCAACGCATACCAAATTCTAACACGGCTTGGATAAGGACTGAACAGCCTGTAGCAACGGTTCGTTATGCTATAACTCAGGATTACAGTCAGAGTTAAAATTTGGTGGTAGAATTTGAGCCATTTTCAACTAATGCTAATACTTATTGCACATCATTTTTGCCTTTGCTTCACCTTGACCTGTTTGTTGGGAGTAAATCCTGTTTGTCAGCAAAATCTCATGAACCACTGAATTTACTGAAACTTTCAGAGGGTAATCTCTGAATGTGCATCTACAACTGATTACCTAAAAAAGCTAAGTCTGGTCCTCTGGACAAGTCTGGTTCAGAGGCTAAGTCTGGTCCAGAGGACCAGACTTAGCCTCCTTCACAGCTGCGGCAGAGCCAAACTGAACTTGAAAAAGTAAAAGAAGCCTTAGAAAACTTCAGGAAAATGATGTGAGAATGACAACTTCTCCATTTGACATTAATGACCCTGATGTCCAGAGGACCAGACTTAGCTTTTTTTTAGATTTTTCTACCTGGATTATTGAGCATGCATCAGGGTACAACGGATTACGTTTGGGGTAATTTCGTGATGGCTCCCAAGCTAATCGACAGCACACAAGAATGTCTAATTCTAGCAAGTTTATGGACGTTAGGCTACAATTTGTTGTAGTAGCTCTGAGTCATTCACAACAGTGTGACATCTCTGGATTTTATGCAAAAATGTTTATAAGGTTTGAGAACAATGAGCTTCACTGCCATCTCTTCAGAGTACGTACAGCAAAACCCTTTAAAGCGTAAACACACATCACCAATCTAATCATCAACAAAGATGATTTTAAATTAACTTCTTTAGAAAAAAAAAATCTGTTTTTTCTCTACAAACCTAATGGATTTGGTGACTGTAGTCCTTCACCTTCTAACTTCCAGGGTCTCGTTGATGTTGAGAAGGAAGTGACTAAGCTGATGGCAAAGCAAGGTGACTTGGAGAAACAGATGGAGAAGTTGAGAGAAAAGATGGCTAAGAGTGACTACAAGGAGAAGGTGCCAGTGAAGGTGCAGGAGCAGGATGCAGAGAAGGTGAGAAAAAGAAATTGACTCTCTGGGTTTCTGTAGAAGTGAGACATCTCAAATTCAGGTAAATAATACTTTTTTTTTCCTCCTTCACAGCTGCGGCAGAGCCAAACTGAACTTGAAAAAGTAAAAGAAGCCATAGAAAACTTCAGGAAAATGATGTGAGAATGACAACTTCTCCATTTGACATTAATGTAAATCAGAATTTACTTTCACTTTTTCCTCATGTCATTAATTTTCAAATGGACTGTAGTATGAAAGTTTCAATAAAGCACTTTCAACAGTTAATGGGATTCAGTGATATACTAATAATCCGTCTCTTTTATATCTCCTGTTAGGTAAGTACTTGTGTGATGAACAAAAAAATAAAAATAAAATCCATCATCTCAAAATTTTATTCAGCATATTTAATGGAACACTTAAGAGCATCGTTTTAGGGTTAATTTGTAAAGAGTGCACCCACAAAAGAAAAAAAAAAACCTGAAAAGCTTAAACACTTTGGCTGTATTTTTCAGAGATGGATTTCCTCTAAAATGACTTTGGGATTATATATATTTTTTCAATTCATTTAATCATAGCGATGTGCCTCTGCTTACATTTGCTTTACAAATCCAGCCAAAGAGAGAACAATAGAAGGAGTGAGTAACGGTTTGTGCATTTATTTAAAATGCAATCCTTTTAAAAGAGAAACCCTGAACAGAATGACTAAAGGGTGAATCTTAAAAGAAAATATGTACATTACTATATTTTACACAGTGTTGGCTGTGCATGTGGAGGAACAAATCAACCCAAACAGTACATTCACACTATGCCAAGAACAAACTGACCACAGTCCATCCAACGTGGCTACTTCTCTCATCCATCCATCTATCCCTTTAAAAATAAATATATTTTACAGTCTCCAAGGCGAGTGGAACTCTGCGGCAGGGAGAGGAGCGCAGTGTGTCGAGTCAAAGTTTCGCATGTACTTCCGAGCCTTGGCGAAAGAGAGAAGGGGTGGGGGGGGTAGAGGTGGAGGAGGAATAGAGAATTAGATGTGTGGGAGGGCTGCCGAACAAAAAGTGCAGAGCTTGATTGTATTCTATCTGGCTCAGTGCCGTACAAATCTCTCCCCATCTCTTAAGGGTTTACACGGGAGGTGAATAAAGCCTAATTTAGAAGGCATCACCAGGGGAGGGAAAGCATAGCGTTAGCTGTAATTGATGGCACTCCTCTTGTTTGATGTTAAATGACTTCAATAAGCCGAGCGTGGTAAAATATATTACACCAGTCAACCCGAGAGCACAGGTGAGTGAGTTACTATGGCAACCAGAACAGTTCCTTAGTGGTAATGAGTTCTGAAGAGGTGGGGGATTTATTTTTGTTTTTATTTTTGGAGTGCAAGAAAAGGTGGGATGCAAGTCATTCTGAAAAGAAAGTTGTATATTTGTACACTGTATGGGTGAAATGGACGAATAGATGGTGTAAAAATCCCACTCCAGATGAGAAAGACAAGAAGTACCTGTCCTATTAACTAGACGGGAGTGCAACCGAGATTCACAGTGCAGATAATGGTTTTAATGCCTTACCAAGAAAAGAGCCAGCTGTCGCCTTCCCTCTGGAGCCATGTCTTCACCTGGTGACATTAGGAGGGTATCACACTGCGTAAGCACATTATGCATGTTTGCGGATGGGGCTGTGCGTAGTTAATTGGCTCTTGTAAACGTGGAAACAAAGGCGGTGCTTACCAACACTCCATGAAAACGAGACGTCTCTGTCTGTCTGATAGGACTGCAGCACAGACACACACCAGTCATCGTCCACTTCATAGCTACTGTACACAGATGCTGCAGGGAAACGGCGTTAATATAGGTTTAATGAAATATTTCACCAACCTAATCTCTTTCATATACCGTACACACGGCTCCACCTACCTTCTTCTAACGGGCTGGTGGCACTGAGCCACTGTCTGACAACTCTGATCCCTTCTTCTGTTATTATTTTGGGGTACCTGACAAGGAGAATTACACCTGTATTTACAAAAAAAAATCTAAAGAGTCCAAACACAGAGACATCAGCAGTGAGAAGTTTGAGGCCAAATGTGTGAGAGGAAGAAAAAAAACTGACCTGAATTGAAGCAGTTTGAGCAAGAGGTTGTTTCCTCTGTTTGACATGATGTCCTCTGGACCCCTGCAATACAACTAGAATTAGTGTGGTGCCACATAGTCAAGATGACCTCAATTTAAACTGTGCTGCTTGCAGAATTGGAAAAGATATGTTGAAAGTTTCAGGAAGAACATATCTTTATTGGGAACATTCGGAAATCAGGAAAAAAAAAAGTCAGTTTTCATTCATCTGTTTAGAGAAGAAAAACTTAAAGAAAACTAAATAATCAAAAACCATTGAAATAAATGAACAATTACCAGTAATCATGCTTCAAGTTCAAGGTTCTTTATTGTCATTTGCATCACAGGTGGTACATGAGGGGGAACAAAATTGTGTGCACAGGGTCCCAGTTACAGCCAACAATAGCAAAAATGTAAATAGTAAAAGAAACATTACCAAGAATCTAACATTTAAACTAAGAAACACACTAAACACTTACCGGTAATAGTGTAAACAATACGCCGAACAACAGCAGCACATAAGTGCAGCACTGCTGTAACTACACTTGATGAACCTCCCTTTTCAAAGGTGGTGAATTATATCGACTATACATAAAATCTTAGCTCTTATTTTCATTAAATTTATATCCCCATTTTGAAAATATGTTTAACCAGGAAAAGACATCCAGACAACTGATTAGCTTTGACATAAAAAAAAACTGCCACCTAGAGTTGATGCCTTCTTAAAGTGATGAGAAAACTGATTTTATCCAGAATAATTTCACATCAGTAACCCACATATACTTCATAGGCAACTACTTTTGTGTAATTCATACTTTACACATCAAGCATCTCATAATAAAAATAAAACTGTCAAACTACATAAGCGGACAAATATAGAGTTTGCTTATTTGCAGATGATCACGTGCTGCTGTTTGGTGTATTGTTTTTGCACTATTACCTGTAAGTGTTTAGCATATTCTTAGTTCATATCTTAGATCTTATTACTGTTTTCCTTTACAATTTATACTTTTGTTGGATGTAACTGGGACCCTGTGTACACAGTTTCGTTCCACCACATGCGATGTGAATGACAATAAAGAACCTTGACCTTGACTGCTGTTTTAAAGGCCCACATCTGGTGTTTGGCTTTTTGCCGTGATGGCTCTTGATTATAGGCAATTATTTAAAGGACATATTGTTTTAAGGTTGTTTATTATTATTATTTTTAACTACAACTCCGATCAGAAAGAGTAAACCCAACTAACAAGACTAAAATCACAACATGTCAGAGGAAAAATAACCAGAGCTACCTTGGAGACACTATTTAAGCAGGAAACATTTAAAAAAAAATTGAGAAATTTTAAGTTTGGCAGTGGGGACTTACGCTGTGGTGATGATTTCATCCCTGGTCCTCCTGATCAGCAGGACTGGTCCCTGGTACCTGAAAGAAGATGAGCTGTTACTTTCATCGTTTACAGAACATAAACAAAAATATATTTTCACACTTTCCTCACTATTAACACCGTTCCACTCACTTGAGAAGCTGCTCAGCGTTATTCAGATTCATGTACTGTCTCACTGTGTGTTGTACCAATGGTTCTGGACAAAACGCAACAAAAACAAAGATACTAGATTTATTGAAATAAAGTGTTCTGATGAGCAAAGCCAAGATCTTCAGCACTCACTCCAACTTTCAGGCATAACTTTGAGGGCCAGCGGCAGGAGGTCATCGAAGGAGGCGTCCAACACTATGCCTTGGATCTCTGGGTATGACATTGTTGCCCACGTAGCTGAGAGAGGGAGAACAAAAGAAAAATGGAGACTAGTTATCCATGGAAATAAGATTAAATATATTAAAATGTCATGATTAGGTTTTGTAAGAATTTTTCCCATTCTTATAAAAAAATGACTAAACATATTTGTTTTTAATGTACCGGTGAATCCTCCGATGGACCAGGCATATATTATAATATCGTTCAGCGGGAAGCCAAGTTTGTGTACAGCAAACTGTATCACCACATCCATGGCGTTCGCCTCATTCTGGGGAAACGGCACTCCCTGGCAGACAAAAAGAAAAAAAATGTTCACGCTACAATAAGACAACATAACCTCACCAAGTTACAACAGCTTAAACAAACGCCCTGCTGATTTTAATCAGCCATGGGAGTGGATGTGCTTCTTGTGCAATAGTGTCTGAGTGAAACCAGATTTTCCACATACTGTACTGTTTTTTTTTTTTTTCCACTGCCCTGCTTGTTTGAACTTGTCGAGACAGCATTAATACAATTTAAAGTGACTCTGCTTATATTTAAGACAAAACGTGACACCACTGCTTACCGTGCTGCCCCCAAAGCCGGGGTGGTTCCAGCCCAGAACAGAGTAGCCGCCTGCAGAACTCAAACAAAAACTTCAACTCACTTTGAAAATCTACAAAATTCAATGACTTTAAATGTGACTAAGAACACAGAGTGTTACAAAGTAGAAAATTCCTCACCTTCCAGTGGCGTGTTCATGCAGCCCACCTCATAAAAGCCTGCGTTGCCCTCACAGCAGATGACCTGTGGCAGATTTTAAGAACCATCTGAAATGTGACAGGAGTTTTGTTGGGCTCCAGAATGAGCCCAGGGCAGAAAAAAACAACAAATCACTGCTGACATTTACCAGAGTCTGGCCATTCGTGCCCCCGTCTTTCCTTCGGTCCACAAACATCGTGTCGATCTCATTACCGTCGCAGGCCACCAGCTTGTTCCTTTGGCCGTTAAACTGTGACAGAGTGAAGGGGATGAGCTCGACAAGTGTTTGATTTATTTAGTGCGAAGTGTGAGCAAGGATGTTTCTTATCTTACCTCTTCTACTAACTTAGCCTGGCCTTGCTGCAGCACTGGTCTCATGGCTTTCTGCAGCAAACCCACAGAACCTGGGTACAACATCCTCCTCCCAAATGAGTGAACAATAAGAAAACTGCAGAGGAAAATAAAACATTACCACTGTGGTATAACAATAAACAAATAAATAAAAGAATTAAATTTAGAAGTCTGCTCCTAAACCAAATATATACATGCATTTCTTTTTTACAATATCAAACATAATGGGTTAACTTGCATTTTTATATTTACCCAATGATGTGACACGGTAAAGTGCGCACAGAGTTAAGAATACTGTCTGCTGTTCCTCTCAGCCTGGGCTCTGGTTTCAGCAGAGAAACGCCACCTCTGGACAGTTTCCTTTCACACAAACAGTTAAAAATATACAGCAAAACTTATGTGCACAGTAAATGCATCCACATCTGTCTGGTGTACGTCTAAGTCGTTTAAAGTTATGAACGTCTAATAAGGTGACTCAGGAGTAAAAAAAATAAAAATAAATTAGTGGTCATTTCAAATGACGCAAGCAAAAACTTACGGATTGCTGACTTCTTTCCAGCTGAAATCTGAAGGCCAGTAAGGGAAGTCAAAGTCATAGCACCTTAGTTTTTTCTGAAACAAAAAACACAAAGCATATTTAGCTATACAGTACTATATAAACATTTTTGTAATTTAAAATACTAAGATTTAACTCAAAATCTTGATTTAAATATTAAAATAGTCTTACCTTGTTTTCTGGTGTATGATTCTTCTTAGTTTCCTCAAGAATTGAAATAAATTGAACATACTCAGGGTTCCTCCATCTCCCCCACCCTTGGGGAGATGCAGAGAGAAAAAGGAGGCAGGAGGGAAGCAAAGACAAAGAGAGATTAGTGGAGTTTATGTGAGACAAACATTTTACTGCAAAGCCTCAAGTGTGTGTTTACTATGCTTTGTGGCCATAGACCAGTTCAGCAGTCTCAGCTGTAATGGGATCTTTATGGTGTGCAGAAGATATAGCTTATAGTGGGATATCTGAAGATGAATATTCTATATAAGGTCAGATGAAAACCAGGTAGTCTCACCTCTAAGACATGCAACTCCAAGAAGACAAACAAGGACAGTTCCCAAGTACTGACTCGCTGGAATCAACTTACTGCTGCAGATGTAGCCTGAAAACGGGCAAATAAACAATAAAAGGCAAAGCTAAAAAAACAAACTCCAATACAAAGATGAACGCTCCAATAACTAGCCTGTAGCCATGAGTGTATATCAATTTGTAAAAACTCAAATCACACATTAAGGAGTGACACACAACCTTGAGTAATTATTTCCAACAGATGCTCAACCTTGCTGAATGAATTGGTTGATTAGGTTCATATCAGCTGCTTTTGCAGAAGAGCAATTTGTAAGGACACACCAATTAAACTTTAGTTCTTGTGGGAGAAATTATATTCAGAAAAAGTATATACCGGTATATTTTCAACAACAAGGGCAGAAAAACATTAACAAGCTTAGGATTTAAGAGTAAAAAACCAAGTTTATTTCAGCTGCTCCCTTCTTCAGGAGTTGCTGCAGAAACCAAACTCACATGAAAGATTTAGCAATTGTTTTATGCCGGATGCCCTTCTTGACGCAACCTGGACTTGAACCCACAACCTCAGGATTACAAGACCGCAGTACTGACGACTGAGCAACCACAGCCTCTTATACATACTTATACATATGTAAATACATACTTATAAACTTAGGATTTAAAGAGTATAAAATCTATATACACACACCATAAGAAAAAAATAGTTTTACTATTTCCAAAAGCAAAAATCAGATCAATGACACCTAT
>JAVCKU010000047.1:9877656-9889257 GCA_032273985.1 Hypsolebias coamazonicus | reverse complement strand
TTCGACTTGCATCAAATTCGAGTTAAGAACGGTTTGTAGGTACGGAACCCGTTCGTAAGTTGAGGACTACCTGTATTTGTGTGCCGCATTAATGCCAACTGTCGTGCTGTTATTGTGTGAAGCAAATGTCAGCCAGTGGTGGTAGTTTCAAAAGGATAGAGGAAGGGCATCGGTCCAATGTGAACCTTGCAAAATGAAAGAAACGTGAACGATTGTTTTTATCTTCCCATTGACGGTGCTGCTCAAAAACAAAAATAAAATTGGATTGTCGCTGAGATGTAGAGTGATAAAAATGAGAATTGAACACTTGAAAGATGATTTATTGTTCTTATTCGTGGCAAATCCCTTCACTGAGCTGCTTTTTGACATATTTATTAGCTCCGGATGTGTCTGAGCATCCTCTGACAGGTGCCCTCTAGTCTGATATTAAAGGGAAAAATGTTCTCGTTGGCAGAGAAATCCACCATCCTCTGATCACTTCAGCTTGAAGGAATTTGCTTGTGGACAGTCCTGCGGTTGCATCTGTGTGACAGGGAAGCGTGCATGTGTGAAGCACATCTGTAATTGGTTGCCTCTCATCCTGTTGGAAATCTAGGATCAGTGCAGCAGATCCGGCAGTTAATCAGCACTCGGAGCTTACACACAAGATTGTCAACCTGTGCTCCGCTCCGGAGGCTGGAATATCACTGTGCTCGGAATTTAATCGCTCCAGAAATCCCTTAATGGGAAATGTTACATGCGGTCCAATTTAGGGATGCAGAGATAAAACATTGTTGTGAATGTGTGTGAGTTTTTGCTGGTGAAGATGTTTGTGTGTATGTGTGTGCAGTGTGCACATGACCGAGATGCTGATAAGGGATATTGAGCGCCACTTTGCCCTGGTGCTTTCAGATGATAAGATTACAAGGCCAGAGGTGTCTCTCTTTGCACTTTAGCCTCTCTTTTCACATGCTGGCATACGGTTCGGTGTCATTGGGGAAATTCATGAGGGGGAATCATCACTCATTCCTGGTTTCCCTTTGAGGACTGCACTAATTAGCCGGCGTCTGTGATTAGTTGGCTAGTGTTTGATCTGCTTTGCTCGTCTTCCCCCCTCTGTCGAAGAGGCTGCCTGCCTGTGCTGTGATTTGGCTGTGAGGTGCAGCAAACCTACAAAAAACTCAAAAAACAGACACGCAAGGATGTTCACGACAGCAGATTTTTATTTTCCCTCCCTTTTGAAGACGCAGCAGGCGGCCTCAGAGACAAAGTATCATACAGCATTCGACAGCCGCACACAAACACGCACACCGCACTTCAGTAGGAAGAGCATATCTGTTAATATTTTACCACTGCGTACCATGTTCTGTTTACTTTCACTTTGAGAGTTTCAGCCTGTCAGTAAAATTCCCCTGAAAATATAGACCATTCAAGGCAACACAGGGTGTGGGCGGCTAGATGAATTGAATTTCCTTAACCCACGGTGATTGTAACTAAAAATGGGCAAATTAGTGTAATTAAATCTGCACCAGCCCCCCCATTCGCTCTCTTATTGCATTTGGTCTCAACGGTAAGCCACAGCAGGGGATACCCTATGCTGCTTTTAATATAGTGCAGGAAAAAAAAAGAAGAAATTCTTTGACGCATGACGCAGCACTGTCCAATTACACAGAGGCTGTGATATTGGAAGGCCTGTCTGTCCTTGAAGCCCAGCACTGGAGCATAGCAGGGCCATCTCCCTGTTTGTCCCTCCATACATCTATCCTTCAGTTCCCAATCGTCTGACTGTCACTCTGCCTTAAGGGGCAGGTAATAAACAAAGGCAGCTTCAACCTGGTGTAAAAACGACCTGACGGGAGATGGCTCCTGCATGTGCAGCCGTTCGAGTGTGTTTGTTGCCGTGCTCGTCTTTATGATCGTTGAGAAGTGACCTCAATACTCTGAGAGTCGGATCACGTGCAGCATCATTGTGGATTCTGAGCCATTTCAGGCTGAAACTAGAAAAAACATTATTTCAAAAGGAGAGGAGTCCACCCACAGCTGTTCAACTCAATGGCGTGTAAACAAATGGAGGTTAAAGGTGTGATTAGTTTACTGATTTGATTTATTTACAGTTTTTTTTATGTGCTGCAATACCTTTGAATATATAACAATGAAGGATCTGTTGAAACAGCTAGAGCAGGGGTGTCAAACTCACTTACAAAAGGGGCCAAAATTAAAACCTTTTTCAAACTAAGGGCTGGTTTTAGAATCTAAATTAACTCAAGTTGGATATGCAACATCTTTTCTTGGTTAAAGGTTCCTCAACAAGAGTTTAATTGGTCTCATTTGATGTTCTCTGTTGCACTTTTGACATCATAATCAAAGATTACTGAAAAAAATTAAAGTGATAACAGTATTTTACATTTAAAATATCATCTTGAGGGTCACATAAGATGTCAACATAGGCCAAATATGGCCCCCAGGCCTTGAGTTTGACACATATAAGCTAGAGGAATAATGTGGATTAACAAACCCATATTTCCAATAAAAATAAGAAAAAAAGAGCTTTGACTGTAGCTTGAGCCTGCTGAAATGATTACTAGCAGGCATATCTGTGGGCAGCACAGTTTTGTAAAACATGACAGTGCGTCTTTTTGTCAAACAACACTTTTGAGTGCCTTTCATGGCAAGGTTGCTTTTTTTGGCACAACATTGTCACCCCTACCCCCACGCAACAAAGTTAACTGTAATACTAAAGGTTTGAAGTGCTTTACAACTTCTACAATTGACTGTCATGCATCCCACTATAAGCATTTTTCCACAGCCAGAAATAAAATATATTTTTAGTATCGGCTACTAATCTGCTTAATGTTTAAAGATCAGCATACGGCTGCGGTAGCTCGGCGGTCAGTGCTTCGGTCTTGTAATCCCGAGGCTGCAGGTTTGAGTCCAGGTTGCATCAGGAAGGGCTTTCGGGAAAACAATTCTCAAATCTTTCATGCAAGTTTGCACACTGTGTTAACAATTGCAGGAAGAAGCAGCTTAAAACAATGTGTCTAAATTCAGCACTAGTTGATTTTGTGTGGCATAGACAGATCGCATCTACTTTACCTTGTGTTTTATTGTGTAAATCATAATTTCAAGGAATATTTAATGATCCATGGTTGTCCTTTATTCTTCACTGGATTGTTAATCATTCTACTTCATTGGGGAACAACATCAGTTCTGCTTTTTTTGGTAACATTTTTTGGGAAATACTTAAAAATACCCCCCAGAAGCAAAGGGCAATTGGATAAAACACATTTTTATTAGAAAAATCTTAAAGAGGAAAATGTCAATGATGATGATGAATTTTAATAAATGTTAGTACATTAATCAATATATTGCCCAATCATATTTAGTTTGATTTAGTATGTCTGAAACAAATCTATTTCTTAGGCTGGCTGCACGCTGTATTGACCATCAGAGTTACTAAATGACATTGATGTGGGTCCAAATTGTTACAGCAGAGACGCGTTTTGGTTTTAGTTTTGCAGCTTCTGCTCATGCAAATTGACGGAGGAGGAAACATTGTAGGAGCTTATGTAATTAACCAGTAAAAACGGTAATCTACTGCATTTACAGTCCACACACTCTCAGGAGGGAAAAAAAATCACATAAAATTTGACGGAAATGTCGATTTAAACAATCAATTACGAAGGAACGCAGACGCTGTAGTAGTTAAGCTTCGCCTGTTCTGCAGTTATTCTCTTTTACTGTTAGAAATAATTTGAGTGCTTTTGACCTTGTCCTCTTTATCTGCAGGTTTAATAGCTTATCACTCCATGACAGAAACAGACCGAACAGGATTGTTCTCTTTTTCATTCATTTGCTAGGCTCCTTTTGTGTCCAAACAATTATATGGAAAAATTATGAGTACTATGTAATGTGTAAGCACTTTTCTTCAATTCTGCATGCATTTTGCTGCCAAAAATAAGTACTTTTTTTAAGGTTGTAGTTTTTTCAAGTTTTATTTTCCTTTAGTTAAGGTGTCATGCCCACTTGCCTTTTATAGCATAATAAAGTTGTTTTGTGTTGGCTTTTGTAGTTCCAGACTAACCCAGAAATTCCCTTCTCTATTATTCTACCGCTAGTGTTTCCATGCAACGAGCCTGCCACATATTTTTAGTTTGTTTTATTTAATTTCACACAGCGGAGCAGCAGTGGGGGAGAAATATAATTTTATGTGCCCCTTCCCGTTTGATTCGTCTCCTTGAGCTTTATTCATTTTATTTTTTGTCTATCAGTTGCTCATCTATCAGCTTCAAAACAATACACAATGTTCCAGAGGCAAGTTGTCATAGCGACTGTTCATCAGAGAATAATCAAGACTGATCTAAACATTATATACAAAGGCAGGAGAGGCAGAGAGCTACCCAAAGGCACGAGCTCATCGTAAATTTCAGCTGCTTACTACTTTTCTGCTTCATTGTTCCTCAAATAAAGCTCAAACCCTCCTTATCTTTTCATTTCTGCCTCAGTTTCATTCCCTCTCTCGTCAGGAACACCTTCCCGTCCTTTGTGCTCGTGCTGATAGGAGTAATGTGTTAAAGTTTCATCTTACCTGCTTTCTATTGAGACTTAAAGACAATGGGCTGTTCACCACGAAGCTCTCGGCTCACTGCAGACCTGCAGGAAGATAACTTTGACACATACAATGCTGCTGCTCTAATATACAGAGAATAGCTCCCTTTTAACTTTTTAATTGCTTCGGTTATCGTTTGTCATTTCTTCATGTCCTTTATATTCTGCTTTTCAGCAAACCACATGCCTGATGTTTACTAATTGTTGCTATCTTTCTGCCTCTTTGTAGATTCATTTGTCTTTGTGAAAAACATCCAATTCAAAAAGAGTCATTGTCTTTTTTAAATCTAGATCAGGGGTCAGCGACCTTTACAATCAAAAGAGCCATTTCTGCCCCTTCGTTCACTTAATCAAACGTGTCCAGTGCTGCAAAACCTGCTACAACTGTCATTATCAACTGGTGGCCCATGGGCCACTTTAACTTTGTTAGAGGGGGCTTTTCTGGCCAGTTTGTGTGAAATTATAAAACTGAAGACATCCAGTGATTAACATTTATTGATATTTTTACATTTTAAGACAAAATAAACTGGATTCCTTCCGTCCATCCACCCGTCCGTCCGTCCGTCCGTCCGTCCGTCCGTCCGTCCGTCCATCCATCCATCCATCCATCCACCCATCCGTCCATCCATCCATTGTCTTTACCCGTTTCTTCCTTTTTGGTTTGAAGGGCGTCACTGGTGCCCCATGTCCAGGTCACACGTCTATCACAGAAGACTGGATTCTTATATAGAAAAATATATATATATATTTGCCACATTTTTTTTAAAATTAAAACTATTAACTGTGCAGGCTTATGCAAATTTTTTTTTTAAATTGTGGAGTAATTGATAAGATAAGATAGAGCTTTATTGATCCTGCAGGAAATTGTTGTATTGAGTATTTATCTTACTTTGAAGAAATAAAGCATAAAGTTAGAGTATAATTTACTGTGTATAATATATATGCAAAGAAAATGACAGGAAAATTGCTAAAACTAGTTCATCCATTCATTATCTTTTACCTGCTTCTTCCATTTTGGGTCACGGGGGTCGCCGGTGCCCATATCCAGCAATCACAGTGCGAGGGGCAGGGTACACCCTGGACGGGTCACAAGTCCATCACAGGGACTCATAGAGACAAACAACCATTCACTCTCACTCACACCTAGAGCCAATTTAGGGTTACCAATCAGCCTAACATACATGTTTTTGGTCTGTGGGAGGAAACCGGAGTAACCAGAGAAAACCCACGCATGCATGGAGAGAACATACAAACCCAGAAAGGCCCCCGGACAGGGATTTGAACTGGCAACCTTCTCGCCGAGAGGCAGCAGCTCTTAACAGTTGCGCCACCGTGCTGCCACTAAAACTAGTCATTTTTTTTAAAACATAAAATTCAGTTTTAAGTTAGTTTTGGTCAAAGCTTGAAAGAGCTGCTGCGGAAGGACCAAAGAGCCACATGTGGCTCCAGAGCCACAGATTGCAGACCCCAGGTCTAGATGGAATAATGACACATTTTAATATTTGAGCAATTAATTATGATGCTTTAATAAAATGAATTGCAAATCTATTAAATCTGATGTTGGCAATACTTTCAAAAGTTTTCATTTTAATGTGTGGGTAATTTTTTGGAACAAGATTTGTGTCCTCACACATCTTTTCCTGCAAACATGATCTCTGTGCTCCCACACAAATATGCCAGCGGTAATGTAATCCGGCTGGCTGTTGCTGGGTGTTATGATTGACACAATCATTGGTTCATCCCAATATTGCCACACTCCTCCTTGTTTGTTTGCCTGACCTTCTGTCTTCCATATGGCTAGCATTGATTTGGTAACATGCTGTGATCCTCCTGACAGATTGACTGCTAATAGCAGTCTTGCTCATAACAAGGCTGCATTTTAATCCTTTAATGTGAGACATAAATTAGGTTGGTCTCTCACCCTCTCAGCCAGTAATGAGCTGGGAGTTGTTGGCGTTGTTGACCAACAGGTTCCTCGGTTGGAGACTGAGTGGCAGCCCTGAAGCTTTGGGAAATACACAAACACGTTCTCAAGGTGAAGTAAAGGTGAACATGGGTGGTGAGTAACCTGGAAACACAGCTGTGTTTGGGCCCAAAGATTAGCCTGTCGAGGGAATCCTCTCTCTTTAACAAGCAGCTCCAGTTTTAATTCGGGGAAGTGATCACAACCAGCCTGAAATATCCTTTCTGACACCTTGGTAGACTCTCACATCCAAGTGTTGTTAGCAAGGCGAAAATAGGACACATAATCACATTATGTTTGCAGCTGACACACTGAAGGGAGGATGTATGAATGCACAAGAAGATGGATAGACACAAGCATGCACATTCAGCTTTAGGGTTTGTACCTGGCACTCCGTCTGTGCACTTCTGGCTTTTTTGATCCTTTAAATCATGGCTATTTTCAAAACGAGATGCCTTCACACTCTGAGTACGTACACACACTTCCAAAGTCCTTCAAAGAATGACATTTGATTGGGTCTTTTTGGGTGAGCTTGTTGCTTCATAAATAGAAGAACACCCTCAGAATACATAACAGAGAATAGATAAACACATTTTAATCCCACAGACCATAAACCCTACTGAAAAATGTCTTTAAAAAAAAAATCCTCAGACTTTGTTTTTATGCTCACATGTTACAGATGTGTCACTATGGTCACCCAGCTCAAGAAGGTCCAATATTACATGCAGGGCTAAAATAACATGCCCACTCCAATTACCATGAGAAGTGATGGTGCACAGAGCCAGGGTGAAGAAATCAGGCAAAAAAAGAACTAGCAGAGTAAAAAATAAAAAAATAAAAAATAATAATATATAGTAAAGGAAGAGCAGAATGAGCCAGAGGGATGAGGGGGATTTATTCCAAAATGAAAAGACAGGACTATAGCACTGAGGGAAGAAAAGTGATGCAGAGAGAAGCAGCGGAGGTAGAGTGATGTGCCGGGTCCAAAACAGACAAAGCAGAACCAGGAGCCGCAGGGGAGCAGGGTGTCTGTCTGTCTGCCTGCCAGCAAGCTAGTAGCATATTCAGTCACTTATTCAGTGGGCCGACACGACGGCAGTGGTAAGGCAGCGTAGAAGCAGAAGCCATTTGTTTGGCACAGGAGGGCTACGTCCTCTCTGTCCAGAGTCGACAACTTACAAATAAGACTTTACTGACCCACAGTAAGCCCTGTGCCCGATCAGAACTTCAACACTCAGTTTGTGCCTTTAGTGTTTTTGGTGTTTTCCCCTTTTTGTTTTATTCTTTATATGCCCTCCTTCTGCATGGTTTCTTACCATTTTTTCCTCTTTGACCACGTCTCCATCTTGCTCATTGGCTTTACGCATCCTCTCCTCTCTCCAGGGTAAGGTACAGTGTAGATGTTGGTGTTTATCAATAATGAAGAGACAAGAGGAGTAGGAGGAGGAAGAGGAGGAGGGAGCGCTGGTGCTTTCATTCGTACTCTGGAATGAATAATTCACCTGGTGGAGTGCAGTACCTCTGCATCATGTGTGCCTTTCTGTGACTTTCTGTCTTAATGTGGTTTTTGCTTTACCAGCGTGTTGCATGTGTGGAAATGTATTTTGTGTCACCATGACCACACACTTCATTTTGACTATGCTGCAAGTCACTTTAATCCCATATGAGTGGTTCACCCTTGGGTAGGCACATACTAAATGATTTAACCATTGTTGTTGGGTGTAGGATTCTTCCCCCTGTTGCGATGTGTTGCAGCAACACAAACAAACCCATATTTTGTTGGAAACATTTCTCCAGTTTTTCTGATTTAATTCCAGCTGCATGTTTGACCTTTTTGACCTGCAGGTTGCCCGTCCCAGTATACACTCCTTTGACTGACGGTAGAAGATGGCTAACGTTAGACAAATCCAGAGAGCGCTGTGTGCTTTTGAGTGCTTAATTTCATGTCAGGACCCAACAGTTGAACTGTGTGGAGGTCACGTTTATTCTGCTTTCATGCATAGTGTATGGGTTTGATCTCAGGACAAAATGGTCCCACACATCTCTTTCCATGTGCTTTATTTAGCATTTCAACCACTTTCTTTTTGAAACATTTAGAGCAATTGACGTCCACCTGGTTGTGCATAGAGTTTATCAAGATTTTTGCACCGTTGCACTATCAATGTGCGCAGTATCAATATAACAAGTGACTGCTATAAAATGGGTGTATTTACTGTATTCCAAGAGCAAATAAATAAATTCAGTCAGATGAACCCTCAGAGCCCTTTTTTGACCACAACACATTTAGATGAAAGTGGCCAAGAAAATAAAGCAGTATTTTGATAATGGATGAGTTTTTATCACATCTTGTTTTGTCCTTGCTTTATTCAGTAATATTGCAGTTGTTTGTTTTCTGACCTGCAGACTGATTCTTCACACACAAACTGTAGTGACAACAGGTTTCCAATGCATTGTGCAGCCCTAGCTAAAATATTTGAAGTCTTGAAAGGTTAGATAGACATCAAGTTTGCTTAGAAATTTGTCAGAATTCCTCTTGGGTTTTTGTATTGCATTAATACACTTGGTTGAACTGATAAATGCTTTTTTTACATTAAATATATATATATTTTTTTTTTTTAACTCAACTCCTAAGGCATGTTTGTTTTTAAACAGGCAACCAAACAGGAGTACCGTACACATCCAGATGCACAAGTCTGTGCACACACTCACTAAATAAACACACACATATATATACCTCCTGGTGCAGATTTCTCCTCCAGCTGTTCATTTCTCTTTGGCACTTTGAAGCCTGTTCAAGTCTCCCAGTGTCCCTCCCTCTGAACTCCTCTTTCTCCTTCGCTCTCCTTCTGTCACATTTCGTGCATTTCTGCTTCCCTTCCTCATTTCTGCCTGATTCTTCTCCTCTCTCCTCGCTCAGTGTTTGGAGTCTGTTATCTGATATTTCATCATGTCACTGAACAAAGTGAAACGTAGGACTCCCTTCATTTTGCTTCACCATCCTCTTCACCCCCCTCTGCTCCTGTTGCATCACAGACCCAAGTTTTACCTCCTGTCTACTTGCGTGCAACCTCTCTGTAATACAATACCTCTTTTTTTTGGGGGGGGCGGGGGAATAAAAAATCTGTTTTCTTTATTGTTCTGATGGGGACGCTGGTGATGATTTGAGTCCCTGTCTCCTGTGGGGGCCTTGAAGTCTTTGAAGTGTGCCTCTTTTCTCAAACAAAGACGGTTTTGACTCAGTTGCTCCCTGGAAAAACATACAGCATGAATACATTATGATGTGATGTCATCCGAGAAGTCCATATTGTGTGCAGTGGCGACTTCTAAATGTAGCCTTCCCATGCGTTATTGATTGGCCCCTCATAGAAAGCCCCCGTGGAGAGGTCAATGAGAAGACGAGACACATCTCAAGTCTTCATTTCCTGGTTTTATTCTTGGCCTGTCAAATTGCCTCGCCTGTCAAATTGAAGCTGCACCCAGACTCTGCTCTCCTGCATATCAACTGTCCACATCTAAATGTGTGCGAATATGAGCGTGCGTGCGTGCACTGTATGCACATTAATTTTCAATTGTTTTTGTGTGTAAAAGTCAGAGGAACCACTGATGTTTGATGGCAGTGGCAGACAGCAGGGTCAGTTTTGCGCTTTACCCAACTCCCGCTGGTAGCTATTAGAAGAGCTCAGTAGTGGCTTAGACATGACGCGCAGCCTTTGCAGTTTCTGCTTTGTTAATAACGATTGCAAAATTGCACAAAAACCAGAGCAGCTGGTAATGTTAAGTTACCCAAGTGACTGAAATCACACTTTTACATCAGCAGTGCAAGAGTACATTTGACATTTTTGAGTTTTAAAGCTCACTTGGACTTGGATGAATAGCCAGTTCCAAAATTACCATCACAGAAAACTGTAATTTTACAGCATGCCAGGCAGTAAAGGAGGGAAGTATTGGAAGCCATGTGTGGAGGTTTAAAACTATAGCCTTTCTTTAGTAATGGAATTGAAGCCGTTTATTTTCTGAGTAAATGCCTTTCACCGTTAATGGTAGTGTTAGCATCTATTAGTATCTGTGGTCACATAAAATTTAAAACCATTTCAGACATAGACAAACTGGAAAAAGGGCTGCACTATTAATTAAATATTATTTGAATCTCAAGGTTTGGTTTTAATTCATTATAAATACTGATTAATGAAGAAACCGTTTAAACTGATGCACCTCTGCCTTGTTCAGCTTGATAACTTGGGCACTAGAAGAAAATAAAAACTTAGATTTGTGAACGTTGCCCAAGCCCTTGCATGCTCAAGTGTTTTTTATTTTTGTTTAAGGAAGCTGTAGTATTATTTGTTAAAGCTCAGAGTATGTGATGGGAATGATGCTTTGATACTATCACACAAATCTTTAGCTTAAGATCTGTAAAGTGAACTAAGTTAGTTGTTCATGTTTGCCGTGGTCACTTAGATTTTGCAGCCATCTTGAGTCTGTAAGTTAGTTTTAGACGTTCATTCAAAAATTTAGAGTTTAATTCAAATGCATTATTTAGGCCCTGAAATAATTTGCTAACAAAGAAATAAACACATTGAATCCTTTACAATATCACCACTCTTCAATTGTGGCAGGTTGTGATGAACTGAGTTGAAAACCAAAAAGAGTCACAGGAGGTATTAGAAAAAAATAGGGTTTTTATTTTAACCTCAAAAGATTGTTTTACAAAAATTGAATGCTGAGCTCATAAGAGGTCAAAGGAACAAAACTGAACTCGGGCAAAAATGTGAACAAACTGGCTGCACAAACAAACACAACTGACCTTGCAAAGCAGCGACACACAAGGTTATAAATACTGGCTGATCAGACCATTAAGACACAAGAGGGGTAACTACAGAATACAATCCCTAACTACAACAACAAAGTACAGCTAAGTTTGATAATAAACACCAAAAGTGGAACTCAAAAATATTAAACTTAAAATATAAATATTCACTTAAGTAATTTTTCATTCATTCAACCTTTATTTAGGCAGGTTAATCTCATTGAGCCTCGAGGACTCATTTACAAGAGAG
>JAVCKU010000047.1:9855456-9866374 GCA_032273985.1 Hypsolebias coamazonicus | reverse complement strand
TTATCTAAAAATAGTTTAAATTAGGTTAAAAAAATACTAACAAAATAAAAGTAGTTGAAAAGGTAGAACAAGTTTCAATAAGCCAAAGAAAGCAGAAATAACACATTTGTCCAATTAGGCTAAAAGAAGCAGAAATTAGCGCAAAAAGTGGATATTATCTGAATAAAAAGCTGAAATTAGAGAGAAAAAAAAAACAGCTGAAATTTAGTTAAAGCAGAAAGAAGCTTAAATTACCAGAAGGAAGTGGAGAGAGCAGATTTTTGCTGAATTAGGCAAAAAAAAAAAAAAAAAAAAAAAAAAAAAAAATTGAAACGAGTGCAAAAAATGTGGAATCATCTGAAAAAAACTAAAATTAGAATAAAACAGCTAAATGGTAGTTAAAATAGCAGCAAAAGAAGAAACTTGCAGGAACAAGCTGAAATTAGCACAATTTAGAAGAAGCACAAAAAATGTTTTCGTTAGCAGAAAGAATCTGAAAGCACAAAACGGCTGGGAAAAAAAAACCCAGCTGAAATTAGCTGAAATTAGCTGGAAAAAAATGTTTAAATTCGCACAAGGAAGCTGAAAGAAGCTGAACCAGAACAAAATGTGAAAGGAGCAGTAAAAGGTTGTAAACAGATCTAATGATATGAAGGATGTAAAATGAGCTCAATTCCTTTTCTGAGGAAATAATGGCAGAAAAGGCTAAATATTTCAAAAAGCTAAAGTTGCACCAATACCAAAACTCATAGCAGGATTGTTCTGAATGAGCTGAACCTTTTGATTTATGATTTGTTGAAACTGCTTAAAAACTGCGGGACGAGAATTGCGCCGAAAAACGTGCCGAAGAAAAAAATGGATCACAACAGTGTGAATGCTTCACAAGTCTTTCTACGGTGTAGAATAGCGACTGAGCAGTAATGAAGAGCAATGATGCTTAGCTCAATAGTATGATGCTGAGTGGGGTCAACGCCTCAGGGAGGAAACTTGTCCCATGTCTGCTCAAGCAAACAGAGAAGCTTCTGCAAGGCCAAGCAGATGGGAGCGGAGTGAAAAGCACATGATCGGGGTGGGTGAATGTTTGATAATGCTACTCTGCCAAGACAGCATTTATGGTAAATGTTCTCAAAGATGGACATCTGGTTGGCAGTTTAAGCCTCTCACCGGAGTGTTTTACAGATGTCTGCTCTGATACTGAGCAAACAACCATTATATTTGCATCAGGCTGCTCTTACTGTTAGTTAAACATCTACTCGTATCTAGGCATACAGGTGAGATTTCTGAACGTGCCTCATGACTTCTGCTCCTTTTGATCATTACGGAAGAGACAAAATTATGAAAATGCATGAGGTATTGATGCAAAAACATTCTAGATTTTACAAGAAAATTAATTCATCCTCTGGGTGTTGATGGCTAAGTTGCAAAAATCAAACCATTAAAAACTTTACACCTACTTTTATGACCGCTCATTGATCCTAAATATCAAATCCCCCCCAAAATAGTAAATAATCTGCAGCAACATGGGAAACCCATTCAAAATAACACCATTTACTTCGTTATACATAAACACACACACACAAATATGCCTACATATTATGTGTATAACTATCATGACAGTTGGTTTAGTTGGACCCAAAGTGCAGACAGAACTCGGGGAGCTTAAACTATAAATAATTTATTTAAATAACAAAAACAAACGCTGACATGGCAGCAAAACTTACATTTCCAAGGAAACACGGAAGGACAGAACACTGCACCATACAGAACAATCCATGGACAGAGGAACAACAAAGAAACTCAGAATATACTGTATAGACATACTAATGAGGGGATAAACACAAACACCTGGGGAAGGACAACAGGTGGCAGTGGCAGGAGCTGATCACATGAGGGAGAAACACTGAGGAGGGCAGGATAAATGACACAAGGATCACAAAACACACACAGATCCTCTCAGTCACTAGCTATTAAGCTTGCAACACAACTTATGTATACTGTAATGTATTTATGTTTGTTCGAAACAAAAAAAAACAAATGTAATGTTTTGGAACTAGGCCTGTCGCAATAAACAATAAATCAATTAATCGCATGATGAATGAAAATTATTGACTTAATTTTCATTAATCAACTTTATCGTTTCTTCGTGTCGCTCTCTTTCTACAGAAGACAAGGCTTAACACCAGCACTCTTCACTGACTCCTCCCTTTCTCTTTAAAATTTGTTCTAACCATCCAAAATTATATTTTTGGATTGTTAAAAGCAGCTAAATTAAGAAGCTAAGCTATGAGCTAAGCTAACAGGTCAACCTCAGGAATAAATCTCCGTCTTGTCGAAGTTCCCAAATTCACGGTTGAAAGCAGTGCCTTTGATTTTTTTATTAAAAGCTTTGTGTGAAAAATGCTATGATAAAGAGTTCAAACCACACCAAGCGTCTGCCATGTCACTATGTCAGTCCATGTCACGTCAAGGGCCCTCCCTCCCATTTTTCTTAAAGAGACACCTGCTCAACTATCCATCTTTTGGTTCAGTCTTATTCTGCCATCAAGTGGTCTAAAAAGGTAATACACTCCAAACAAATCAACATTTCTTCTAAAATTTGACAATTATTTATTGTTAAATTTCAAACAATATTATCGTTTATCGCAGTAATTTCTGAGACAATTAATCACCCAGCAAAATCTGTTATTGGGACAGGCCTAATTGGAACACATAAAGCTAAAATTCCCTGTCTGCTGAGATGATTAAAAAAAAATGTATATGACCAGAAATAAAGCTACCATTTTGGACGAACAACTTCAAATTGAATACCTTGGTGTACAACAAACTAGACAAATTTTAAGGAAAAGTCTACTTGCCGTTTTGCAAGTGCAGCTTATTTTACTTTGTTTTACAGTGTCTCCGAAAATAAATTTTAGGGCTAGGAATCCTCTGCCCACTCATTTTACATTGCAAAAAAAAAAAAAAAAAAAGACTGACACCCTTCTCGGTGTGAACACTCAAAAACACAAAGAGTTGCAGTGCGATTAAGCCTAAATTTCACAAACCAGTCTGCAATTTATGATACAAAGTACATTGAAAACAAGTAGTCATTGTTCACACACAATTAAAAATGTTAAATATGGGAAAAGAAACACAACTTCTGAGTCTAAAACTAATATAACAATACTAGAACAATTACAGTATGTAAATACTTCACACAGTATTAGGTGAAGCACTTATTTTCCCACATTTTTAACAATACAGTATTTGAACACTGTTCTTTGGTTTTACAACATGCAAAGACACAGTATTCATTACCGCCTCTAAGTATGACACAAACTTGACCTCATCCTCATATTTAAGGTTTACGAAGGATTAAAACCACAACACAACACATCAAACAGCATAGTCAGTTAAGAAAATACAACTGTTTCTCTTTAGATTCGAGTGGTTAGAGTGGTCGCCTCTCAGCAAGAAGGTTGGATGCTCGCCTCCTGGTCTGGGGCCTTTCTGTTTACAGTTTGCATGTTCTCCGTGCGCTGATGGGTTTTCTTCTGGTTCTCTGGTTAAGTTAATTAGTAACTCTAAATTGTCTCTAGGTGTGGGTGAGTGTGAAATAATTGGCTCGTTTGTTGCTATGCAGCCTTGTGATAGACTTGTGACCTGTCCAGAGACCTCTTGCACGAGGAGTGCTGCTCCCTGCTACTCAGAAAAGAGACGCAGGTAAAGAAAATGGATGGCTGGATGGACGAATGTTTAAAAGCGCCGCAAAGTACCCATACAATGCTAACGGTGATTGCAGTGAGGCCACACCGACAAGAGCTATAAAATGGGAGAGCTTTGCAGGAGCGCAACAGCTTCAGTCTTAAAGCTTTTGAGAACAATACCCTGCCAGGAAGAAGAAAATGGGCAGCACAGCAGCTCAGTAGTTAGCACTGCTGCCTCACAGTAAAAAACTTCTGAGTGCAGTCCCCGGCTGGACCTGGGGTCTTTCTGTGTGGAGTTTGCACGTTCTTGTCGTGCTTGCGTGGGATTTATACAGGTACTTCCCACAGGCCAAAAACATGCATGTTAGCCTGATTCAGGCCCAGGCCTCCCTTGCAAAAGAGATCAGTGATCTTAATGGGATTTGCCTGGTTAAATAAAGGTTAATAAATGTTGATTAAAAACCTTTGACGATCCTCTGCACAAACAGAACACTAAGCCACGGTTTCCTATCAGACTGGCTACTTTGGCACATTCAGAATTCAGAATTAATGTAGTTAAATAAGTGAGTTGGTTAATGTGGTGGGAGAACATCTTTCAGGGTAACCACCTTGTTTCCACAGTCAAAGTGAGAAACTGTACTGCACCCCAGATCCAAAGACTCAGGTCAATGGTGAGGACATCATCATCACAGGGAGACTGCTGCTTGAGGCAATCTAACAGCATGTCTAATTGTTTCTCCAGACTCTGAGGCTTCACTCAAGTGAATTAAAATAAAAAAAATATATATATATAAAACTGAAGAAAAAAAAACCCCACTGAAATCCACCCAGAATGTAAAAGAATAAAAAGAAAGCCTCACTGGATCAGGCTTCTGCCACACAAACCACCTTTAAAGGGATGAAGGAGTTAGAGAAGGCAGACTGCTTAAAAAGAGAAACAAATAAAAAAAACTGTTTTTATCCTCTAAAATCAAAGAGCTGCAGTCTGTAAAAGCCAAAAACACTCTACTTTAATCTCCCCCCAAAACACGGACAAAAGTAAGTGAGGGAAAAAATATCCTCAGTAGAATTACTCTGATGACAAATATGGTAAGCAAAGTAAGGGGCTTATCCATAAAAGGGCTTATGGGTAATACCGTTCATTCAAGACTTCTTAAACACCTGCATCTTTTAATATAAGCAGGACATTTTTGGAGGAAAAAGTCGAATACATGTGCTTGAAATAACGCATGATTAAAAGAAGTATAATCAAGCTGACAATGAAACTTCTCTTTTGAATCCATGCCTGTTAGAAGGTCTATTATGAAGCTTGCCAGTAAATTAATCTAAGCTGGAGACTTTTATGAATAGGTCTTTCACTGGTGAGATGCCAACTGGCAACTCTTCCACTCAAATGCCACAAACACTGTCCATCACTTCCCTGGTGTTAACGGATTGCATCTGCAGCAGAACATTTACGAGCACTTAATTTAAGACCTCTAACAAAGCTGTCAGGTCCTCTGGATGGATATAAAAAAAATACAAAAATAAAACTTGTTGAAATGTTTCGTTTTTTTTTTTTTTTTTTTTTATCTAAATGTGCGTCTCTTAATCTTTGTCACTTTTTTTTTTTTCAAATTTCCATCTTCCACCTTTGCATCATTCTATCGATTCATCCATCAGCCAAGCCAAAGAACTCGGCCTCCGTTATAACGGTGAACGAAAGCGCCCAGCAAGTCGTCGTGGCTCGCTGCGAGTCTGCGAATGGTCGCCCCCCTGCTACGATCAGATGGATTACCACAGCGAACGGCGAACCAAAGACTGCATCTACGGCGGGGACCGACAACACCGTGACCGTTACCAGCGAGTACTACCTGGTTCCATCATCATCGGACAACGGGAAAGACATCAGCTGCAGTGTGGAGCACAGAACCCAAACCACTCCGGAGAGCATACCATTAAAGCTAGCTGTTCAGTGTAAGACGCCGTTCACACACATCACTGCTTTCATAATTCAATTTGGTGTTCAAACACTAATGTGACAGATGCATGCCAGTTTTGAAAGTGAATAGTTCATGTTTCTTATCTACTTCCCCTATCTTCCCTTCTTTCATATGTCATTCCTTTGCCATCCCCCAGTTCCCCCTAAGGTGGAGATTAGTGGGTACGACAATAACTGGTACTTGGGCCGTACCAACGCGGTGCTCACCTGTAAGGCTGAAGCAAACCCTGTGGCAACCTTTGTAGAGTGGAAAACGTGAGTATTAGCTCATCGAATTTTTATCATCTTGTCTTTTGCGCACTAACGGTTTTTCTCACACTGCCCCCATCCCCCTCGTGCTCTTCACGCTCGGGCCTGCTGTCATCATGAGCTGTAATCAGCGCTTTTATTATCAGTACAGAAGTGTGTTCTGATTATGGAAATAGCCGTATTATTTGTCATAATGGACTCTGTGACAAGATTTAACCCTTTTGTAATGAGAACCACATACTTGGATCAGCTATTCTGACTAATTTAGAAATAAAAACTTTTAAAATTAAGTTATTTTAAGCTTATATCCAGCAGTTTTTTTTTCCCTTTATGTCACAGGTGTCCGAAGTGCGGCCCGAGGGCCATTTGCGGCCCGTGGAGTGATTTTGTGTGGCCCACAGCAGCAGTTTAAGAATGGTATTATTTTGGCCAGCAGGCTTAAGAGATCAATGCAGACTTTCTGCAGTTTGTTGTTAATCCTTTTTATATAATTTTTAGGTTTAACAGCAAAATAGATGAAAAACAATTCTTCTCAAAATGAGCAACATAAGCAAAATACTAACATTTGGCTATAATCCTTTTATTTTCACTTCGTGGTACAAAGAACCAAAAACCTTTACTGGTTTCTACCAGAAAGTAAACTTTTAGATGATGACTCATACAACTTACCTAAATATTGCAGTTGATAAAATAATTGAGGGAAATGTGGACATTTTAAAATTAATATAAGGTGGTATCATCTACATACGAGCTGATCAACTTTATCAAACCTTCTTTGAATCTGTTGGCATCTGACTGACAGCTGGACAATTTTTTCATAATTTCAATCAACCTTTTGTGCCGTTCATGGTCCAAAAGGCTGACGGACCCTCTTTAAAAGGACACTTACTCAAATTGCACTTATTGCTGAGAACAGACTAAAATGAACTTTCCAAACACAAGAAAACAACATAGACCCAATAAATCCAATTAATCAAATCATTTTTAATAAAAAAAAAATATAAGCTTAGTGTTTGAGGCTTTTAATGCTTTGGATCTACAACAATTTAAAACTTTCTCCACCAAAATTACAGTAGTAAACTTTTGTCCTTTCTCCAAAATATTGCTCACGTTGAGAGTTAAATTCACACTTTATGGTCCACGAGTCCTTTCATCTGGATAGTTTTGGCCTACATATGAAAGCATGTGGACATCCCTGTATGCCATAATGAATTGCCTTCTGAGAAAAGTTGCAAATTATAAAGTTGAGTTGAATATAACATTGAAAAATGCAGGGCTTTTCTATAAATGCTCGTCTCATTGCATGCACGTCTTTGTTATTTGGCCATCTCACTTTTTTCCTTCCTTGTGCTGCTGTGCTCGTTTTCCTGCAGCATGTCTGGTGTGATGCCAGAAACAGTGCTAAGGTCAGGCAATGAGCTGAAGATACCAACGGTAGACGAGTCCGTCAACACCACTTTTGTTTGTGAGGTCAAGAACCGTATAGGCACTGCCAAAGACCAGGTTGCAGTCTTCGTCAGAGGTGAGCTGCACGACACAAACAAGTGCACACTTATAACCAATAAATACGCAACAGCTGCATAAATGTATCAGGGGAGGTTTTTACTCTGACAAATAACTACAACATGTGTGCATTAGTTAGAAATAATCAGCTGAAGTGTCGCTTTTATGCACTTTCTTGCAACATAATGAATTGGCGTCGCAGATTCACTCATCTGCTTCTCCTAAATTGATTAAAACCAACACTTGGTGTAATTTGTACAAGTTGCAAATGTCCAAACATGCTGATAAATTATACATGGTGAATGCATGGAAAAAGCATTGAGATTTTTGGGAGCAAAATGAAACGCACACTTAGTATTCATTCATCATGTAAACGTACCCCAGGCTTGAATACGAAAACATTTACATCCTGATAACTGATGAAGTGGAACCAAGTGCTCTTTCATCATACACGCCACACATTTCTTGGTGTTTTATGCTTTTGCTACTTCCTTAGGGATACACCTTGTTCTTTCTCACATTAACAAACACACACAAATGCACACACACTTCTAGGCTGAGGTTTGTATGGGGTGTCTAGCATAGGTTTAGTGGGTCCAGCTGCTCTGTCCTTGTATGTATTTGGGGATGTGAATGTCTGTTTGAGCTGTTTTGTGTTCAAGCTTTTGAGGACATTTAGATTTTTTCCATCAGCTTTGTATTTTTCTTTCTCTGCTTGTGTGCATGCCACTTTTGGTTATGTCTCTGCATGCTGTTAATAAGCTGTAATAAGTTTCTATGCCTCAGAAGTGCCCAAGGTCTCTGCCGATTTATGCATCTTAAGGCAATTGTACTGAATTTTTCTCAAAGCATTTAATGGTTTATGTTGGGCTTTAAGATATTTTTAGTCTTTCACAATTTTTTTTCCAAACTGAGGGTTATGATCACACGGGCAGAGTGGTTTCTCAGTGGTACACTTGAGCACTAATGATGACAGGAGGGATTGCAGCAGAGCAAATGAGCTTTGTCTTTAAAACAGAGCACTAAAAGTAAGACTTCAATCACTAGAAGTGATGTCTCACCAAATATGACACTGTTGACTTTGAAATAAGTGGTTTTATGTTTGGGTACATTTGATTACAATCATACTTATATTCTTTGGGTGTGCATAACTGCCGGCTTGTCTTTGTGCAATGCATTTGTGAAATTTTATGTATTTAGGAGTTCATCCACGAGTATCTTTTTCCCTTGAAGCAGAATTATACAGAACAGATCCGGTTAGACTGAAAAACGGATCATACTGGCCCCCATCCCCCTCGATTTAAACGCCCCTTTCAGCAGAGTTCATTCTTGCTTTTTACCTCATACAAAATGCATCTCCTTTCAATCTTCTGTTGCATACTTGCACTTAACCTGAAGTTATTTTTTGCTGACATAGATGTAAAACTTATCCATAATGGTGAGGGAAAGCGTTTTTTATTTTTTATTTTTTTTGCTGGCTACATCTTAAAAAGTCACACAGCTCCTTAATGCCATAATTTTTATTACTATGTCCTCATGGTGACTCCTTATTCTGCATTTTTTTTTTAAAACTTTATTTCTGTCTTCATCTTCCTTCAAGTCCCTTGGCTTTTCATGAAACCACAGCATGTGTCACTGCTCCTCTGGGCCAGCTCTGCACTGTTGCATATAGTGGTAGTGCATCAGACCCCTTGCACCACACAGGATGCAAACATCACCTGCTGTGTTTTACAGTCTGCAAGCAAGGAAGCCGCAAAGATCCATGGAGCAGGTGGAGCAAGGGAGAGGCTGCTGCTTTTTGGCGACAAAGCCAGGGAGTGTGCACCGAGATAAATCAGTGCCAGCATGCAATCCTTAGTCAGAGAGGGAGAGAGTAAAGACATGAGGGATGGAGGGAGAGAGTGCGATGCTGACAGCATCTAAAACTCCCATGGGAATCTTGTGCCAGTGCATCCTATCTGCGCAGCCATTGGCCTCCGCTATCTTTCAGCATAGCGTGTGTTTCTGTCACTCTCCAAGCCTCTCAGAGCGGATCAGTCACCCCTTGCTGCTTCAGCTCCTCACTGCTGCTCTTCTCACTTCACCATTCACTCCTCTCTTGTTTTCATCCCACATTTACTCTCCACTTCCATTTTTATTTTACTTTTTCCTTCTTTCTGATCTCATTTTCTGTGGATTCTCTGGTTTCCTCTCTTGTTGAACCCCCTGCCTCCCTCTTTCCTTGCCCACATCATCTCTCTCCTCAAAGTCTGTGCTCTCTCACTGCCGACCACCTCCTCCTTTCATCCTACTTCGGTCTTACTCATTTGCAAAGGAGGAGGAGGATAAGATGCGAGCTAAATCTGCCGGCAGTTAAGAGGTGACTAAGACGACCGGCAAATGTCAGAGTGAAACACGATTGTAGAAAGCAGAGACCGAGAAGTGTGCACAAAAGTAAAACTGTTGCGAGACAAAGAGGGAAATGGTAGATGATTGTCAAAATGGAGAATAAGGAAGATGTGGAGCGACTCCAGATGGGGATGTGATTCAGACCTGCGGAGACTAATGGGAATGTGTGCTGACAAACAGGGCTAAGAGGGGCCGACAGGCGTGAAATGGTCAGCACCTGCTACATGGCAGGTCCCCCACTCCTTTTTACCCTACAGCTGCATGACACACAGACATGAGTCTACTCACCAGTGTGTCTGCTTACTCCAGTTGTCCGCCCTCAGTCGTGGCCTGCACACACGGGGCAGAGAGAGGGGTGGATGTCCTCTCTTCTCCTTGCCTCTCCTCCTCTCGTCTTCGATCCTGTTGCTTAGTCATACACACTTCTCTTTCTTTCCTTTCATCGCTCCCTCGCCATCTCTCTGGCTGGAGTTTGCTCTTTTCTCTGCATCTTTCATCCTCGCAGCATATGCTCTTTCCTCAACCCACTTATCTCTCAGGTTGTCTTTCAGCCTCCGCGAGCACGCCGCTGATCTCCCCGCTTGGAGGAAAAACGCTTTCGCCCCCCAGCATCCACTGCTCATCCTCACGGCCATGCCATCTTCTCTTTTTTTGGATTAACTCCTAAATAGCAGCAGTTCTTTCTTTATCACAGCTTAGTAGACTCCATCCTTTCATTTATCCCTCTAGTCTAGGTTTCCCTTGCGGGGGAGTCTTGTGTGCCTAACCCCAGATTCCTTCCATCTTTTTTTCTCCCCTCTTGTCTGTCCTAAAAACTGAACCTCAAAAAAAAAAACTTAAATGCCCTGGATTGAGTCCCCCATGTGGTCTTCAGTTGAACAGAAAAGAGATTTCCTTTCAGTCTGGTGCAATACAGCCATTTTCTGACTCATTTAAGGAGACAGTTCAAGGGCAGGGGGCTAGGCTGTCGTCCTCTACTGGGTTTGGGAGTGGGTGTGTGTATGTGCACGAGTCCGCCTGCGTATGTCAGTGTGCGTCTCTAGCCATGCGAAAACAGCCAAAGCTCAGGTCTGATGGAGCCAAGTCTCCCTGCAGGCTTGAAACCCCCCCCCCCCCCCCCCAAAATTTCCTC
>JAVCKU010000047.1:9842172-9855356 GCA_032273985.1 Hypsolebias coamazonicus | reverse complement strand
GTTTTTTGGTTCCAATGTTTCCTGCATGGTTGCAACCCCCCCCCCCCCCCCCCAAAATTTCCTCATTAGCACACACATGCACCAACATTTGTGCTGCAGACACGCGGAGGTCTGTTCAATCACTTGACATCCCGAAAGAGAATCCTACGAAGCGAAGCTGCAGTCCAGCCCAGCTTCAGATCGTTGATGGTGCGGGAGGGTGTGCGACTGCGACTACGCATGCTTTTGGGAGGCTGCATTGAACTTTACTTTCGCTCCATCGCTTTCAATACTCGCGGTCATTTGAATCTTATAGTCTTCTTGGACGTGTCTTCATAAGAAGCATGTTGTGATTTGGCTTCTACAGTATGTTGGTCTGTGTTTTGGGGAAACTGGGAAGCATTACTTCATGCCATTATTCATCTCCGCGTTTCATTTATTTATTTGTTATTCACACAGCTTGCTTATTGCTTTCTTTCTGCTGGCTTCTCTAGCAGCATGTGTTTATAAAATGCTCTGTCCTTACCCACTTAAAGGAATTTCAAGGCTTCTTGGTTGGGTGTCTGAGCCTCCACTGGGAGCTTGGCGTGACTCCCTTTTTAATCTTTTAAGGGTGGTATAAAACATGAATTATCCACAAAAGAGTTTACCAGCACGTACTTTGAGAAAGTTACTGAAGTGACTTGAGCAGTACATTAAAAATAATTGGATGAGCTGTACTTTAGGAACATTTGCATTTAAATTTTTGTGCGGATCCCTTTGATGGGATGGAAGTATGTAGCAGCATCAGGCTCAAAAGTTTGCACTGGGATTGTTGCCTCGCTGCGTGTGATGGAGCTCCACAGAGCCCGAGGTGATAATGCATTTCTCATGTTCCTGTTGCAAGTGGACACTGAGTCCTTGCTCTTGCTCTCATGTCTGTGAATAGGACTGTTTAGCACAGCATACCAGGCGAGAGAGTCTGTGTGCTTTGGGAGAACTGAGGAAGAAAACCTACGAAAAAAGAAATAAAAATGTATCTATCATTATTAATTCTTTCCCTGGGCATATGTTCCATAAAAAGGGGGCTGGCTAAGAAAAGTAGCATAAGACAGAAGTACAAATGTAAATTGGAGCGGTGACAGGGAAAATGGATTTAGAGCTGCAGAGTGCATGCAGGAGACAGCTGGCGAAGTGGAGGCAGAGATGGAGAAGTAGAGAAGAGGCAGACAGTATAGAGGAGGAAAAGAGCAGAGTCCAGGTATACAGCAACAGACTTCTATTTTCTCTTTGACAAGAATCATTGTTACAAGAGTAATTCTGTCAGCTTGGTGTACACCTAACAAGAACAAGGCTTCTAGGATTTCAAATGGGAATGACAATATGAATTAGGCTCATTTGCTGCTTTCACATTTTAAGCCGGGATTTACTTCTCTGGATGTCCTAGTGAACGCACTATAACAACTGAGAGGTTCTGCATATCACCTTAAACCAGGGACAAGAATTAACAACGTATTTAACTGTGGCAATTAGATTTTTATACGGTAGGACGAATGGTCAAACCTGAGGTTATCTTGAATACTTTGGTGTGGAAAGATAATCTGTTTTGTTTGCTTGTAGGTTTATTGTGTGAGCTTCATGCTTTCAGCTCGAACATCAGGTGTAGGGGGCTTCCAGTGGCAGATTATTTCTGAGAGCAAAGGCAGGGTAAATGAAAATGCTCTGCCTAGCAAACGCAGAAAGGCTTTCTGATGTAATACAAATAGAGTCGGGAGACAAACAGATTTTGAGAAAAGCGGCAACGGAGAAGCTCTGATCAGCAGGAGCTGTATGTATAGGATGGCACGATGAGGAAGATGAAAGGAGAAAGAATGCAACGCGGGAATGTTAATAAATAGAGACAGTAGAACTAAAACAAGCTGTATGTAAGGAAAGCGTTTTGAAGCTGGAAGGCCTCTGTTCAGTCTGAGCACTCAAATAAACAATTCTTGGACCACAACTTGTCTTCTCTCCTAAGAAATTTCAGCATCGTACTCAAACTTTGCTCCATAACATGATGTTCTGCAACATTGAGCTTTGTTGAAAGATTAATATTTCGGTTGCAGTAAAAGAATCTTACAGGATGGTAACCCAAATGCTTTGAACCCTTTAAAAGTGGAAATGATATACAGAGGATCCATTTCCTTTCAAAAAGTAGGCATGCTCTTTAAATCTCCCAAGATGACTTGTTGCTATAGAAACAATTTATGATGTAAAACCTAAGCAGTCTTTTTAATGTATTCATCTTTTCTGTTGACGTTAACCTGTTTGTTATATTGTCTACGTACTGTCAGGCAGTGTAACTAAAGCCAAACAGAGGGCATTTTTCCTTCCAAGTGCTTTGCACAACGTCAACTGGAACCATTAATTCTGTCAGTGGTCCTGCCAAACCCCAGGCCCAATCTTTTATAGATGTGACCACAGTAAGGAAAACAGTCACAGATTCACTTTATGGGCTGTCGTCAGGATCCTCAAACATTAAAGTCATGACCTCAACAAAAGCCTCCACAAAGCTGTAATACTCTTTAATGTAATGCAATTAATGTATTTGGAATAATGTTTCTTGTAGCTTTACTAAGAATGTCTTTATTAGGTTAACAGGAACTCAAAAGCGGGCAGTTATTAACATTTTACATTCATTTAATTTACTTTGTTTACCCTTAAATTTAAATTCAAATATGTTTTTGTAAGAAAGTATTGTTTCTATTTCCATAAATCAGAAATAAAAGTATTTTTTTGGCGTTAGGCATGTTTTCACCAAAAAGTGTTAAACTTACCATCAGTCAGCTTAATTAGCTATTTTTTAGTCCACAGAAGCAAAAATTGCTCTTTGAATACTTGGTTAAAATGCTAAAGCTGAGATAAAATGAAGCACTGAATAATGGGATCAAGGGAGTGGAAAGAGACATACAGCAAACAAGTCATGCGGGATTTCTTCACAGCCCTGATTTAGACTCAACTTCATCCCATGAGTTTTTTCACAGAGACACACAAATAGTTGCACCGTGTGATAGTACAGTCCTAGTTTTGCTTGAATCAGCTCAGTTTGTACTCTAACAAAGCCATTAAATGAACTTTATATGTCCGTGCTTGTATGTGGAGCAAGGCAGTTGGGACTTATGTGATGCTAAAATAAAAATGAATCTACATCGAACCAGTGCACGGTCAAACGGTGCCAGAAGATGGCGGGTGTCCTGTCTGTCACCACTCACCTGCTTTGCATTCGTCGCTTTCAGGAAGAGTTGTCATTTTGTTGCTCGTTCAGTTCACCAACTACCACCCCCCTTCTGCACTCCTCCTCCTCCTCCTCATCCAATTCCACCTTCCTCCATGTCATCCTGCTCGTTTGCATGGCTTCCACTTGTTCTGCAACTGACCTGCCGCTCTTTACCTCGACCAAAAGTTTGTGCATGTTTGTGTGGCTTGAATGCCCCTTTCCGCACTTTGCATTGTGATTTGTGGTGGGCCTTGAATGGATCTTGACTGTCGAAGGGCTGCCATGTGGGGGAGTGTGGCTGGTACTGTGGTGAAAGGGGACAGGAGCAGCCAACAGGGAGGAGTGGAGCTGTCAGTGTAGGAGGAAGCTCAACACACGCTCACAAATACCTCAAAACTCTTACACACTTGACTGAATGAAGTTCTCGCATCACTTACATCTTCCAACCTCTTTCTTTTTTCATTTTCTTACTGCTCTTTTTCTCTAGTCTCTTTTGGTGTCTTATTGTTTCGCTCAAAATTTTTTTTTCTTTCCATTTTTTCCCCCCCCCCCCCCCCCGCCTTTCCTCCCTCCCACAGAGCCGTCACCAGACCCACCCGATGTTGGCGTGGTGGCAGCCGTTGTTGTATGCTCCCTGCTGTTGATCCTTTTGGTGGCTGCCCTCATTGCTGCGTTCATCACCCTTAGGCGCAGGCAGCAGCAGGGTTACCGAGCCAAGGGCGGCAGTGACATGAAGACGCGCATTTTCGGTGGCGGCAAGAAAGCGAGCAAGAACGGAACAGGCGGAGGAGCGGGGAGCGGAGGCGTCTCAGGTGGCAACAACAACGGCCCCATCTACATTTACAATGAGAGCTCGACCCACCAGGGCCTCGGAGAGAAAAACAACCACCACCAGCCGCTCACCATGGGGAGCCAGCCTGAACATGTTGCCAAAACACCCACCGCCCAAGACATCCTGCTGAGCAACGAATTGGACGAAGCGGAGAGAAGGAAGTTTGATGAAATGGAGGAGGAGGAGAGGTATGACCACTTCTCTGGGGGGAGCTCGATCCTTCAGCTGCGCCCGCCTCATGATCAGGACGATATGATTAGAGATTACCTGGATGATGACATGGAATCCCAGCGGGATGGGTCGGTCATCTCACGGACTGCCGTCTACGTATAGAGGAGGAGGATGAGCGATAAAGGAGGAGGAGGCTGATGGAAAAGCAGGCTTGAGAATTCCTCGAGGATTTGTCATCTTTAAGAAATAGAGAAAAGCAAAATAAATACCACTTTTACTTTTTTTCAAATTGATTTTAAATATACCCCGTTATGAATTACACGTCGGCCCCACGGCGAACTGGATTGACGAGGCATGTGGAATAATTTAGAAGCAGTGTCGCGGTTCTTAAGAAGTGAAACTCAGAAAACAAGAACAACCTTTCTCCCACTGCTTCTGCTCATGCTCTCTCCATTACTGGGACCTTGACTTTTAACAGACTGAACGAGAAAATCCATGTGCGTGTAGGATGAGATGATCACAATGCAAGCTCCTATACAGACATCTCACTTGCATATTCATTCGTAGCTTCACTTTAAAAAAAAACAAAAGGCTTGTCTTGCAGTTACATGTTGCCTCCACGTCTCCGTCCTCCTGTGGGAAGGCTTTTGTTTTGGTAATGCGTCGTGCTGTGACATCTGCTGTGTCGGTGTGGCTTTAAATCAGACATCAAGTGTATTGGAAAATTCAAGCTGTGTATTTTTTTTTTTGTTCACCCTGCTCTCTGCCTTATTTGAAAACTATAAAAATCCCTGCAGATTGTCAACAGAACTGCTAGAATTGAACTGAGTGAAGAAATATTTTTTGTTTATTTGTCGACGCTTCACGAATGCAAAAGCAGGCGAATTTTTAAAAAAGTGAGTTTGCAGAAAGTTAAAAACTGCTTCCCCGTTACGTGGCAAACTTTGTTTATTTTATTTTTCTGTGCCTGGAGGATAGAGACTGTAAACAAGAGATTGAGGAATGAGGTGTAGCTGATCTGACAGGGTCAAGGGATGAAGAAGAAGATGCAGGAGGGCTGGAGATGAACACGTCTCTTCCTCTCACTTCCTCCTCATCCTCTTCTCTTCAGAGCGCTCCTGACAGGAGGAGCTTGATTTGGTAATGAGCCGTGAAGTTGCTCGCTTAGCTGGGACCAACAGATTGCCACCTCTTATCATTTATGACGTTTCTTTCCCCCCTCCCCTTTTTTATTTTGCAATCAGCCCCCGTCCCTCCATCTTCACCCTTCTCTCCCGAGTGTTTATGGGAAGTTTTGATTTATCCAGGGCAGTGTCGAGGTCAGGGCCAACCAAGAGCGGGGCAGTATTTTACTGTGGATGATGCGTCAAATGCCCCACTTGCTCGACTTCAGCTTGCCCTGATATATCGGGACAAAGCAATCCACCTGGAGTGGCCGCCTTCACTCCACCGCTGCCCGCCTTGAGACCCCCACCCTCTCCCACACTTTAGTAAATGGCCGGATGTAATAGAACCTCACCTCCATAGTGCAGCGGCGTTACGGAAGACGGATTTTCAATGAGGATCATATATTTCCTTCCATTAGCGGACGCTGGCTGTAGTGAATTGATTAGGAGACATAAAAAGGTTGGATATTGACTAACTGGGCAACATGTGGCGAAATGGCCCTTTATTATGCAGGTCCAGGGCTGATTGTCTTCTGACTGTTAATTTATCCTTTTAACGAGCCACTAGAGGTTCTTTCTTTGGCAAATATGACTCTGTGGCGTCTGCACACTGCTGTGTTTGAGTTTCAGTGCACATTTAAGTACCCGGACAATTGTGGAGGACAAATTCTTATAAACATGCCTTTTCCAGCCTCCTAATCAACTCCACCTTTGACCCCACCCCCCTATAAGGGAATCACCCAAGCGTAGTCTTGACTGGCTTCAGTAAGTCCAGCAAAGATCTGGATTGATGTTTGCTGCAGGTCATGGAGTCAAAAACAAGTTGACTCCTCACCCAGGGCAAAGATGATTATGCTTGCATGCATTTCTTACGACTTTTTAACCTTGACCTATCGATGTAAGAGGATACACACCTCGTATCTGTGTTTTGCCATTGTTACGGCTGTTAACCTTCATACAGGCGGAGAGGGAGAACAGGAAAAACGCAGGAGGCAAATGACAAAAATAGCGTCAGCATTTAGTGTTTGAGCTCCGTCTGGCATGTAGTAAGCCAGCGTGTTCAATAGGATTATCATCTAATGGCCTTAGTTTGTACATAAATGCAAGTCCTGTCAACCTGGGGTAAAGTAAATGTACTGAACACAGCTGATTTGTCACAACCACTCAATATGAAAATGTATTACTTATTTTTGCACTTGGGTTTGTCACGGCTTCAAAGCAGAATATGAGTGAAACACTTTGTTTCTTTGGGAATAAATATAGTCGTGGGGCAAACACACTTTTATGTACTTTTCAGTGTGAGGTATCTGTGTATTAAATATGTAATCATCTATATTTTTCTTGTGAAAATGTGGATATTTATGAAAATGTAAATATCAGCTTGACGGAGCCAGTGTTGCTAGGAACACAGAGGAGGGCGTTCTTTGCTCGGCTTAGTCTGAAGTTCAGATGTCACACAGGGCATTCAGAATGTAACGTTTAACCTCAGTAGTTTGGATTTTACAACATGAACTCAACTGGCTGAGCTTAGTTTACTTTAAGACTAAAACTGATTTTAAAGTAAAACAGCAACAAATATATACCCAGTTATTTTTAATTGTTTTTACATGTTATAAGCACACATTTATTCATAGGCAAATAGTTTTATCCCCCCTTTTTTTATGGGTTCTTTGCACAGGGCAAAAAAATAAACAGCTTATTCAGTCTACCGTAACCATACAAGCAAGAATCCGTGGCGTCTGAGTCAGCTCTGTGCGTTCAGTAGTTAGTCGGTGTGCGTTTTGGTGATGCTCTCAGGCTTTTGTGGCATTTCTTTCTGTCATTTGGGGCTGTAACCTGAGTAGCCGCTCTCTGTCATCGTTAAAAAGTGTCAAACTGCAGATATTATTGTGCATTTGAAAGACGCACTCACTTGCACACACGTACTGTAACCTATACATTCGGAGAGTGCAGAGAAACATTCGCCCACACACAAACAGCCCTCAGTCGCTCTCATTATGCTCACTCCCACAGCCAAACTGTGCAGCAGACACCTCATACCTGACAACTCTGCCATCTTCTGACATGAGCCCACACAAAAGTGCTCGCATAGCTGCACAGACTAAAAAAAAAAAATAGAAAAAAACTTGTACAAAAATGTTTTTTTTTTCACCTTTTATTGCTCGGTGGCTGTGTCAGATATGGTGTCCTATCATTATGAAACCTGCTCACAAATTGGTGTCCATGCAGAACCGAGACAACTGCTCGTTCAGGGGTGCACACGCCTTTAGTCGGTGTCAGAGAAGCTCACCTTTTTTTTTTTATTTTACAAAAACGTTTATCCGTTTTGCTTTTGTTCCCTGCGGAAATACAGCTTTTGCAAAAATGCCACCGCGCTGACCTCCTCGTCATCCCAGATGCTTTCAGGGGAGGCGCTCATCCTGCTCGCCTTGTTTTCAACTTCTTGGCCACCTCCGCTGTAGTGACCACCTCCACAAACGCTAAGAAAGGCTTGTCAGACAAAAACGCTTTAGAGAACCCTGTGATTCTGGCCCAAGTCTAGCACAAGGTTATGTAGTCTAAATAGGAAATTCTTTTTTATATCTTCAGAAAGCCACATGCTCTTGCTGTTTGTTTGGCTCCAGACATCTGATGACAACTCAAAGCCTTAACATCTTCCATCTCACTCACATACCAGGAAAAAAAAAAAAGTAAGAGAGAAAACCTTCCGGTGTAGATAGTATAAATATATAAATATGTAGCAGATAAAAAGAATTACTAATTTATGGTGTCACGTTTGTGTATTACTTTGTGACAGCAAGCATGAAGGATTTATTTTCCTCTATTATAGTCCCTCTTCTGTTATTTTGCAGTGCTTTATAATTTATGTTTTTGGAGTGCTTTATTCTTGACTGCTGCGCTGTGATTGCTGCCAAAACTGGCAAATTTGCGTCTTCTGTACAAGTGAACTGTATACACACACATGCACACACACATGCACACTACAAACCAGTCTTAACCCAAAATGTGCTTTTAGTATTGCTCTATGTACAAAACTTGTTTTATCTTTTTGTATTTTTTTATTTGATTTAATTTTGGTCTTAAAATGAAGTAGAAATGTTGTCACAATTTTGTCATGTCTTTCTATTTTTTTTTTTTCATATTTGGTTGATCATTAAAGACTTCTTGATTTTTGAAATGTTGTTGTTTACCTCCTTTTCCCCCGCTTTGCCTCTGACATTTGAGGTTGCATGGATGACTAAGTAAGCCTGTCGCAATAAACAAAAAAATCAATTAATCGCATGATAAATGAAAATTATCGACCTCATTTTCATTTATAGGCTTTATTTTTGTCTCCTTTTCTTCTCTCTTTGCTAAAAGCAGCTAAGCTGAGAGGCTAAGCTACGAGCTAAGCTAACAGGCCGACCTTAGAAAAAACCTCAGTCTTGTAGAAGCTCCAAAATTCACAGTTAAAATCCGTGCTTTCTTGTAAAAAGTTGTTTTTCTCTTCAAAAAGAAGCTGAAAACTTGTTCACTGATTTAAAAAAAATATTAAATAACGCTTTGTGTGAAAAATGCTATGCTAAAGAGCTCAAACCACACTGAGTGTTCTCCAGTTTGAGAATGAGACAGCCCAGGGCCTCCCTCCCATTTTTCTGAGACACGCTGCTCGCTCCCTCACTAGCCATCCTTCAGTTCAGTCTTATACTGTCATCCGGTGGTCAAAAAAGATACTAAATGCAAAATAAATTAACATTTCTTCTTAAACAATATTATAGTTTATCGCAATAATTTCTAACAATCGCCCAGAATAGAAGCACCGCTTCAAGGTTCTTTGTCATTCGCATCGCATGTGGGACATGAGGTGGAACAAAATTGTGTCCACAGAGTCCCAATTACATCCAACAATAGAAAAAATAAAAAGTGTTAAAAGTAACAGGAACTTATTTATAGATTAGTTGATCAGGACATAAAATTATACCTCCCTCTTTGTTCAGCTAACTATCTAGATCGTGTTTTGTTTTTTTAACCTAATTTCCTGGTCTGGATGTTTATCTGGTTTCACTTTTGATAAACCTATGCGTGTCAACAGAAGTGTGATAACAGGCTTGTGGTAAATCCCAGCTGAGGAGTTTGAGAAGCCATTTTGCAGAATACATTTGTCCTGTTCTTCTTCTAGCCTCTCGGTGCTGCACATCTGTCCTGGCTGGTGGAAGTAAACTTGCTGCCTTGGTAACAGCTAAGTCAAAGATGCTGTTGTTTCAAAGAGCGCAGATTTCCATCAGGTTTCTCACCTAAACGTGTGGATAATTAGAAGTGATGAAAGCACACATGCGTGCTTATTTCGAGATGAATAAATGTTATTGCATCCTATGCCCTCCGCCCCCTGGATATAGCTTGTGCACAAACTGCAGGCACAGAGCGAGAGGAGGAATTTGTTGCTGCAGCCTCAGTTGTTTTCCTGGAGGGAGGCACTTTGTGTTTTCAATGGGGGAATGTGCAGGGCCGAGCCGAACCTCAGCAAATGGGGCACCTTTCAAAGGATGCATTGTTTGAACTCCGACTAAACCAAACTAGTTTGGTCAAATTTTAACAGAAAGGGCTCCTGTGTTTGTGTAACAGAGCTGGAATGTGACGTGTGTGTTCTTGCATTCGTGTACACCTGCTTCATTTTTAGCTTAAATTAAATGGTGAAAAATAATCTAAAAGCTCCCATGAGGGTGACATTTGATTTGTAGCCGTTATGGCAGCATGTACTCGATATTTGCCCGGTGCTTTGATGCCGCTTTGTATCTCTGTGTCATCCTGGCTCCTTGTCACAGTGCATTTTTGTTGCAAGCTTCTTCAGTTGATGCAGCCATTTACTGTGAGTCCAGCCCACCATCTGGCCACTCTAATTGCTTTGGATTTGAAGCTGGTGAGATAGAGAGGACTTAAACACAGAAATGAACTCTGACTCTTGTTTTTTTTAGTATAATGTTAAAAAAAATAAACTTGAGTGCGACAGCAAAGCTTTTAAGCTCCGGCTTGTTATAAAAGCCTGTGCAGCACTTAGCTTTTTGTCTCTTTCCTGCTGAAAAGGTACAACGCATCATGTGAAAGCTGTGACCGCATAATGCCAAACCTGTTTTATCTGAGCTCGGGGCGTTTAACCTGAATCTGAAGCCAAACTGACAGCGTCTATGCCGCTATCAGCATTAGCTAACAGTGATGAGACGTGGTGGGGTGCCCCGAAGCGGCCTGGCCTGCTGGTCACCAAGCAGTGTGAACATCTGCACATAGACAGAGTCGTGAGTGAGCTCTTTGGTCCAACAGAGTGTTACTGCTGAGGGTAGATACCTTACTGTGCTTTCAGATAAGATGTTTGTATGTTATAGTGATAGTTCAGACCTTATGAAGATGGAAAAAAAAATACCAAGTAGCATTTTGTATAAATCTCCTTGAACAACCTTTCTTCAAATTGAGTCAATTCAAAGAGTAATCTGCACAACAGGTACGATGTTCTTCCATTACCTTTCCACAGAACCCCACATTTAATTATCCCGACTATCTTTTCTGACTTGATTTATCAGATTGGGTTTGAGTACAACTATGTGACTGTTTGACACGTGGGCGTTTGTGTAAGGCTTTTATTTGACTTTCAGCCTCGGTGGCTGCATCCGCAGCGTTGATTAAACATCTGATTGTTGGTGTGTGTGAGTGGATTAGTGCAGACCCACTTTTGGTTGCCCCCACTGATAAGTGCAAACACAATGCTCCTCGTTTAACCTCCCATCCTCCAGCTTCAGACCTGACTAATAAACCCCAGAGTAAATGATGGATGGCTCTGCCTGTTGCGCAGATATCTAAGTGATGGATGTGGTGACCTGAAGCTTCACAAAGATTAAACCGTGTCTACCTCTGACCTCAATTATGAAAGGTTTCTGAATATTTTTATATGCCTTAAAGTGTCTGGCTTTTCTCCTTCCTTGCCCGTAGTGAATTTAAAATCTCCAGCGTTCTGCTTCCGTATTGTGTATTTAACAACTTTATTTTTCAGCTAAGGGTAATATTTCTCAATATTTCAACACTGCAGCAAGTTGATTTATAGCTCTTTGTACCTCAGTTTTAGAACAATTATCTTAAATGTTGGGGTTATTAAGAAGTATTTATGGGCAGTGGGCTAATTTACTTCCCTGTCCAAGTCATCCGTTTGACCTCAGTTCAAGAAAGCCTCTGAGGATCAGACTAAAAGGGTAAACCACAGGTCACACAGGCCTTTAAAGTAATTACGTGTTTTTATTTACCTATCTGTGGTATAGTAAAACTACAGCAGAGAACCCTGCATCTTCATCTGTGAGGCTGCACTCCATCTCTTCTGTGTTGCCAGAGTTGGATGTTTTACTTACATTTCAGCTAAGTATTGATTCAAAAAGTTACTTTAAAACACCAATTTTACAGAGGAGGATTCTCTGTGTCTGCTTTGTCTTGTCACTGCACATTTCAAGTTGTAACGTCTGAGATTAGAAAACCACTGGGTGTCACACAAAAGCAGCAGAGTCTCAGTCCAAAGCAAATAAAGCCAAAACCAATCTAAATCACTAAGCTAAGCTCACGAAGCTGCTTGATCTCTCCATCTTGAGAAAACCACAGAAATGTGGACTTTGGTCTTATCCTCAATCTACTGGGAGGCTTTTTCTTACCTCAGGGATACAGTTTGTTTAAGAAAAGAAAGTCTGGAAGTTTGCACACTTCAGGGTTTGTGACTAGGAATGACAGAAAATGTTTCCTTTGAGCTCGCCGCCCCAAGACAAAACTCAGGCAAAAGCAGAAACACAAACACTCGTATATCTTTACATCACATACAGTTACTGCTGCAAAAGAGTTCAGATGTCTTTAAAAAATAGTTTTCTTCCAATTCCAATTTTAAAGGTAATTATTAATTATTCAGAACTAAACTTTGTATTTTATTTTCTTTGAACGAAAGAACGCACACTGTTTTTGTCTTATTATGTTTAAACAGATGACACTAAGACACTTTGCATTTACCTAACTCTTAAACTTACTGACTGAGTATACCAGGTTTGTTTGTTCCTTTTATGAAAAGTGAGGATTCCACTATTTAAAGACTAAAACGTGTTGTTTTCAAGGTTTGATTATGTCACATTGAACCTCTGTAAGTTAGCTTTTATCTGTAGAAAATGTTTTGAATAAGTCAGGATTTTATTGTTGTCCACTCCATTCTCATCAAAATGTCGTTGTTTTGTTCCACACATCAAAATGGTGTACACACTTTATTTTCTCCTGCACTTGAAAACAAAAGTCAGCTCTTTAAGTTAATGTTATGTCACAGACATTGGACAAAAATAAAGAAAAATCAAGCAGGAAACAAAATCAGCCCATTACATTTCCCAAATCAATGTTTAATGTCTGCTGAAGTTACGCTGGTGAAGATTCTCAGTCATCCAGGACATGGTAAATTCAAAAAAGTTCAAGACAAAAACGACTGGACTTTATTTGTAACAGAAGAGTGATAGGTCAATCTGCATATGCATGTGTGTATCTTATCTCAGCTTTATAACCTGAACCCCACACTCCTTGCTTCTTGGAATTGAGAAAGCTTCTCGGATGAGAAGTGAAACGTCTTCTGTTACAAATAAGTCCAACTGTTTTTGTCTTGAACTTTTTTTGAATGTCTCCTAAAGTTAAAACACTGGAAGTGTTTGTTTACCCAAACCGAAGTTTAGAACAAGTTTGAAGGGAAGAACTACCTTAATTCAGGGAATTAGATTATGGAATAACTTAATGACAGTTGTTAAGGAAGCCAAATCAATCCTTGTCT
>JAVCKU010000047.1:9814147-9830858 GCA_032273985.1 Hypsolebias coamazonicus | reverse complement strand
TTACTCCTCCTGCCTCTGAGTCCTGTCTGCCTGCACCACTGGGTTCAGCTCACCCTCCTGAGACAAATCCTGACAGCAGGTCCATCACAGGGCCACATAGAGACAAACAACCATTCACTCTTTCACTCACACCTAGGAACAATTTAGAGTTACCAATCAGCCTAACATGCATGTTTTTGATCTGTGGGAGGAAACCAGAGTACCCAGAGAAAACCCACGCATGCATGTAGCGAACAACCAAACTCCACCCAGAAAGGCCCCCAGTTGAGATTGGAGTTAATGTTCTTGTTTTTTTTTTGTTGTTTTTTTTTTGTTGTTGTTTTTTTAATAGACACTCAGAAATGCCATCTTTGAGTATAAATAGAGCACACCATATAGCTTACAGGTTCCCAATATTTATTTAAACCTTTATTTCATTTAAACCTTTATTTTACCAGGAAGAGATCATTGATATTATTAATCTTTTACTATGATGTCCTGGAAATGTGTTCCGTTTGGAGCAACATATGTTTAGTAATAATAACTTTATAAAATAACACCATAAGCAGATTAACTGGCTCTTTTATTGATTTAAGTCTTTACAGCGTGCATCATGTGTTTGAATGTATGCAAAACATTGATTAAAAAAAGACACAACCATAAGATGTTTTCTTCAAATTAAAAAGTCTAGTCAGATGAAAACCTTTTAATCACATGCTGTCTTTTTTTCACCTTTTGGTTAAACGCTCTTCATGAAAGAGTTGAGTAATGTTTGTAGATTACTTTGAATAAAACTGACACCCTGTAAACCCACATGTAGATAATGCTGCTGCAGACTGTCGTTTAAACACCACATTCATCATTCCTGGATTCACAACATGTCAGTGTGAGATGTAAATTTATGCAGAGCACATTGTGATTCAAAGACAATACAATCATCCAGAACCCATCTGCAACTACTGAGGGGACTTCACCCAGGTGTAAACACAATCCACCCAACAAGTTGAAACAACAACAGGCTTCTAATTGCAGATGTAACTGAAAAAACACCCCCTCTCAAATGGTCAATTAGTTAAATGTTAATGTTTCCCTCACCCTGATCTGCCAGCCACACCTAACTAATTGGCATCCAGAGATCTGATGGGAACATGAGCCGAGGGGCAGTAATGGTGTTTTTAATGTTGAATGACATTATGTGCTGAAATTAGTAGTTAGATTAACATTGTTGTTGTTGTTCTTCTATATAAAATGACTTTTTACAAACCAAGCTGTTACTACTTAAACAGGTAGTTCAAATCTTTTTTTTTTTTTTTGGCAGTGAGGTTTCATGGAAAGATTGTGAGCAATGAATATCTTACCTGTTCTAGGTGGTGCTTTGTACAGCTGTTTGGAGGAAAAAAATTCTGACTGGACTGGAGAGCTAATGACCAGTCCAAGTGGAACCAAAACCAAAGTGGATGGCTGTCATCTTTTCAGAAAAATGGATGTATAATCCAAACACTGTTTTAAAACGACACCAGATATCTCCAACCCTGATTCTCGTGGCTCAGTTCCCTGCATATTTTACAGGTTTCCCTGCTTCAGCACACCTGGCTGAAATGAATATAATCAGCAAGCTTCTGCTAAACTTGATGACGTTCTGAGTAGGTAATTGAATTCTTTGAATCAGTTGGGTTTAAGCAGGAAAATGGCTGAAACATGCAGGACAGTAGGCCACGAGGACCAGTTGCTTTACACCATCAGTCTTGCATGACAAGGTTTTCCTCAGCAGAAATAGTATAATATTCTTGCTAATGCTACAACTGCAGCTGCTTAGGTTTTCATTTTTCTTGCCAAAAAACACAGATTTTTATTAATGAAAAAAAAAAAAAAAGATAGCTGTGTAAATGTTTATAAAATAGTTTTTTCACTTGATCTACTGTATTTTTTTTTATTATTATTATTATAAGGCACAATATCTATGAACGGGTCTGTTTTCTCACATAAGGCACACCAGATTAAAAGGCTCACTATCAATTTTTGTAAAAATTAAGGGATTTTAAGTGCACCTTGTAGTTCAAAACATATGGTACTATGAAATTCTGAAGATTGGAGTTATTTTAAGATGACAGCAATCCAGTTTGGTCTTGGGCTAGCTAATTCACTCATCCGATCAGCAATGAGCTCTAGATCTACAAAATGACGTGTTATGAGATATACACAACTGGTTTGATATTACATAGCTTTTTCACAATTGTCCATTTAAAAAAAATCTTAGCCCTTCCTTTAAGTTTTGTTGTTTCACCAGTGTGTTATTCATAATAAACATAATTTAAGCTGTTTATTTCAAATCAGTTTCTCAAAATATAGATGAGAAGCTGCATTGCATGGATTTACATCATATATATTCAAAAATAAGTGTGAGGGAAAGAAGTCATGTAGAGGGGAATGCAGGAGGATTTTAAAACATTTAGTCTTGTTCTCGCTAAACCGCCGGCATCCTTCTGTCTCATTTCTATCTCCTTCACATCTGTGTCGTCTGCTTCTTCCGCCCAACTGTGCACGCTGCAGTAGTAGCCTTTCAGTTGTGGTGTGATGGCTGGCGTGGCGACCTCAGCCCAGCAGCACGTCCTCTGGTGCTCCGAGTGCCGCCGTCAGTCGACGAGTCTGGTATTTGGTGACATTTAGCATTTCTTTACAAAAATTATGCATCAGTGTTGACATTCTGTGTGCATAAAATTCATGATGTATGTGGCACCTCCTGAAGGCGCTGCAAAAAAAAAAAAAAAAAAAAAAAAGTATGTGACAGTTGACACACACGCACTTGCACACAAAAACTGAGCTTATAACTGTTATAACTGTTGACAAATATAAAAAGGATGCGCACAGTCGTTATGTATTTAGGTCATAAAGCTTTGCGACTGCTTTCTGAAAGTCATGTTTCATGTTTCCTTCCCTTCATGGGGATTCTCCCACTCATCACGCAACTCCCTCAGGTACTTGACTTTATTCATTCTTAGCAAATTAATTCCAGGATGACACTTTTCATGATCCCCAATTTATGTCGGCACTAGTCAGAACAAGGGTCTCCCTTCGCTGCAGCTGCCTCGCGCCTTATCTCCCTGCCTCATGTCTGTCGCTCTCTGCATGTGCGCTCAATGAAACAATGGTACTTTCCACTTACAAGCAATGAGTTTGTCAGGTTTTTAAAAGCGACTAAGACAAATGGAGAGAGGGAACAAGAGGATGTGAAGATAATGGGTTTCCTTGGTGATTAACATTCCAGTGTGGTGTGTCAAAAGAAAGTGTAACCGTGCTTTTGTGCTTTCAATGACAGCTGGGTGAACGGAGGTCTTAGTGCTGGTTTCGTCTGGGGCTTGGAGGGTAATACCGGTAATAAACACACCACGTATAATCTCAGTCTTGTGTCTGTGAGCATCTCCACCTTGCCTGTTTCTTTTGTCTGTGTACCCACATCTGAGGAAAAATGCAGCCAGGGTCACGAGTCGGTGAGCTCCTTTTGCTCATGAGTCATCCGGCTAATTGACAAACAGGTTGGTCATTCATTCTGCCGAGTAAGATCTCCGGGTTTCTTGTCCTGCTGCTGTGACACACCTGTCACCTGCAGCCAGACGAGCTCAGCCAGCCTGTGCGGTGCGTCTGTGTTTTACCCACGCAGAAAATGGTGAGGCGAGCCACTGATCCGTCTCGCTTTGAAACCTCATCATTCCTGTTGAGTGACTCCTGCTGACATATAGGTTTTAATGGAGTGTTAGTAAATGTTTTGTACACAGCTGCAGGCTGTTCCATTCAACACGGAAACTCAGGATTATGTGGGGGAAAAGACTTGTGGTCAATTTGTAAGTAAAATGTGTTAAAACTATGTTAACTCTTAAAAGTCTAGCATTCATACCTTTCATATCAGAGTTTTAAATTAAAATATGTTGAGAAATGACACGTGAAGACATTTTGGGTCAAAAATTAAAAATATCAGTGCCATGCAGCATTGTGATAGGTCACGATTAATATGTTGTGAATGACTCACAGCTACTACCATATCATTTTTTTTTTTTGCCTAATATCTGTAAAACTAAAATTGAGGTGACAACCATCTTGAACACTAACTGAATTTTAGCAATTTTTGTGTTTTCAAAACAAAGTTCTCCAAGAGTCTGTTTTTTGTCATTCGTATCACATGTGGTACATGTAATGAAACAAAATTGTGTACACAGGGTCCCAATTACATCTAATAGCAAAAATGTAAAGTATAAAAAGAAACAGTACTGTAAATAAGGATCTAAGATATAAACTAAGATATGCGGTAAACGAACGCCTAATGGTACGCTAAAAGATCTAAGATACAGCATATGCCAGTCACTAATAGTGCAAAACAATACTGTACACCAAAAAACAACAGCACAATTCTCATAGGTTTTGTTCAGCTATAATTTACATGTTAGATATGAGTACTAACATAAACTAAACATAAACTCTGATTCATTCAAAGCATGCAACAAAAATACAGAAACAAGGTGTCAAGAGTGTTAAATAAATCTACAGCAGTATTATCCTGTTGGCAGAATGGTTCTTATGGCAGTGAGGTTATCTTAGCAACATGGTCTAGTTAGCAGCATGGTACTGTTAGCAGTGAGGTTATCTTAGCAACATGGTCCAGTTAGCAGCATGATACTGTTAGCAGTGAGGTTATCTTAGCAACATGGTCCAGTTAGCAGCATGATACTGTTAGCAGTGAGGTTTCTCTTAGAAACATGGTCCCGTTGGAACCATGGTTCAGTTAGCAGTGTTAGCAGGTCTTGTTAGCAGGCCCCTTCAGCAGCTTGATGGTAACAATGACTGCAGCAGCTGCCTCCCAGACTACCTTCCAGAACTGGGTCCGGCAGACGAAGAACATCCAAGTTTCCCCAGTGGAACCAAGCAAGTCCGCAGAGTTCGGTCTGATCAGGCAGACGGAGGATCTTGTTAGTAGCATTAGCAGGTCTAGTTAGCAGGTCCTGTAAGTAGCTTGATGGTAACCATGATCGCAGCAGCTGCCCTCCCAGACTGCCCTCCAGAATTCGGTCCGGCAGACGAAGAACATCCAGGTTTCCCTGAAGAACTGAACGGGTTTGTAGACTTCGGTCCATGCAGGCAGATGGAGAATCGCGGAGCCAGCTGCCATGACAGGCTGAGCCAGAGACTGGAAGGACTGAGCCACGACGGCAGGATGGCAAGGCAGCAACACAGGAAACTCCAAGTGTGTTGCGATCTTACCCGTACTATGGATGTGCACTGTGGGCACAAAAAAAGGTTAAAACAAAAATGACAGGAACAAAAAAAGATGGAGTTCACTGGCAGTCTGTGAAGCTGCGACTCGGCTGAACGCGGCCATCTACTATTCCATTGCTTTCAACACCTATGTGGCTGAACCTGTTTGCTTCACACAGGTTGGTCGTTATATTTGTTATCTGCTACGTTTATACGTCTGTATTCTGTCTTTTACTTCATTTTGTATGATGCGTTGCCTGTTGTTTGTTTGTTTTGTACAGCACTTTGGTTGGCCTTGTTGCTGTTTTAAGTGCTCTATAAATAAAATGGTATATGGTATGGTATCTTGGAAGCAGTAAACGAGTTCTCATGGCTCAATGAGGCTAGTTACCTGGGGTGAATCAGTTGTGGAGGTACATCCAGTAATTATGTCCTGAAAATTTTATTCAAATCAGTCTTTTTCATCAGATATTTTGCTTACAGAGTTGAAAAAAAAAATCACTAACACCACTTTATTTGGTGATATGTTTTATCTGTTCTGCTGATTATTTGTGCTGCTGTTCTCATGCTGCTGCTCATCTCATGGTGCCGACCATCTCATGCTGCTATATTCATACCCGTCTGCTCACCACAGACTCCTGTTTGGGCAGCGGTTGATACGTCGTATTGTTTTACATTATTAGTGTTTAGTGAATATCTTAGATCTTTTAGTGTACCATTTGGTGTTTGTTATAACTTAGTGTACATCTTAGATCCTTATCTACCATTTCTTTTTACTTTATATTTTGCTATTTTTGGATGTAACTGGGACCCTGTGTACATGTTCTTGTTTTTAGTATTTCACCCTGTTTTACGGCATCCTAATTGATTGTTTTATACACTACTCTTATTTTAACTGCATTTTTACTGAAGTTTATTGTCGTTGTTTACTGTTATTGTTGTCTGTACTTCATATGTTCTGTCTGGAACAGGTCTCTTGGAAATGAGTCATTGTGCTTCAATGAGGCTAGCCTGTATAAATAAAGGTTGAATGAAAAAAAACATTGTGTTCCACCTCCTGTACCATATGTGATGGTAATGACAATAAGATTTACTTGAACTTGAGCTTGATTCTAACAGAAAATGGCTAAATTTCAAGGATCTTGTGCAGTCTGATATTAAAAATATGTGTCAGTCTCTGCCACTAATGCACCTAATTCTTGGTCAATGTCTCTAAAAGTGAGTTAAAGCCATTTTTTTGTAAGGTCAGAAGGCTGTGGCTGCAGTTTTGAATTGGAATATCATAAAACAAGATTATCACACGAATGGCTTGAGTGACCTGTTAAACAAAAAGCAAGCAAGCACCCTACTTCCATTATGTCAGGCATTGGCTTTCTTCTGAACTACTGCTTTTATAAAAGCAGAGAGAGAACATTGATTTGGTTACTTTTTAACTTTCATTTCACACGTAAGGGTTAAACGAGGATGATTTGTGGCTCAGATTTAGAGATAAGAGTTGGTTTTCTTTAAAGAACGCACCACAAAACAGGATAGATGAGCCTAAAATGTAGTCCTCGTAGCGCCATCTTCAGCTTACATTAACTACCGGTAGAAGTCGTTTAATTTTATTTTAAAAATTAAAGAGTCACACGCAAAAGCACTCTAGATATTATTCATCCACATAAATATTCATCAAAGAAAGTAATGGCTTTGTTCCAGTTCAACACTTACAGAAAACATGGTTTGTTTTCTGTTATTTTTTGACGTCACCAAAATGTAGTAGTTTGTTCAAATCAAACATAAAAAGTTGAGTGTCAAATCTCCAAACTCGGACCCTGATTTGTGTCGTTTCTGAGCTGTTGGAGGACCAACATACTCTGCCCCGGGCTTTATCATCAATATTCCTTTCATCTCTCATCCTTGGACTTAGGCCACAATTGCCTGACTAATCAGGTAGTCTGTCTGGGTGTTTTCTTGTGGATTAGGCGCTAAGATCAGTTGATTCTCCCCAGCTCCCAACCTTGATCCTAATATTTCATCCGCTCATATCAAAACGTACAACCGACTTCTCCCTGCTGTTTTCCCTGGCAGCGCGCTCGTCGGCACACTCAGGTGTGCTTTGAAAGCTGAGCAGAGCAGACAGGTTTTTGAGCTAAGTTAAGCCAGGGATTAAGGAGAAATTTACTGCTCATCTACGTGTATGTAATAGTATTTATTTCTTGACTTGGAGCAGAATACCTGGTTTGCCTCTGAAAGGCGTCAAACCCGTTTTTTGCATCGCTGTCTGCTCTTAGCCAGGAGCTTTTGCTTTTCATGCAGACGTTTTGTTGCATCTTCTCTCCGTATATTTCCACGACTGTTTGTATATGTGCTGCCTTTACATGTGACTGTGTTGGGTGTGTGTTCTCTCTCTTCTTGCGTACCTAACTGGCTCTGACACATCTGTGGGGATTTTGAGAGTGGGGGGACCTGCACCGATGCCAGACTGCCAAGAAATCAATGCAACGAGCCCCTTTCACCTCGGTTCCCCCTCAAATTCCTTCCTCTCGCTTCTCAGTGTGTTGTCTTCTTTCTCACTTTTCTCTTTCCCCTTCTTTTTTTTCCTTTCACCCCCTCCTCTGTCTTGCTCGGAGCCCTTATTAAAAATGGAGAGAGTGTGTGCTGCATATTTAAAGTGGTCATGGATGGATTTAAACGGCTGATGGTATTTAGTGTCTCCTCGGGGAGCTGCTATGAGCCCTTAAGCTGACTCCTCTGACTGGAGCCTGACTGACTGGTGAACACACACTAAACCTCTAATAACGACTTGTGTGTGTACACAGTCGGCCTGGCACTTGCATGCACACACACACCCAGGGACACTGGTCACATTTATGAATAGCATTTGGAGGAGTGTGTGTGTGTAGGCCCATCGGTCAATAACTCATTAGTTTGGCCGCTTTGATTCAGCAGTGTGTAAATGTTTTAAATAAGACCCTATTCAGAGTTCAAAGGCATGTCTAAGTGTGAGTGTGTAAAGGAGTGTGTGTGTGGAGGGGGTGAATACTCTACAGTTGGGATAGGTGTCACACTGAGCCCCTTCAGGTCGAGGAGCAAGTGTTTCTGTCATGTTGTCTTTCATGCTGACTTGAATTTGGGCTCCAGTCTGCTCCTAAGTGTCCTTCACTGAAACACTATTGATTACCACATGCAAACGTCCTCGTACGCTGAACGTAAATAGTGCCAACGGGGGGAACCCACACACTGATAAACAGACAGAGGAGCATCCAAGCAGGCAAGAAACAGATGAGGAAGAGGTTGAAGAGTTTAAGGCCTGGATATTGAGATGAATTGCACATAAAGGAGCATTTCCATTACCAAACGCGTGCCTGCAGCCACTTTTCGTTTGGAACAATGAGATCAGCTGCTTTACCTTCAGTGTATTCAGTCCACGGCAGGGAATGTAGATTTATTCAGTATTGATGCTGCTGGGGTTTTTTAATGGTGGATATTTGGTGTAATGTCATTTGACGTATATAGAGCAATTTGGTATCTTTCATTCTTGACATCTGAGGGTTACTGCACGTCTGTGCAAATTTGCATCTGTGCTAATGCATTAGGTTGTCTGAGCCGGGCGTGCATGCTAACATTTATATCTTTGTCTATTTGCATTTTAAAGATGCAGCACAGTTCCAGCAACAGTGTAGCAGTGTTGATGCATTACTGACTGAGCTGCTCGACAAACACACTGATGACTGTGGAGGGTAGTGACACAACAGTCACAGAAATCAAAGGGAGAACACTGTTCGGGGTTCCCAGCTGAACTTTAGATTTGCTGGAAGGTGAAATTGTCATTTTCCTGCCACATAATGCATTGCATCCTGTTTGCAAAAGTGCATAAATCAAGAGCGCTCCATGACAACCAGCCAATCAAACACATTTAAACGATAATGAAACCGTTCTTTGTTTCCATACAGATAAATTGAACCATAAATTCTTTCTTTTCTACCTTCCCCATCTCTGCTGTTAGCTGTTGTGTCCACCGGCTCCCAGTGGCACTGCATAACTAAATGGCAATAGAGGAAATGTCTTTCTTAATGAGCATTTGAATTCAGGCTCAGCGAGAGTGCAGTTTTTGGGTGTCTCGGCAGCTCGCATTGTTGTGGTTTCTCTCCAGGGGTATTGGATGGAGAGGGAAGTAAATGAATGTTGAGAGTGTACAGGACCATTATGGCTCTGTGTGCCATTAATCAGAAGCTGATGAGAGGCCATTTGAGGGAGAGATGGGGCCTATTACTGCTGTGGTGCTCTCAGGACTCTGTGAGGCTCTTTCTGTTTGCCTGGTTTGAGGTCAACACTACAGCAGGTGCAAACACGGTAAACAACACTTGGTGGGGGGAAAAATCATTAGAGCTTAAGAAATACAACAAATTATGCTCTTGCATCATAAGTTCTCAGAGAGAAACGTTTAGACATTAGATACCCGCGTTCTCCTCCGATTCCTCTCCTTCAACGTCTTCGTCATATTTTTCTCCATCCAGCAGACTGAATCTTTTATTCTGTCAGTACTCTCTTTTCGTTCTTATATGTTTGACACTGCCTTTCCTCCATCTCCCTCTTCCTCTGTGCGTCGTTTCTTTTCTGGCAGCCTTTGTGAGCAACTTGGTGGGAGTGTGACACGATGAGCGCTCTTATAAGTCTGTGAGTTGAAAGAAGTGAGCGAACCGACTCTCCGTGCTTAGAGAGAGGAAACGAGTGGTTGTAGCCCAGTCCTTGACTTTTTTTTTCCTTTCCCCCCTTTCGTTTCCTCATTATGTTATTTTTTTTTTTTTTAGCTCTAAGAGTTGCCGAAAAGAGAGCGTAGCATCTTGGCTGTAGGGGAGGAATCGAAGAGGATATCAAAGTTTTAGGTTGGACGTGAGGCTGAGTGGTGGGTAATGAGGTGAGAGCTCCTTTTTGCCAGAGGTTAGTCGTGGTCAGCAGGGCAGGTAAACAAACCAGCTGCACCTGACTGCTTGGCCTCAAGGCCACGGTGACAGTGGCACAGGAGGAAAGAAGTGTGTGCATGTGAGAAGGGGAGTGAGCGGTAAAAGCATGCTGAGAAGATGGATGGAAAGCCTGAAGGCACTGTGGGGTAAAATAGGTTGCTGGATATTCTCAGATTGCAACATTTACTGTATGTTATGCTTTTTTTTTTTTTTTGGTCAAGGTTTAAAAATGACCTGCCTGAAGTCAGTTCAAATTACCATTTTCTTCCTCTTTAAAATAAATGGATTCTTCTAAGAAACCCCAGCTGTTTGATCTCTTAACATTCACTTGCATTTAGGTTTTCTTTCATTTTAAAATGCGTCTGTTAGGTTTTAATTTAGCCTTGTATTCTTGAAAGGTATCACCTGCCTCCTCTCGTGCCAAAACTTGAACCTAAGACCGTTTTATACAAAGAATTTGGCCAAACCTTGAAAATATCAACATCTACGATCCGATGCGTTGTTACAAGATGTCACGCTCGGAGTTTGTGATGGGAAAGACTCTCATCTACTACCGCATCATATTTCAGCTCAATGTCTGCAAAACTGGCCAAGTTATAGCCATTTTTGTATTAGGTAATGTTGGTAAGTTGTGGCAGCCATCTTGAGCTGGACTGGCTCTAAAAGTTAATCACTTGGTGTGCAGATAATTGCTTTTTGAAAGTTTCAATCAAACCTGTCCAGTGGTTCTTGAGATATTTTGCTAACAGGCAAACATGGTTGACTCCAACAATCAATAGTAAAATTTTAAACAAAGATCTTCCACAATGAGTAAACTCAGTTATGACTCTCAGCTATCATCTTACACTAGCTTTTAGCACACTATCTGTAAAAGTGATCGAATTATAGCCAAGTTTATGATTTAAAGTCATTTAACTTGGGCAGCAATCTTGAATTGGGTTAACCCCAAAAGTTAATCAGTTGTGGTTCTCAAATAATTGTTATGGATCAGTCTCAGTTACTGCCACGACAAACCTTGAGTCAATATCTGTACAATAGACTGAGTTAAAGGCATTTTATGTTTTCAGCATGACAGTGGTGGACATCTTGAATCAGTCCGACTCCAAAATGTAGTCAGGTGTAGATGTGCATCAAAAAATATTTTTTGTAATATTTAAATTAATTCAGTGGTTCATAAAAAAAAATTTTAAGATATGCAGACATGAGCAAAAAAAACAACATTATTGTCCTCCTTTGCTTGTCAACAATTTAAACAACTGTCATGACCAATCTACTTTGAAAATCCTTGATAGAGCAAATCCGCAATAAGCGAAACGCAAAGTAGCGAGGGACTATGAAAATGTGAAAATGTGTTTGTATCACATTAGTCTTTTCACACAGCAGTACAAGCAGAGATGGAAAAAAATAAAATTAATCCATTATCTTTACCCGCTTCTTCCTTTTTGGGTCGTGGGGGGTCACTGGTGCCCATGTCCAGCCATCGCTGTGTGAGAGGCGGGGGACACCCTGGACATGTCTCCAGTCCATCACAGGGACACATAGAGACAAACAAGACAAAATAGTCACACTCTCACTCACACCTAGTGATGATTTAGAGTTACCAATCAGCCTAACATGCATGTTTATGATCTGTGGGAGGAAACTGGAGTACCCAGAGAAAACCCACACATGCACGGAGAGAACATGCAAACTCCACCCAGAAAGGCCCCAGACCAGGATTTGAACTGGCAACCTTCTAGCTGAGAGGCAACAGCTCTACCAACTGCGCCACCGTGCCGCCCAAATAAATAATAATTAAGGAACTTTATTTTTTTATATATATATATATATATTTATAGACTGACATATTTTTCCTATCAGCACTCTCAGCATGTTTTTTTAAGTGCCAAAGGTGATTATTGCTGCTGTGGCTGTGATTAATAATAACAAAGAAAATGGTGTGAATAAAAACATGAAAACAAAAAAGCACGCATGCGTTCTTGTCCATGCAGACATAATGATTGAAATGTTTCATCTCCTGTCGATTATGGACGAGTGTAATTTACTGCCAGCAGGAGATGATTTGAAGTTTCTGCTTCTGCCTGTGAAGGGTGAGAGCTTCCCGCTGTTTGTCCGTGCATTTCTGTCCCACTCCTTCATTAAATCCTGTACATCTGTCGGTGTGAGTCTGTACAGTCATGCTCCTTCATCCAGGTGTTCAGATGGGACTGGAACTGGGTTTAGCTCGGCAATAAAACACCAATAAATATAATTATATTCAAATTTGTCCTCCTTATAAGTTTTTTTTAATTGTTCTAAGACTATGGCTGTGACTATGTGATAATTTGTCATTGAAATTTTCATTATCACATTTTTAGTGATAAAAATTAGTGTTGGCCTGGCGTCACATACAGGCAAATGTGCAAATGCAAATGGGACTTCGTTTCATTCCATTTTCCATTTCCGTGGAGAGATCTGAAGTGGTGCTAATCAAAATGAATCTGCATGCTTTTGGATAGGCGTACAATGAAACGCGTGTGCTGAGTGATGTACCTCAGCATGGCTGTTCTATAAAACACAATTAACTGATCTGGCCCAAACAAGGCCGTTTGAGAAATCTGTTGAAACTGGACTCTGGCCCAGCTCATTGTGCCTGAATGAATGAACCGTGAGCTGTTTGATTTGTTTGTGTTCTACACTCTATTAGCATGATATACTTCATTTTTTTAATATTTTCACAGCTTGCTATGTTAATAAAATAAAACAAAATGCATTAAAGTGCAAATCTGGTACTTATAATTCTGATTTCTTTCTGTAGACAGAACTTATTGGTCAGATTGATCAATGTTGAATTCTGAAGTTGATGTGACGTGGTAGTAGCTGAGACAGATCCTCAGCACATATCCTGAGCCCTAAGTGAGCATGTAAGATGTTTATATATATATTTTTTCCATAAACTGTCCATTAGCAAAATGTTTTGTAAACCACCGAACATATTTTAATAAAACATTTAGGAAATTATCACTATACATCTACAACAGAAATACTTATGGAGTTAACCCATATCAAGATAGCTTATACAGCTTATCAACCCTAGCCATCACAAAAATAGGTTCAAGATGACTTTGTCATTGGACTCAAATGTAGTACATGAGGTGGAACAAAATTGTGTACTTGGGGATGCACGATCCACTTTTTTCACTTTTGATATTATTACCGATATCTGATGATTAGGATCGGTTGGTACAGATCCAGTAGCGATCTGAAACAAAAAAAAACTGTGCTGAATTAACTTAAAACATTTGTTTTTTTAAACATAGACATGAATGTATTGAATGACAAATTTATTGAAAACTGCACCAGTACAGCACACAAACACACCAGTAGCTTCACAAGCTTGGTCAAACATGTAAAAACACAACTTTAATTTGTTCAGTCAGTGCAATTATGAGTACAACACCCAATGTAAAATAAATAAAAATAAAGGTACTGAAACTGACAAAAACAATAGGTTGACAACTTTGTTCAAACATGAAAAAAAAACCTTCAACAAACCTTTCAAATGGTTCAGGAATTCTAAATATAATGTAAATGTAAATATAAAGGAGCTGAAATATGAAAAAAAAAAACATAGCTTCACTAGCTTAGTTGGCAGATATTTAAAATAAACAGTGATCAGCTCCTGTCCTTATGGATCGGTCACATTGTCATGATACCCGATCAAGAATTTTTCGATATCAGTACTGATACCTATACTAACATCGGATTGGCATCTCTACTCAAGATTACACCCAAACTTTGCAAAAGTATAAAGTATATATTAAAAAAATAAACAGTATATAAGGATCTATATAGTCAAATAGCTATAAATTTACATAAATTTTAGACTCCAAGCTAAAATCTTATGTGGTAGTAGTGGAGTAATTTCTAACTCATGCTAAGACTGTCAGCGTGCAATCCTCCATGAGATTGCACATAATGCTATTTTTGAAGAACTTAAAACTCCAGCATATTTGCAACATGGACATCATTCAAGAAATGCCAAGTCTTTCAATTTATTTAGTACCTTTTGCATTGAATATATTAGAATGGTAAATGATAAATGGACTGTACTTATATAGCGCCTTTCTATCTTAAGATACTCAAAGTGCTTTACAACACAGTCTGTGCCCTCATTTACTACAGCACTAGATCTATACAAAGCTAATTGAGCAAATCATTCTAAAGAGATAATCAGTACTTTATCACATTCATACACCGATGGGACACACATCAAAGGCAACTAGGAGTTCAGTGTCTTGCCCAGGGACGCTTTGGCATGTGACTGCTGGTGGATTCGAACCCACAACTCTTGCATTGGAGGACGACTACTCTAACCACTCAGCCACAGCCGCCCCAGAATGACTTATTCATCATTACTGCAGTAAAATATTAGAACGCATAATCAAAGACGCTAAAACCAGGAGCTTTTTAACTGTTCTACATGTTGCGTATTAGTCACTTTAATATTGAGACGCTTGTGTAATGTGTTATAATTACTCTAATGTATTCAATTTTTAAAGGTGCTAAAATTGCTTGGAAAAGAGAAAAAATTGCTCCCTTAGCGGTAATCATAATCCGACCTGAGCTTTTAGAGCACTTACTCTCCTGCTAAGTATCTGCATGTTGCATGGAGCTGTGCCTGGCACCCTTCTGTATCTGTGCATGTGTTCGTGGACGAGCAGAGTGTTTGTCGTACAACAGATCATTCATGTCCTGAGTGGACAGCTACATTTGGCTAATGCACCCCTGCTTTCTCTGCTGGCTGCGGCCGGCCACCCCTGTGCCAGTAGAAAGTGGACTGTAAATATTGACAGGGAAGACAGCAGGAAGGGGAACAACGACCTTGTCAGAAACGAGAAGGAAAGCGGAGTGGATGGAGAAAGAGGGGGATGATGGAGGGGAAAAAAGAGGAGAGCTCCTGCCTTCTCCCAAGGCAGCTGAGTGTGCTTTGATGCACTGTGGCAGGGAAAACATTGTCTCCCCAGAGAGGGAGAGGGAGAGCAGCATCACAAACACCGTATGAAGTTTACACAGAATCCACCACGCTGCTTTTGAAAATGCCAAAACATGCACGTGCACACACACACGCGCTCAAGTCTTAGCCAGCGACATGAATTTAATCCTCAGACATTTGAGACGCACAACTTTGAGCCCTCGAATCGCACGTGATTAGAAAAGAGCTGCTGATTTCCCCAGACCAAAAGATCCGATCCGACGCATCACTCACGCACCACAGTCTGCGTTTGCTTTAGTCGGATCGCTCCGGCACGGCCGCTCAGATCCATTCAACTAGTCGCGATGTCCAAACAGTCAATTTGAGCTGATTTGTCTAGTGCTGAAATGAGCAGGGAATGAGTGGTGAATGACTGTTGTGGCTGTGGATGAAGCAGTCTTCAAGGATCAGAGAAATAATGTCAGAGGTTGCTGCAGCTCCTACATTAATGTGAATGATTTAGGAGTGCATGTGCTGCAGGTCTGTAGTAGACAGCCGAGTCCACTCGGGCCATTTTCAGCTTTTCTACTGTAGGTTTGTTTTGTTTTTTTGGCTTTTGTTCTTGTCATCTTTGCACACCATTCTGCTTTTGATTATTAGGTTACTGTATTGGCAGAAGCACACTTAATGAACGGCCCCGACAGATGGATAGGCTTTGTGTTTTACAAAGTTAACCGCAAAGTCCAAAGGCCTCTCTTTTCTCTTAGCGAGCAACGAGATTACGGGCACTGTTCTTTATCTTAATCTCTTTCAGAGCCCATCAATTCACCGACTCTTTAATCTCATCTCCAGGCACTCTGCAGTGACCGTGCTGGCTGTGTGTGTGTGTGTGTGTTTTTTCCTATTTCCTGTGGTTCTGCAGACGGGGGTCGCAGCCCAAACCTGTTTGTTTTATGACTCTGGAAATTTGCATTTATCTTTTTATTTTTATTTTCCTGAAAAAAAGTATAATTAACTGCTTTAAAATGTTAATTAAAGACAGCATTGCTTGAAGGCATGCGTATTGCTTACTGTTTTTTATGCTTGAGGTTTAGAACATATAACTGAGTTCCTTGGAAAAAATCAGTAGGCTCAATCTGTTAATCACTATCCTGCATGATGGGTTGGCACTTGTGGTATTTCATTCAACCTTTATTTAGACAGGTTAATCCCATTGCGCCTCATGTGTTGTGAATGACTTGTCAGCTACTACCACTCCAAACTGTAGCTCAATATCTGTAAATTTCACTGAGGGATAGACATTTATTTATAGGTTGGTGTCTGTTAGCTGTGGCGGACATCTTGAATTAGCATCAGAAGTTAATGAGTTGTAAATGTACACCCAATACGTAATTTCTTAATGTTTCATTGAAATTTGTCAAGTGATTCATGAGATATTTTACTAACAAACAGGGCCGACTCCAAGAATGAATGCCAAGGTTTTAAGCAGTGGTACTGCACAATGTTTTGCACTCAGTGTGTGTGTGTGTGTGTGTGTGTGTGTGTGTGTGTGTGTGTGTGTGTGTGTGTGTGTGTGTGTGTGTGTGTG
>JAVCKU010000047.1:9726306-9743687 GCA_032273985.1 Hypsolebias coamazonicus | reverse complement strand
TAGAATATAATGCAAATGTAGAAAACTAAAAACAGGAACATGTCTGCATTGGTTCTTGCAAGGAGTCCAACAGATTCGTAAAGCCATTTAGAGAGGTCAAGGTTGAGAGCTTCAGATCTTTTTGTAAGATATTCCATGAAGCAGGAGTGGAGTAGGAGAAGGCCCTTTGCCAAGTTCAGTCCTCACTGAGGGAACACTGCAGGTAATCATGTCCTGAGAGCACACGCTGTTGCTGCACTCACGCATAGACATGTAGGAGGAGATGTATGAAGGCAGCAGACCAAGAAGTAATTTAAAGATGAAAATGTACCATGAAGTTAATGATGTCCAGTTAACCAGTGAATACAGGGTGCAGTGGTGGGTACGATAATCACAGCCAGTTAAGAATCAGGTGTGTTGGAGCAAGAAAACAAGTGCAACCTGCAGGATAGTGGCCCTCAAGGATCAGAATAGGACAACTCTGGTCTAACATCCAGATAAAAAGGAGAATCACTGAGCATGTACGTTCATAGACTAGACACTTGTTTATGTTGCCTTTAGAAGAATTGTGAATTTAGATTGTCCTTGATTCTTTAGGAGTCTTGATCACAAAGGATAGTATGAAGGAGCAAGCATCACCTACAGTAATGAAGGTCTGGTCATAACATAAGAGTCATAACTGGCTGTAACCATTGCACCCATCACTGTGCTCTGAACTCACTGGTCAGTTGGTCATTTATCTACACGTAGGCTCTCACACTGGTACATTTTCATCTATAAATCACTCCTTGGCCTGCTGCCTTATCTCCTTCCACATGTCACATCGTCAGTGCAGTTACAGCGTGCGCTTCCCAGGCCTTCATGTAGCGTTCCCTCAGTGCGGCCTAAACTCGGCAAAAGGGCATTTTCTTACTCGGCGCCTGTAACCTGGAACACCTTGTAACAGGATCTGAAGCTCTCCACTTTGATTTCTTTGAAGGATTTTAAACATTTGATAATGTCGATAGAAATATCAAAGCAATTTTTTTTGTTTGTTTTTATCTATTAAAAAAAGTTATGTCTGGTCCTCTGGATATTCAAAAAAATGTATTGTTTTTAGTATTTTACCTTGTTTTATATGGCATCTTGATTTGACTGTGTTTATAACTTGTTTTATTGGACTTTGCCTTTTGTCTGTACCTTATTTGTTATCTGTCTAAAACAGGTTTCTCTTGAAAATGAGCCCCTATGACTCAATGAGACTAACCTGTATAAATAAAGGTTGAATGAATGAATGAATGGTTGTCATGGCGAAGGAGGAGTTGAGTCAAAAGGCAAAGCTCTGGTTTAGTCACGTTTCAACCATCATATGGTCATGAGGTATGAGTTATGACAGGAAGAACCAGATTTTAGATACAAGTAGCTGAAATGGGCTTTTTTCCGTAGGGTGGCCGGGCTCAACCTTACAGATAAGGTGAGGAGCTTTATCACAAAGGGGAGTTCGGTATGGAAACAAAACCACCTCCATATCAAAAGGAATCAGTAAAGGTGGATCAGGCATCTAATTAGGATGCCTCCTCCTGGGTGCTTACTCTTTTTTAAATGATTCTTTTTCTTCAGGGGTTTTTTTTAGATACTTTAGTAAATGAAAATCTGAAGGGTTTATTTTTGTGGTACTGGCTGTAGTATTTAGATTAAAAATATTGCCAACTGATACGATGTAGTTAAAATTAAGATATATACTGAGATAAAACAGCTCAATATAAAAAATTTCAATACAGAAAACAGCTTTCACACAATACATCTTTGGTTCAAGGAGTACATGTAACATTCCATTCTTTCATTATGTTGGCTGTTTTTGTGCAAAGTGAATGGCATTTTAATGTCCTTGTTGGTGTAGAAGTATTTTACATTTTCAAATACGTTGCCTCTAGAAAAAAATGTGCAATATACAGTTTGTCTCCAATGGACAAATGCTGATCAGCTTGGTTATAAAACATTGTTTTAAACAAAGTCTGCAGAAGGAAAAAAAAAGCACACACCAGTGGATCACCCCCCCCCCCACACACACACACACACACACACACACACAAAAAAAAACAAAAAAACGATGAGAACAAGTGTAACAGATAAAGGTCTGTGGAGGTGGAGAGTCCAAGGCCAGAGGGAGTGAAAACAGTTCATCTCAGCCACAGCTGGACATTCTCACAGGATAACCCAGAAAATACAGCATGAAAAACTCGTTTGCTGCTTTAAAGGGTGGGAGTTAAAATGAAGAGCAGCAGGAAGGGAAGGATAACACAAATAAAAGGAGAACACTGAACATTTTAAAAAGTCACTTTACATGAACTGACCAACTGTTGCTGCTTGGTACTGAAGCTGGAGGTAAACTTTATTGCTTGCCAGAGCTCATTATTTAATTTAAATCAAAATCTTAATGTTACTGTGACCATTAAGAATCTGTTTAGGGTCATTCTGGTGCTTGTAGGTTTTCACTAGTTGTGACTGTGCTGAAAGCAGAAGCTGCTCTAATTTACGCACCTCAGCCCGTAATATGCACCGTCCATAACCGTGGCACCATAGGAGGTGTGAGAAAATGGAAAGTGAACCAAAATGTACCCCAAAACAGGAACAAGACCACACTGGAATTTAATGTCACCCATTAATAGGTCATGATCATAGGATTAAATTTAATATGACACAAGTGGACATGAGTTTTTGTTTTGTTTGTTTACTCACTCATTTATTCCTTTTTTTTAAGTTATAAATAACGTAACGTTGATGACAAGATATAGCTTGCCATCAATGAGAGGATGCTGTAGCACCCTAGCACCCTCAGTTCATAGCCCTAGTGTCATGACTATGTTAACAAGGATTGCAGATTTTATTAAAGCATGTATCTTTACTACCAAAAACAAAACTGCAGAAGGGAGACGAATACAAGCGAAATCCATCTCCCAGCGATGGATAACTAAGACCCAGAAGCAGCAGGCGGTGCTTCCTCTTCACAAACACGCTAATGTGTGAGGAAGAGGATATTACAGCCAGCTTTTGGCTGATTTACAGAATGATAAAAATGATGATTTCTAACTCTGCTCACACTTCACTTCAGCTGGAAGTACATTAGACTGACAGGCGCTCACAGCTAAAGGAGTGCAACAGTGAAGGTTACACAATAATTCTGAGAGTTAACTATTAATCTCCAGCCAAGCTAGATAAATACACACTTGTTACGACATTTTATCCATTTTTTTTCATTTACCCTTTGTTTATCCAGGTAGTCTCATTGAGCCATGAGAACTCATTTTCAAGAGAGACCCGTTGGGGAGCAGATGGTGGGGGTTAAGGGCCTTGCTCAGGGGCCCAAGGTGTGGTGAATGAGGGTGGAGGCAGGTGTGGGTGTTTCACCTTTTTCCATCCACATTTTTTTGATGTTGTCGGTACCGGGGCTTGAACCGCCAATCTTCCGATCAAAGGCCCACCATCTCTAACCTCTGCGCCACCACTCCCCCATAATATATATTTTACTGTTTGGTATTCTTTAACAAACTGTATGTGAATGTATTGTATTATAATAGAAACAAATTGACTATAAAAACATTTGAATCTGGACTTTTGCAAATTAGCACGACGTAAATCATGAGACGTGATGTTGCCACAACCAGCCATCAGTTTGGAATAAGTCTCTTTGTAAAAGCAAGAATATTTTAAACACAAGAGCCACAAAAAGAAGGTGAAATAAAATTTAAAAGCTAAAAATGTTTAGAGTGTTTAGTGTAGAGATGAAAACATGCCTAAGACTCTTCACTGCATGAGCGCCAAGAGGCTCACATCTGAGCCAAAATGCAGAAGTCACACCCGGACGAAATATTCAAACAGTTGAGTTCATTACATCTCAGCTTGAATAATGAAACCCAACAGGCTGAGAGGGAGCTAGTGGATCTGTTTTGGGTGTGCAATGCCAGCAAAAACATTTGTCTGCTTGTCTCGTATCTTGTTGGATTACTGCTACGCAGGCCAGATGCAAAGAGGCATGAATAAAGGAAAGCTCTTATTTTTGGACTGACGGGCTCGCTCTTATTGTATTAAAGGTTATGTTGAGAGGAGGGGATGGATGGTTGTAGACTCAGTGACCTAATTGAAGGACATTTCCACAACTGGGCAGGCCTCCTTTGTAAACAGAGAGGACTATGGGAGTTCTGAGCCACAAGGTTGATGCACAACACTTTGGGTAATAATAAACTATTAATTGCTCTTCATGTTTTACGTGAATGTTTGCTGGTGGTTTAAAAACTTGTCATACATATATTATTTATGTTGTGTACATTTCTATAACCCGTTGACAAATAAACATTTTCTGATTAAAACCCTGTCTTTCTATTCATAGCCTTTCCATTATTAGCCTAGCTTTTCAGTTAGCTACTTGGTGTTTACAGGTATTATGTTGTAGCCTGGCCTCCAGCCTATTGTGCTCATCCACAAAAGATAATTAGTTTTCCACGTGTATGCAGCCTGTGGAGGGTGGACACACTTGTACACATGGTGTGGTTTCATTAAACACTGTGTTGGCTATAGTTTTCATTGATTGGTTTTGTTTTGTTTCTATTTGTTTTATATTTCATGAGAAAATCTAACCTGTGAAACTTTGTCATAGTGTTTGAATGAAAATGAAATGGTTTGCAGTTTAGAACAGCACAGGGAGCGTTCAGCACAATGTCAAGAGTGAGGTTTTCAGTAACAGGCACAACCGATGAATTGCGAAGGCCCGTTGGAGTTCATGATTATTTCAGGCTGCAGGTTTGTTGATTGTCATTGAGGACTTTATTGAGGACGCATCACAAATACAGTAACATCTGGTGATCTGATGAATGTGGTCAATTTAAACTCTGATTTTAAATGAATAATTCAAAATTTTTTTATGTATGTTCTGTAAAATGGTTATGTATCACAATTTTTTTTGTGGAAATGTAGTGTGAATGCTGTGCTGACTGACTTCACCTTCAATCAGCCTTTATTTATACAGGTTAGTCTCAATGAGTCATGAGGGTTCGTTTTCAAGAGAGATCTGTTTGAGCAACACTGTCTGAGCCTTTGGGGGAGTTCTTTGTGATCCACATCTCTTTTAGCTCCACCACCTTCACCTATTCTACCACCACTCTGAACTTGCACTTCCTGCTCAGCACAGGTTTGACTCCTAACAACCACTGCACGTTTGGAAAACTTTGGGTGGAACAGTCAGAACATGGCCTGGGTAAATCCATAGGCCTCATGAAAGAACAAAGCTGAACCACTGACATGAGGACAGGCGTTGTTTGGCACCGTCTTCCACACTCACAGAGTAGCTGGTTCCATTAGATAGCTTCAGGATGATGTGATGGTCAGGTTGTACTCTTTGCCCAACCAGAAGTCATAGGCGATGTAGTTTCCGTACATAAAAGACCAGATGTGCTGCAGGTCTTAGCTGTTGGCTGGATGCAGAACACAGTTCGTTCCCACCAACTTCACCGCACATTCAATGTCGATGTTGGTCACAACTGGTTGTCATTGGAGTTGTTCCGTCACACAATGTTGCAAATGACAACTCATCAGTATAGTTCAAGCTTTGTCTCCCTGATGTCCTGCTTGGCTTCTTCAGGCTACCGCTGGACTCCAACAAATCCCATATCGAAAACACCTTCTGCCCTTAGATCAAAATTACTAACAAGGCTTTAGCTTTAAAACTGAGGTCATTTTAACCCAAGGGCTGTAGGAGGGTAAAATTTGTTGAAGTAAAACAATCAAAAGTAAAAGCTCAAATTAACCCACAAAGCACGATGTTAAAGTAATCAGAACAGTGGCTTAAAACTCAAATTAGCAGAAATAAAATGGCAAAATGAAGAAAATAGTTTATTAAAAATACTAAAAGAGGGAAGGGAAGTTTTGAAATTGTCATCATGGTATGGGAACATACCATGATGACAATTAGTTCTCTGCATTTAACCCATCACACTTGAGATGCACCCAGGTGGAGCAGTGGGCAGCTATGTGGGTGACTGAGAAGCAACTGGGGATTGGGTGTCTTGCTCAGGGGCACCACAACTTGTGGGAATGGTGGGGAGTTGAACTGTGACTTTCTGGTCCCAGGTCAGCTGCCCTACCTCTATTCCATCTTGGCCTCTCAAAAAAGCAGCTAAAAACTAAAACTAGCATCCAGAAGCTAAACGCCAAGACCAACAAATCTATAGCTATGAGCTAAATCAAAAGCCTAAATTAGCAAAAAACAACAAACAAAATCTAAAAGGTAAAACTAGGTTTTTCTTTGAATATCAGAATTCTGATATTTATATTTTTATTGTTTTACAATGGTCCTCCTCTTCCACATAAAAAGTAGCCAAAAACTAAAATTAGTAAAACTAAACAAAAGCCATCCATCCATTGTCTTTACCCGCTTCTTCCTTTTTTGGGTCAGTCGGGTCATCTGGACAGTTTCTTTTTTATGATGATGATGATTGAGCATGAACTTTGTTGCAATCAGCCTAACATGCACATTTTTTGGTCTGTGGGAGGAAACCGGAGTACCAGGAGAAAACCCACACATGCACAGAGAGAACATGCGAACTCCTCCCAGAAGGGCCCCCGGACCGGGATTCGAACCAAGGCGACCTGCTGAGAGGTAGCAGCTCTACCAGTTATGCCACCGTGCTGCACACTTTCTGAAATGATTGACTCTAATGATCTAATTTTTTTAGATGCATCTGTATTTGATCACTATCTTTGTCACTTCAGAGGTTATTGGCGTCCTTATTGTGATGTTTTTGCTATCATCCTGCAGAAATGGAGAAAAATGTGACGTATAACCCAGTTTGGTTCAATATACACCAGCTTAGTGTGTTTTAGCTGCATTTATATAAAAATAATTTTATAAAATATATCTTATAGGATTTTAAAGCCATTCTTTTTTTTAGATAAAATAATTTAGTCTTGTTTACCTTTTATTACAAAAAAATAAAATAAATAAAACTCCTAATAATCAAATTATTTTATCAGGTCTTTGTAGATCAACCTCAACTACCCTGAGTTTCCTTCACAAAAATAATTTAATGCTTTTGTTTACTTTCATTATCCCTTTGTGGCTTTATCTTTAAGAAAATATCACTTTGATTCAGTTTTCAGCTTCATCTTACATTTTATTTACCTAAGTTAGGCAAGTTCTTGGGCAGTTTTAAAGGAAAGTTGCCCAATAAATTCCTTGTTTTCAAATACAAAAAATAAATAAATGAAAAAGCCAAAATCTTCCTCATTAGGGCCTGTTTGTTTTGGAAGCCGCTGCTCCCGTGAAAGAGTGTGACGGTGGAGGGAGACAGCAGTGAGGCAGTACATCTGGATCTGGGATCTGGAATGCTGTTCGTGTCAGAACATGCGTCCTTTTGCACTCATGAAAGACCCCTTGGAGAAGTCGACACGTTGATAACAACTCCATACAACCACCTTGCCTTTCTTCCTCCCTGCTGAAGCTTGGCAGCACAGTTAGCCTTGCCCTTTTTGCAAACTCCTGAAATGTGCTTGAAATTTCAGCCAGTGTTTTAGTTTTGCAGATAAAAATAAGATTTGCTGCAAGTTATCAATGGCAGGCTAAAAATCTGCAATTTGAACATCATTGTTCTCTAAAAAGTGGACAACTTTACAACAATTACCCGTTTTCTTTCCCCCTGTAGGTTCTCTCCTCATAATTTTTGCACTACATGTTGCCAGTATTGGAAATGTTATAAAATCCATTCAAGGCCGAAGAGATGAAACCAAAACACAGCAGATGAGCAGATCTTGGCAGCTCAGGCCCACACAGTAACATTTTTCCATTTTAAACAGGACAAAAATAAAACCTCAAGGTCTTCAAATGCCTCAAATCCAGCATGATACAAATAACTGCTCAGGTTCTGAATCTAAACCCTCTGAACAACTAAGGAAAGCAGAAAAAAATGCATTAAAACCCCCTGTCAGTGTTGTGGTTATGTTCCAGTTGAAATGAAGCAGATGTTAAAGAGGCTGTGGTGGTTTTAACTTTTGGGATTGGGAATGCTGTTTTTGTAGCTGAAAGCTGAAGTATACAGCATAATAACCAACACCTTGCACAACTAGCCGCTTTGCAAGAGATTGGCATCCCTAAAGAGACCATTAAAGTTATAGTAGAAGAAAGTTTCAACCTTTATTTAGACAGGTTAATCCTATTGAGCCTTGAGGACTCATTTACAAGAGAGACCTGAAGTTGAAGAAGTTACCTGGATAATGTTTTTAAACGTATCTACTAGCATTGTACCACTTTCAGGTTTCATCCTCTGTCGCGTTTGATATACCGTAAGTCACCCAGAAATGTGGGCCGGTGTTATGCCAAAAATGGATTGGCTGGCTGCCAAATAGTGGCCGCGGGAGCATGCACGGGTGGACTCGCTGTGCATTTATTTGAAATTTAACAAGATAACCGACTAAAAACAATTATGTGTTAGCTCGACTTTATAGCAAAGGTGTGTCTCAGTTTAACTCTTACTTAATAAATGCACTTCAATGGTCAAATTAGCTGCATTTCGCCGGGGCGACACAGCAAAATTAAGCTGATTTAACGGTTGCTCCAGGCATGATCCCAAAGCTGGATAAAGGTGGCAGTTCTATGGCAAGCCGACTGTGTGTGTCATTAATAGGCACTTTTACCCATTACATGACACAGCGGCATGCTATATCACTCGAGTGCCATCTAGCAGCTGAAAATATTTTCATTCAGAATGAATTAAAATGGTCATAACTCAGCCAAAAAATGGTTAATAAATATGGGAAAAAACACAAGTTGCGTTGTCGTATATTTCACCGGGTATGCAAATTATGCAAAAAATTTGACTTATAGGCCAAAAAAATATATAGTTCCAATCAGCCTAGCATGCATGTTTTTGGGAGGAAATTTTAGTACCCAGAGAAAACCCACACATGCACAGAGAGAACATGCAAACTCCACCCAGAAAGGCCCGGGTCGGGATTTGATCTGACAATCTGCTCGCTGAGAGACGGCACCCCTACCAACTGTGCCACTGTGCCGCCCACTTTCAGGTTGTAGTCAGCAAAAATGAAAATTAAAACAGTAGAACAAAATTATGAACTCAATACTCTGTAATTGTAATTATTTCTTCTGTCAGTCTTTAAAAAGAGATTCTTCCTCGTTTTATGGCACAGCCACACAAGCGAACACTGGATCTAGGGCTGAGACTTAAAAAATGAAAATACCCCACCACCCCTAGGTCTATAATTTGGTGTACAGCCTGGTATGTATGAAAAAATAAATTTTCCCGAGAAGAGAAGTTAGCATTAAAGCATGTGGAGGGGCTCGTCTGAGACCTGGAGAGGATCAAAACAGTCTTTTATACGAGCTTGCTCTACAAGTTGGAGCAAGACCCTGCCCTCTCTCAGATTTTCTCTGTCACATTCATTAACACGACGCTTGTTTTTTGATTTGCCCCCATCTGGTATGAACTCTTGTGGCCTTTTTTGTATCTAACTGGAAAGCTTTGACACTTATAGCCTCACCAAATAATATTTTTTATGGGGACATTGAGTGTCCTTGAAAGGCATCAAATCTTATGTAATATAAGAACATCCTGTTTTCAAAATAAGAGGACAACTTCACAAAAATGACCCTTTTTCTGTCTTTCTGTAGGTTCTATCCTCAAAACATTCTTCCGTGCTATTTATTATTAATACTACAAACAAACTGCCCTTGGCAGAACTCATGTCTCCATCCATCTCTGCTTTATATATGTCAGTGGTTTATTGTCCCTTTTCTCTGAGCTGTTGTGATGGGGATGTGTGCACAGAATCCCTCAGTTTCTCGTTTGGATTCAGAGTCCACAAATTCTTGGAGTTGAATCAAAATGGGATGACTTTGAAGTCCTGGAGTTGAATCAAAATGGGATGACTTTGAAGTCAAAAAGGTCAAAGTACTAGAGGGGATTATGGTAGGTGATTCAAATTAGATGGTGATGATTCACCCAGAAGTCATGAGACATCTAAATTAAATTTGTAAGACAAAAGATGAAAAGTGCGAAGTCTAGTGACTTTGTAATGCTGGAGAGCAAATACTATATTTGGATGTCTAAAAGTATTATTCCAGACAGTTATTATTTCCTCACTGTGGATTCTTGATACAGATGTTTTCTTCAACTTGTCATTACTTGAGTAGTCAGAGTGTAAGAACCCAATTCTGTAATTCAGTTTCACATCAGTAATTACTACAATTATGATAATCCTGATGATAACTGGTGTCTTTTATATCCCAACCAAATTGTTTTATTATCTCCTGGCATGATGCTGTAACCCGCATGGTTTCCTTTTCTTCCCACCGCTCCCTCAGCTTTCATTGAGAATTTCCAAGCACCGTGTGCAAATGGCCGTGAGGTGAGCAGATCAACCAATGAGGCGCCTTCATGGAGGCCACAGCACACCACCATCACTGTCTCAAAGAAGCGCAACTGGCTGCAGCAGAGCTCCCAGGGAAGGGGTCAATTCACCAGGGATGACCTGCAGGGAGTGTTGGGAGCCGAGGAGGAAGGCAGCCAGGGTCTCAATCAGCTGCCACCTCCTCCCAGTCCCTCGCCAGACCACCTGAGACACCAAGGGGGAGCGCCGCCTCGGCCAGTTCATCTACAGCTGCCTCAGGTTAGCTTCTTCGCCTGAGGATGACAGAAACCCAACACAGTGATAAACATGAGTTTGATTGAGTTCTTACCTTGTTCTAGGTAACTATTGGTCAGGCTAAGTTGTCTCCTCACCCTCGGAGCGTGGACCCAGCTGAAGAGAATGACGCAGATGACGAGGGAGAGATTTGGTACAACCCAATCCCAGAGGATGATGAACCAGGGACGTCTCGCCAACCTTCCGTTAGGCTACTCGTCCCGCCTCGAACGGAGTCCCAGAGGAGGCCCAGCAGGGGGGTGGACGTGGTTCAGGACAGCAGGATCCTGGAGGGTTCCAGCGGACCAGAGGGGCATGTGGATAGCCTCAGTTCAGGAGACGGGGGTCTGGGGAACGCTGCACATTCCGCAGAGCCAGTACATCTGCACAGACAGATGCTCGCATGCAAACCTCAAGAGGAGGGGGGCCTTTCCTCAAACAAACCTACAGGTAAGAAAAAAAAAAAAACACACACACACACTTCATTTCATCGTTCTGCCAATACCGTCAATGACTTTTCTCCATCTACAGTATTTATTGAACTCCTTGGGGGCTACCGCTTGTTATTTCAGTCTTTACTCTTAGCACATTTTTGTGGTTGTACATACCTTGAGCACTGATTATAGCCAGTGCTGATGATGTTTCCAATCAACAGACCTTTTTTTTTTTTGCACTTCTTACACAAACCCAACACATTTAATTATACAGTTTTAAATAAAACCCTTAAGGGCTTCCTATGGGAGCTTAAATTCGAGACAAGATAATTGTATCAACCGAGTCCAATAAGAGGATGTCAGTCAACTTCTTAATGTTCTCTAATAAGCTAAAACATTTTTTTTCTTGTTGTGTTCTTTTAAAATCAGAGCACACGAGCCATGTCTGTCTAATTGTATTTCATCATATCAGTGTTCCTCATGAGATGGGGCACAAGATGAATTCAGAACTGACATACCCAAGCAGAAAAACAAACAAACAAACAAACAAACAAAAAAAACAGTTTACTCCAGACTAAGATCACAAAGAGAAGTGTTTTTTGTAAATTAGCCGTTATTGGGAGAGACAGATTTATAACCTCTAGATCTCAGAAGAAGTCGTAGGAAAGATGTGCGGTGTTCCCTTCACTTTCTGCACTTCCTATTTACTTGTGGGTCTGATTGCGACGACAGAATGATGACAGCCAGCACACAGCTCCCTGTCTCTTAGGAAGCCGGGCATTCTCCCCCCCCCCCCCCCCCCCAGTTCCAACGTCCGACTTTTTGTTCTATGATGTGGCAACATGGTAGTTTGAACCATTTGGCACATCTTGAACTGAGCCTATAATTACAACACTTTTCTGTGGCACGCAACAGCCATTTCAGTTGTATGAACATAAAGCCAACCTGAATAGTTTGCCTAATACTTGAGTTATTATGTTCACAACAACAGTTTTACAGCACACAAGAAGGCTTGAAATTAATTATGTAATTGCTTTCTCCCACAAAAGGATCCATCCTCTGAGATTTAAAACCACAGTAACCGAGACATTAAGCTTCTTGAAACTGCAGGTTTGTTTTTAAACCATCGCACAATGAATCGATGAACATTCATCATTCATTTGAGTCTGTTGATTTAATCCTGATGATGTATTTTTGTTGGTGGCTAATAAACTCTTATCCTCACTGACTAGTTTCAAACTTTCAAGCCTCCCCGACTTCACATGTGACTCAAATAAACTTGGGAGATGTTCAGTATGGGATTAGGATTAAACCAGTCCCAAATAAGTCTCAGCATGGCAGCTCAGAAAAGACGCTAATCATGTGGCACAGCATGCATCAGAGAGCTAGTTACAAAAAGGTATTCCATGCTAATTGTAGCTGCATCATATGAAGACAGTCCTTTGAAGCAGGTATTGCACCTTTTTTGTTGCATAATAGGAGTATAAATAAATGGAGACTAATTTATTCTGAATCAAATTCAATTTAAATTCAATTCAGTTTATTTCTTTAGCGCCAAGTCATAAGAGAAGTCATCTCAGGGCACTGAACAAAAACATTCATATTTGAGCTGGACAGCCTTCCAAGGCCAACATTCGGGAGCCAGATTCAGATAACAGTTTTGGATGAGGCCGCCTCTGTTTAATTTCCGTTTGCCTTTACAGTCTCACTGGTGCATCTCAATGGCAACTCCAAACAACCAAACTTGTGGTCAGTTCTGCCAAGCCAAACTTATAACTTCTCCTAGGTCAATTCCTTCCCGCCAGCCGCAAGTAACCTGCGATTCTCAGCAAGAATCGCGTCCAGCTTACAGCATTTGAGTCTGAGTGGCCACAGCACAAATTATTCCCTCACACAGGCCGGGCAGCTTCACAATGGCCAGAACAGCTGCCGACATTTTTCAAATTTGTCGATATGCCGGGTAACCACCAAACCCAAAAAGCAGAAATCCTGTTATCATAAATCCAGTTATGAATGCATCTTCATCATCTTCAACTGACAATATAGACAGACACGCAATCTTCCACTGCCCCCAGGAATCCATTATGTACCCTTCTGCAAGTGTTCCATCAGGGCAGGAGGGCTCTCCTTCTCCCTATCATCTTGTTGAGAAAATTTGCGTTGTTATTTATCTGAGGAGCAGATTTGTTTGAATTTAACTTCATTGCAGAAATTGCATCTTGAGCAAGCATGAAGGCAACAGTGGAAAGGAAAACCTCCCTCATGAGGAAGAAACCTTTAGCAGAACCAGGCTCAGGACAAGCGGCCATCTGCTTCGACCAGCTGGGTTTGAGAGGAACAGATACACAATGGCAGGTCAGGAATCACATGTTAAGATAGAAATATGAGTTTGAATTAAATTCTGGATTTGAGAGGGAGCCAGTGGGGAGAAGCTAAAACTGGAGAGAGATGATTTCTCCCACTAACTCCAGTTAAGACTCTGGCAGCAGCATTTTGGATCATTTGAAGACTTTAAAGAAGCATTTGGACACCCAGATAATAAACCATTGTAATAGCCCAGTCCAGATGTGATGAATGCATGAACCAGTTTTTCTGCATCATTTTTTAAATAAGATTATTCTAATTTTAGAGATATTACGCAGATAAAAGTAGGTGGTTCTAGTAACATTTTTAATGTGGGGGATAAAAGACATGTCCTGATCAAAAATAACACCAAGATTTTTAACGTTTGAGAATATCAAATAGTCTGGTTAAGTTTTAGGTTTACATTTGGATAAAACTAACTACTTTGTGTTCCTGCACATCCTTTCGTTTGGACATGATGTTTCTAGACGTGTGTTGGCAAGAACTGTTAAGTCTCAAAGGGTTTGATTGGGAGAGATGGGTTTTTGTTGCAGCGAGTATCATCAGCAGCTGTTTCGACTCGGAGCTCTGGAATAATGACAGTGGAGGTGATGTCAGCGTTGCTCTTGCTCAGTACAGTATGTATCCTCTAATCTTTCTCACTGTGCTGTTGCATGACCATCAGTCAGTCGACAATCTGTTCTCAGCACTGAACAATTTGACCAGTGTGTCTTGATGTTTTAAACTTCATGCTCAGAGAAACGAACAAAAAAAAAAAACCTTTCCAGTGTTTGGTACTGCTGAGTGACTTACAATGCTCTTATATTTTCTCAAGGTGTCAAGTTCATTTCAAGTAAATCCATACATGAACGTCAGAGCTGTAATATTTGTGGACCTTTAAAAGTTGTCATGCTGAAAGTTCTCATGCTCCAGTTTCTTCTGACTCAATCGTTTTGTTAACAGCTGGCAAATGAAACTCAAATTCATAGAATTGCCCGAGCAAGAAAAGGAACCGCACTGCTGCATCAGATGAGTATTTATCTTTAATTGCTCCGACTTGTCAAATTCATTTTCACCAAAACAAACGGAGGGGCTTTTACTTAAAGCAAAAATGCACAGAGACGGTTTGGTCTAGTCCAAGTGCCCCGCCGAATTCAGTTTGCTCTGCCTTGCTGCCACGTTTTAGCAGCTGCTTTCTTTTCAGGGTCTGATTCAAAAACAAAATCCTGAATAATTTCTGGACGACCTGTTCAGTTACACTGTGTGAACTGTGCCCCTTTAAAAAAAAAAAAAAACTAGATGATACTGATGCATTTAAGCAGAGTTGCATTTTAAGTTTGATTTCTAATGTTTCTTTTCCTCTCCTTTCTTTTGACTTCACAACCCCTCACACTCTTCCTCTTCCGTCCTTCTTCCCCCTCTCGTTTCTCACCGTCCTCCACTGTCTCCCACCACCTCAACCCATCTCCCCGCTGTTTCCTCCACCTCGCCGTTCTCAGATATCCGCCTTCGTGTCCGGGCAGAGTACCTGGAGCACGAGTCAGCGCTGCGTGACGGCGTCTCCTCGGACAAGCGGCAGCCGCTGGAGCGACAGTTCGAGCTGTTCAGTCGAGCCAGCTCGCTGCTGCGTGCCAGAGATCTGGGCTCCATTGTGTGCGACATCAAGTTCACGGAGCTGGACAACCTCGAGGCCTTCTGGGGCGACTACCTGAGCGGAGCTCTTTTGGAGGCCCTAAAGGGGGTTTTCATCACGGACTCGCTGAGGATGGCCGCAGGCTCCGAGGGTGTCCGCCTTCTGATCAGCGTGGACCAAGACGACTACGAGGAGGGCCGGAGGCTGCTGAGAGCCAGCAAATTTATGTTCTCCGGTCATGGTGAGCGCATAGAGACTCGCTAGACTTTGAGCCAAAATAATCTTTTTTTGTTGTAAAATACTAACGTTAAAGAAAACCGTAGCCTGGGCTGCAACCGGAGGTCAAGGTTTCAGGTGGAATTTACAAGCACTTTCAGGCCTTTTTTGTAATTCATGCAATAACCACTAGATGGCAGAAGTTACCATTGGCAGTTGTGTTCAAGTTGGAATATTAATGTTTATAAAAGATGATTACAGATATTTTATTTTTTTTTTTAGTTTTGATTTATGCACAGGTGCCTATTTGTAAAAGTCCAGGATGAAACTGGATAAATAAATAAAAAAATTCTTCTTTATCTCAGAACAGGAACAAGCAGGCTTGTGCCTCCTGATCAAGTAAGCTCCTCGTAACACTTTGTTTATAGATAAATTGAAGGCACAGGATAATTAAAAATATATAATATCAACACAAACAAGTGACATTGACTTAAGTTGTATGAATTATTACTAAACACGTTTATTCTCCTTATTTGTGCAGAGATTAATATGGTGCCTCCATTGTCAAGTGCAACCATGCCACCGAAACAAACGTTGCATTGTTCTTTTGATTTAAATTAAATCCCTGAAGTCGTGTGTACGGAGAAAATTGCCTTTTTAAAAACTTGATTTGAAAGTAAATAAAGTAACAACAAAAAAATCTGATCTTGTAAAACAAATTTTAGAAATGAACATGGAAGGGAGCACAAGCTTTTTTTTTCTTTTTTCTTTTTTTTTTAACTGCAGTTTGACTTATGTGCCCGACTTTGTAGCCCAAAAGTGAAATGCATTCTTGGATAACTGGAAATCTCAGCCCTGTGCGCCACAATAACCCGCCTCGTGTTTGCTGTGGTCAGTGGATACGGTAGATGACAGCAGTGATTAGGGATGGGCCTCAGCGGACCATGGAAGATTCATCATCACAAGCTTGTCAGGGGCATACCTGATAATGCAGCAGTGGCTTGTGTGTGTCTTCCAACGAGGCCTCGGCAAGTGTTCCTCTCAGCAAGTAAAGCACAGGACGGTGCGTCAGTCAATAGAAGTGATGTTGGAGAGATCAAAATCAAAAGTGCACATCCCAGCTCCACTCAGCCCTGCCATGTTGGGCCCAGTAGAGTGGCTCACAGACAGCTGTCTACTCACCCTGCTGGAACTAATGCCTGGACTTCACTCATAGAAGACGATCAATAAGGCCTCTCTCTTAAGTCCCTTCATACTGGCACGACTTGAGCAGACAGCGTCTGAGGTGAACGTCTGCAGGGCCACGGGAGAACAACAGACATTTCTATGTTTACTTTCCTGTGGGGGGGGTATGTACATTTGTATTGTTCCCTGATTCAGGAGAACATTTTTGTTAATGATTTGTTTTCTTTGAAAAGTAACATGTTTTGTGTAAATCTTTATATAGTGAAATTATTTCTGGTGAAAAATAAAAAGTTTGAATGGTATCCTGGTTATGTGCATTGTTGACAAATACACAGTTCGTGATGAGAATCAAACATAAAAATCAGTTTGAATATTAAGTTTAAATTGGATCAAATTTGTCTTTGTAGAGAAGTTTGCGACTGCTCAGATTTTTATAAATATTACAGCAGTCGATGGAAGTGGCTGCTCCAAAGAGGTCCGTTGAAGACAAACCTGATTTGAATGTGTAAAAAGATGACAGAATTATTATTTTTTTTTAATGCTTCCTGCAGGAGTCGACTGAAGAGTACCTTGATTAAATGTAACAAGCATCATCTTCTTCAGCCAACAATGTACTTGGACATCAAAACGGACATCTTCATAAATTTGTAGATATTCTGCAGAAATTTGAATAAGCGTCTCAGAGGTGTAGGAAAATTAGAGAAGACTGTGCTGGTACTGAATATACACTGCCTGGCCCAAAAAAAGGTCGCATTAATATTTCGTTGGACTGCCTTTAGCTTTGATTACGTCATGCATTCATTGTGGCATTATTTCGATAAGCTTCTGCAACGTCACAAGATCTATTTCCATCCAGTGTTGCATTAATTTTTCACCACTGATGACTAGGCATGCTGGGTGCATCACGTCACCTGCTTCTCTTC
>JAVCKU010000047.1:9677798-9688684 GCA_032273985.1 Hypsolebias coamazonicus | reverse complement strand
AATTTAGAGTTATCAATCAGCCTAACATGCATGTTTTTGGACTGTGAGAGGAAACCGGAGTACCCGGAGAAACCCCATGCATGCACGGAGAGAACATGCAAACTCCACCCAGAAAGGCCCCTGGACCGAGATTTGAACCAGGGACCTGCTTGCTGAGAGGCAGCAGCCGAGTTGCGCCACCGTGCTGCCCATTATGTCCATGTAAACATAATGTTTGGGTTGATTAGCCTATACTTGTTACAATGCTGTGAAGACCAGTCAAAAACAGATTTGGTGAATGTGTCCTTAAATGCAAAAAAAAAAACTTGTTAGCGAGTGAGGTCAACGAGGTGAACACCGTGGAAAAGCAGTTTGGGACTGAGGTGAAATCAGTTTGAAACGGTCAACTTTCGAGTCTAGCAGAAGTTTTGCAATAGTTGTCTCACTCATTCTTCTTCTTCTCTTTCGCTTTTAGCAGCACATTAACTTCCACCTGAACCACTTCTCTTGGAGAATCGTGCCCGATTCCACCGTCTTCGACCAGCCAATAAGGTCAAACTCTTGACTCGAGCTTCCGCTTGGTGTTTGGTGGATTCAGACGAGTGTTTTGTTTACATAAAGTGCGTAGCCGCATTCCAGAGTTGCATATGATAAAACTAATTATAATTGCACCATTTGATAAAGTTCAGGTTGCTCTTTCTTCATGCTTAATTTTATATTTTGCAATAACGAAGAGGAGGAGCTTTAAGTTGTTATGTCAGCTTCAAGTTCTATATTTGTATGTGAATAAATGCGCCAACCCTCTCAGGAATAGGGAGTTATTTAAAGCGGATGTAATGAGGCAATTGTGCGCATGCGCCAAAACAATCCATGGATTCTCTTACTCATCCCTTCCCAAAGAGTAATGCACTGATCACCATTGGCATCATTATAGTCGGTATTATTAAGAGAGGAGGGGTGGAGGGCGCAAGAATCAATACAGGATACCTTTTGCAGCGGTAGTGCAAACGAGGGGGGAGGAGGGTGGGGAGGCAGGAGGGAGGGATTGAGGAGATGGACGGAGGGAGGGGGTGGGTGGGCTGGTGGTGTGTGAGTAGTAGCGGGTCCTCTCCTTCTCCTCTCGTTCGCCTCAAATGTTGCGTCCAGCCCTGTAGTGGCACATCCTGGAGGGGGGAGCCGGCTCGAATGAGTGAAGAGCCCAGAATTATATCTAATATAAATATATATATTTAAAGAAACTAACAGACAACAACAAAAGCAAACCAAAAAAAGAGAGAAAAGAAATTATTGTAAGAGACACACAGACGGATGGACGGAGAAACGGCAAGTGTTCCGCTACCACGCGACGTGATGGAGGGATGATGGCACCGCGGCGGCTGCGTCCTCTTTCTGCTCTCTGCTTTTATTGACTCACTTGTTCGCTGTGTTTGCTTGTTTATTTATTTATTTATCTATCTGTCTATCGATTGATTGCGTTTTAATTACGGAGCGCGAGGGAGGAGGAGCGTCGGGGCCATATGCTGCGCGCGCCTCGCCTTTTCTAACCTTTTTTTTTTTTTTTTGTTTATTTGTTTTTTGTTGTTGTTTCTTTTTTTTCCCCATCGTTCTGGTTTGGATTGTGTTTATTTATTTATTTGTTTGTTGATGGAACGAAGCTGTTGTAAATGCGCGAGGTGTCCGTATCTACTGTATATCCTTTACAGCCGCTCGCGCGACTGCATGCGCCAGAGGAGCCGGAGCGCGTGCAGCACATTTGACCAAATGCACGAGCAAGTAGTGCAGGAATAAAAACAACAACTGCTGTCGCGTCCTCGTGCGTCGTGAGGAAAAAAACCAAAGCTGGACAGAGGGGGGTCATGATCCACACCAGACTCGACTGTTCTTTTCTTACAGGGGTGAGGATGAAATAAGCTTTTGAGGTGGGGGGGCTGTTTGTTTACTCAAGGAGAAAGCTTTAGCAGAACAAAGACAGGTGTTTCATCTAAACTTGTAACTGTAAACTTTTCATGCTGCACAAGTTGATCTCTCCATCCGTCTGTGTGTCCAGCTGCACTTCAAGGGACCATCAATATATCTATGCACATTTAGGCTATACACCAAAAACAACCCCCCCTCCAAGAAAAGCTCATGTGTGCCGGGCACCAGCGTGAATCATAGTTAATAGTAATAATAATTTTAAAAAAAAATAAAAGGAGTGCGCAGCAAGTGTGGGGCTTCATGTGCACACACCCCTCCAGCTCCAGCAGAGTTCATCCCCAGAGCCGCGCGCCAGCGGGAGCGTCGGGCGGAGGCGCACGAGGCTCGGAGGAGGAGGACGGCGCTCGTCCCGGTGCTTTGCGTCCAGACGAGGAGGACCAGCAGCAGGAGGAGGACCATGTTTGTTCCTCTGCCGGTGCCGTTCGTGTTTCAGAGAACAGCCCCTGACCTGAACGCCTGGCGCCTCAAGTCCCCCCTGGCTCTCCGCTCCAACTCCGGTAAGACGTGATTTTTTTTTTTTTTTTTTTTTTTTTTTTTTAACTCCTGCCGGCGCGCACCTCCTCTGTTGCTGTCTGTCTGATGTGTCTCACTGCGCGCACACCCACTCACCTGGTCTCCTTAATTTTTTTTGCGCTTTTTTTAGGGGATGGGGAGTCAAAATAAGAGCAGCTGCTAAAATATGAAAACGTCCTCCTGTTCTCGTCCACGCGCATGCTGCTCCACCCCGGTGTGGTTCGCTTCCCTCGCCGTCTCCACGCGCTCCTTCCTCTGTTTGATTCCTCCTGCGTCCTTCCCGTCCTCTCTGAGCCGCAGCCTCCGACTCTCCCCGACTAGACTCGCGGCAGGCAGGGAATATTCATGCCAGCTTATCGATCCTGCGGAGATCGATCCCTGGGCCGGTGGAAGAAGTGAGAGGGGGGAGATAGAAGGAGAGCGGAGGTGCAGGGAGGACCATGAAGGAGGGGATCAGCTCCGTTCTTCTGCTGCTTCATGTTTGCGCGTCACTTGGAAACATCAGTGAACTCTGGTCTGCTCCAGACTTGCAGAAGTTGCAGCCAGATGTTTCCATAAACACTTCTTCTTCTTTTTTTGTTTGTTGTTGTTGCATCCTCCCGTCCCGCTGCTGGTTGGAGGAGCACAGGGAGTGAGGAGTCAGGGAGGTGGGATGGAGGTGCTGAAGCTGTGGCGCCGACGCATGGTGGGTTCAGTGTGAGTCTCGTTTCAGCCTGACCCCCTTGACTTCCCCTGTCCTGCAGGTCCACATGCACCGTGCAGGTCTTCAGAGGACACACACTGAGGGGCTGCATGCTCCAAAACAGGAAGCAAAAAGAAGTGGGAGAGTGCATTTGTCTGTTAGCAAAATATCTCATGAACCAAGGGGGGACAGATTATAATGAAACACCCAGAAGGTCTACATCTGATCCATTTTTTTTTGGAGTTTGCTCCATCCAAGATGGCCGCCACAGCTAAGAAACCTTGGCAAACACCAAACGGGCTATAGCTCGACTCATTTTACAGACACTGAGCTAAACCTTGGCGTGTCGTTAGCTGAGAGTAATTTCCACCACATGCTCAGAGCGCTGATTCATCGCACAAGACCTGCTTTTAAAATTGCCATTGACTGTTGGAGTCAACCATGTTTGTCTGTTGGCAAAATGTCTCATGCTTTAATGAAATCTTCAGAAAATAATCACGTGCTGTAGATCTGAAATTTAACAATGGAAGTCTGACCAAATCAAGATGACTGTGCCACAGACAACTGAATATGTGAAACACAAAAATAGCTGCAGCTTAGTCATATTTACAGATAATGAGCTAAAAGTCTGTGGTTTGAGAGTCGACCTCTTTCAGCTCTTCAAAATGATCCATTACTGCTGCCTTTGTGTTCAGTGGTGGGTTTAATGGGTCTTTGGATCCGAAACTGTCTCACAGCAACACGTATCTCTATCCCAGATCATTTTTGTGTCTGTTTGATTCGAGGAAAGGTCAGTTTCACCTTGTAGTTCTCGTACTCAGTCAACAGTGTGCAACATGTGACAGTAAAGCGGACAGGTGATAGAAGTAAAGAGAGAAAATAGGTTCAGAAGGATGAAAATGACCTGTTACCTGCTAAATCTCTGGAGATAGGCACAGTGAGAAGAGGGGGAGAGATGCTGCAAGGAGGATGAGGTGCATGCCAGGACCAAGGAGGAGGAGGAGGAGGAGGAGTTTTGTGCTCCGCTTGTTGAAAAATGGCGAATGTCAGAATGAGATATAAAAAACAAAAAACATGGAAAAAGGGAGTGAGAGAAGAGAGAAGTGGGTGAAAGTAAGAGCGAGATGACAGAGTGAAAAACGAGGAGGGTGAGGGAAACTCAGTTTGAGCTTTGAGAGGTGAGAAGAAACCACAGATGAGCCATTACGTTGCAGCGTCCCGGGCCAGGAGCAGCATCTGAATAAGCAGAGGCGAGCTGATGGGCTGCAGGCTGCTGGGCTCCCCGGACGAGGAGATGGCAGTGATTCACAATCTCACGCTGATTCTGTTCTGCTCAGATGAAGCCGTGCAGCGCTTGAACAGAACAGGACTTGTTATATTTACCGCCGAGACATTTTGAGATTATGGTCAAAAATGCAATTTTGGGTTGCAAAAAGTTTGCTTTTTGTCTCAAACGTTTTTGCAGCAGGGGCACATCTAGAAAAAAAGATGAGGGGGGCATGGATAGTCTTGAGGTGGCACACAAAAATCAAAATCCATTGCAGAATTACAGATTTATTATCTTCTTGCATGATTTGCCATCTAATATATGCCTGGTTTGATTTTTTGTTTTTACTGTTGATGCACAGTAGCATGTTCTCACTTAAATTTAATATTTTTTAATGATTTTATGCATGTAACCTCCTGAGGTTGATGCGATGATAAGACAACCTTAACTTTCTGCGTCATATTTCATTCCACTAACTTTTTAAGTAAAACATTTTAACGTTACTCATTGCAAACTACTAAATCAAACATGAAAATGTTTATCCTGAACTATATCAAAGGGCACAGTTTAAAATAGCTTACTTGAGCAGTTTCCCAAATATATGATATGCAATTGTAAAATGTGGGTGTGCACTCAGTGTAAACAAAGCAGTTTACCCACCTAATCTGAGCATAATTAAAAGTATCTGCTGTCTCTATACCAAAACTGCTCAGCGGGTCGCGGCTTCTGAAAGCCGGCAGCTCGGGGACCGGACATCCAGCAATTAAAGTACAGGTAATCCTCGACTTACGACGGAGATCTGTTCTCACGCGGCGGCGTAAACCGAATTTGATGTAAGTCGGAACGTATGTAAATACATGCGCCGTACCTGTTTTACCAAGCGCGTAAACCGATTTTCGACACAAGTCCATGGTGATGGCCTTGCTTTTCCTCGATGCACTGCCATCAGAAGAGTCCTCCTTGCGTTTTGGGAGCCATAATGAAGAGCTAATGGCCTACTGGGATGCTAGTGACGCCGGCCTCCTCCGTACAGTACTGTATTCTTCCACCGCTGCACTGCTGCGCCGCCGCGTTACGACGTTTAACGTCATAAAACCGAAGTAAAAACCGACGTAAAACCGACGTAACCGCATAACGTGAATAAGGGAGATGTGTCGTAACCTCGAAACGTCGTAACTCGAAACCGTCGTAACCCAAGGACTACCTGTAATTATGTAAATAAACCAAGTTTTACAATGACCTGTTACCTTTTACATTTGTTTATTGTATTGCATTGAGTCATAAATGCAATAAACCAAACCCAAACCCAGAACCCACCTGCAATAAAATAAAAAAATGAAATAAAAAAAATTAATGAAGTGGGCCGGATTTAAGTCACCAGTGGGCCGGAAATGGCCCGCGGACCCCCAGTTGATTAGCCTTGCTCTAGACCAAATGGCTTCTCCAGGGGTGTCACCACTGTTGACCCATTTTCTGTCACTTTGACTGTTTCTGTAAATAAACAGACTTGCGAGGTAGCTGGAAGCAGTTAACAAACTCTGCTTATATTTTTTTAATTGTCTTCAAACACTAATTGTCAAAAAAAAAAACAATGTTTGTTTTCATGTTTACAAAGTTCTACTAATATCCACATAGCCGAGGGAAATTAAAAATGCACGCCAAACGAAAACTCTTGAATCAAGCAGACAAGACTGTCTGGCAGAGGGTGGGGTAGTAAGTAAATATATCAGGGTGGCCATCCCCTCTAAGGCCCCCCTGGTGGTGCCCCTGCCCCCCAGCCAACACAGATGTCCCGTGCAGCCTCTTGACTCGCGCGCTCAGTTAACTCGTCTCTTTGACTGGCGGCAGCTACTTGACTCCTTTGCGTCAGAGCTCTGTGCGGGGTCAGAGGTCACGGCAGCAGTGTTAGGCCTGACCCCTCTCTGCCGCCCCCCGTGCTTTCATTCTCTTTCATGTAACAACAGGCCTCGAGCACTCGCGCGCAGCCCCTGTAGGGGGGCGCACACATGCACGTCATCATAAAAACCAGACGGGGCTGTCGTGTGTACAGTAGGAGCCGAAAACAAGCGTGTCTCCTCCTCCTGCTGAAACCCCATCCAGGTTTTGTTCTATTTTTAATGGTATTGTGTCGGTGAAGGTGCAGGTCAGTGCCACCGCTGTGTGAACGGCCCGTGTGCGCGTCGTAAACTGGTTTTGTGGCGCCATCAGCATTAACCGGCGTATGAAAGTTTAATGGGACACGGAGGAGAAACTGAGGAGTTTCCCACACGGCGCAGGCCTTGATGTGATACGACGGGACATCAAGGAGACTGAAGACGGCTTTTGTCTTTCGCACGGGCTCACACACACACACACACACACACACACACCTCGATTCAGTTCATCTCAGATACTCACCGACTTTCACACAACATTACCCTCCATCTCCCTCCGTCTGACTATTTCACAAGCGCTTGTACTTACAGATACATTTCAGATTTTAGACCCACCTATAGGTTGTTCCATTTCTGTCAGAATTACATTGAACTACCTGGAATGTTCGCGATTATCACTTGCTGCCATGAAACGTGTGCTGTAATATGACGTTTGTGTTCGTTTCTCTGTCTGTTATCAAAATATCTCATGAACCAGAGAGCAGATTTTAATAAAACTCTCTGGAAGTAGTATCTAACTGATAAACTTTTGAAGTCAACTCGATTCAAGATGGCCGCCACAGGCAACTGATCATGCCCGACACAAAAATGGCTGTAATTCAGTCAATTTTAGAGCTGCTGAGCTAAAAGTTGGTGTGTAGCTGAGCGTAAGCTCCATTACTCAGAGCTCTAACAAATCCTGTGGCATCTGCTTAAAACGTCGCAAATAACCATTAGAGAAAACACTCTCTCTCTCTCTGTTAGCAAAATATCTCATTAAGCAGTGAACAGCTTTTATTGAAACAGTCAAAAAAACTCATTAACTTTTGGAATCAGCCCAATTCAAGATGGCTGCCACGGTTAGTTGACCCTAGCAGACACAACAATGGCAAGAACGTAGTAACTGTTGCACATAACGTGCTAAAGTTTGGTGTAGTAGTAGCTGAGGGTTATCCACAACACATATTTTGAGCGCTAAGATCTTTGTTTAAAACTTTGACACACGCACGCTGGAAGGCGATACGAGCTCCTGAGTGGATTTCAACCCTTTATCGAACGCGTCGGCCGCTCTGCTCACGTGCTAGCCGCCCTACTTTTAAGACGTTTTATGACGCGCACCGGGCCCTGGCACATGTATTTAATTGCAACACGATGTAAGAACATGCATGCGCTCACCTCTTTGCGCTGTGTTCGTGTGACGAGGAGCCAACGAGTGTGTAGGCGTGCGCACAAGTATGAACACACGTGTGCAAACCTGTGTGTGTAGGTATGGATTGGTTTGTGGAAGGGGAGCGTGCGAGTCGCAGTGTTAACATGATTGCAAATGACAAAATGTCAACCTGGGTTTGTTAGCAACATAATGGGGAATCAATAGACACGAGAAAGATGTCAATACTACATGCTTTATTGCATTAAGCTACCTCTCTCGTTCTGTGTGGCTCCCCTCTCCTCTCCTTTCCCCTTTTCGCCTCTGTCACAGTCCCTCCCGCTCCCTCCGCTCTGCTCTCCCCGTGGTGCTGGAATTAGATTGCAGCATACGAGCCTGAACGCAGCACGCTGATGGCAGAAAGCTGCAGGAGCTAATGGGCTATCAGTTTGTCTATTTTGTTTGACGTCGCACGACCCAAAGAAGCCTGAGCAAGGGAGGACCTCGTGTTTATGGAATGAATCAGCCATGAAAATGAACCATTAAATAAAGCTTAAAAACATGGCGAACATATCTAATTAAGGCACTTTTACGTTGGGATCTAAACTTGTGGCACGGCTGTGTATTAACCCGAACAGAACCAGTCTGTATAATGATACGACGTGATGTTTGTGGTACACCAGGGCTTTAAAATGTATTTTAATCCCATTAAGTGTTTACCTTTTTATTGGATTTGCAGGTGTGCTAATGTGGCAGTAGGTTGTGTGTATAGTTTGGAGATTAGTGTGTGTATTGGTTGAGACTAATGTAGCATTAACGCTGATGAGCTCCCACAGCTCATTAGCAGCACTGAGTGGTGTTGAGTCCCCCCCACCCGTCGAACCACAGGGACACCAAGACGCTCATATCCAATGCATCTTCATCAGCGACTGCGTGTTAACCATTAGCGCACGCATGCTCTGTCATGGAGAAAGTGACCTTTACCGGCGTGGCTTTCAAGTGTGCATAGACGAACGAAGACACTTTGAAGTGAACGCAGCGTGGCGTTTAAAAATAATAATTTAAAGACCCCGATGAGCTGCAGGCCGTCCGCTGGTTTTAGATTTGTTTGTCTCGCACGTACAAAAACTGTTTTGTGCAGTCGGTTATTGTGTCCGTTGAAATACTGCCCAGCACTAGTCCTAACCAGAGGCTGGGTGAGCAGCAGACCACTTAATCAGACCCACAGACCTTAATCAGCCTGAGAACACACACAGCGAGAGAGATGGATGAAGTGTGTGTGTGTGTGTGCGGGCAGTTAATCAACACATCAGCAGGACCAAACGCATACAAACCACCTGACTCCATTCTAGATATTGATTTATACTTCCCTCTGTGGTTCCAGTTCTCTCTTCTTGTCTCTCCGTCAGTAAAATACAGATGATGTACGCTGACCGAGCGCTCGGGAACAGTCGCCCTCTGCTTCGACGTCGAGGGCGCGTGGAGGTTTAGTCACATGTAGCAAGGCTGTGGTCAGGATCTATGAGGCTGTCGATCGCCAACAACAAACTATCAAACTGGTAAACTGCGAGTTAAATGGGCAGTTTGGGCCTTTTGACGCTGAGTTGTGTGGTAAGGTTATTAACAGTTAACATCTTACCTGTTGCAGATAGTTCTTAGAATAACCTTAGTTGGGGAAAAAAAGATTAATACTGATAAGACAGGCCAGCTAACAGCTAACTGTCGTCATTTTAATGTTATTGTTTAGTTTTCACAGAGTTCGATGGTTTGTAGTAAGAACAAATAGCAACGGTAGCAGTTAGCTTGCAGCCTGGAACACCACTATCAGGGCTGTCAATATATGTCTGCCATAATATTACTTAAAAGCAGAACTGATGGAGATGATGATGTAAAAGTTCTTCAAGTGATGTTTGCATGAATCACTCCGACATCTACCGGATTGGACTTGTTTAAAAATTACAGACATCCTCTTCGGCCTATAGGCTCTGCACCGACTAGCGGTTAGCTCATCAGTTCAGTCAGAATTCAGCTCTGTTTCTCCAAACTGAGGTCATTCACAGAGCCTACAACAGGTAAGATAGTACCGGTAATTGTAGTCATAACCCCACTTCAAATAGTTTGAACAACTCTTTTTTTTGAATATCTAGAGCACAAAAATTACTAAATGGAGCAATTTTTTCTTTCTTCTCGAGATCACACTCGTCACATTCCCCTGCTCAGTGGGACCAAAGCTCCATGCATGCTCTTTCAGTAAAATATGCAACATCTGTGCAGGGTGTTTGCTGAGATGACAGTGGGCTTATTTATAGGCTATAAATTGTGTTTTCACTATAGCCGCTGTCTGTTTTGTTGTTGATTGCTGCAGGCTATCACCCCTGCCACCTGGCTCATGTGCCAGTACATTTAGATAATAAAAAAGACCAATAAAACCCAGAGGTTTGATTGGGCGCCTCCCTTTTAGCCCAGCAGCACGAGTGGACGCCTAAATCAGGGATCCCTTCTCTCCATTTCATTTAGCTGATACGATTTATGGTAATGAAGGGGCCCTATTAACCTTTGGAGTTCTGCTGCATGTTCTCAGGCTGAGGGCGGATGAGAGTGCTCACCGATGAGGTCCTGAAGCTGAGGAGGGGAACGTGTCTGCAAGAAGCGATGTCACATGATTGCAAATGTGTCCACACAGACACATAGAGAACAGACACTCCCCCCAAAAGCACCTTAGCCCTTTGAGGGAGCTGAATGCATGTTTAATCTCCATTCTCCCTTTTCTTGATCCCCGTCTATCCTTCCCGCTCTCTGTCGTCCTCTCAGCAGGAGCATTCTGTTCTGAAATTAATCTGTTGTACTCCACCGCTTCCTCTCGCCTCCTCGCGTCTCCTCATGCAATCTCTCTTAACGGAGCTCATCGTCCCACTCTTTTATGCTTTGCTGCTAAAATGTGACCATATTTAAAAGTCAATACTGATAATTTTCTTCTTTTTGAACATGGACTAAAAAGTTTTAGTTAATATTTTAGTTTTCATTCAGAAAAGTTTTTTTCTATAGAAAATCTGTTTTGCTGCACAAGTTTGAATACAGGTAGTCCTCGACTTACGGCAACTCGGACTTACGATTGCCTCCCCAGTGACGTCATCACACCTCCCATTGACTTTCTGTGCAGTATTTTATGTGTTTTTTGAGGGTACTGTG
>JAVCKU010000047.1:9633572-9643880 GCA_032273985.1 Hypsolebias coamazonicus | reverse complement strand
TAAGATTTTTAATTCAGTTCTGGACTTGACAGGGAGTCAGTGAAGAGAAGATAAAACTGGAGAGTTATGATCTCTCCCACTAACTCCAGTTAAGACTCTGGCAGCAGCATTTTGGATCAACTGAAGACATTTTAAAGAACTATTTGAACACCCAGATAACAAACCATTGCAATAGTCTGGTCTAGACGTGACGAATGCATGAACCAGTTTTTCTGCAACATTTTTAGACAAGATGTTTCTAATTTTAGCAACATCAAACAGATAAGAACAGTGTTAACCACCAAGCTATAGTTCACATGTAGAAAACCATGTGAAACAAAATCTTTAATCCCACGTAAGTAAAACATATGCTTCACATGTTATTATAGCGTCTTCACAGACAAATTATTCTAACATGCACAATATTCCACATGTGACGTTTATGTTTTTTTGTTCCCAACTCACACAGGAAATGTGAACGTTAGGGTTCATTTCAGTCACATGCTAATTTAACACGTTTCCACGTGTGAAACGTGTGATTTAAAGGATGATTCTGCACGATAAATTGCTGAATCTCAGTCTGGTGATTGGCGTCTCGTGCGTTCATCTAAACTTCAAGTCCTACGACGACAAAACACAAAACAGCTCAATCAGAGAAGCAGAGAACTTTAAAAAAAACATCGACTTTAGAAAAAAAAAGTTTCATCAATACGTCAAGGCATAGTTGCTCATTTAAAATAGGCTGCATGATTCAAATAACTAAAGAACGGCATTGATAAGTTTGTGACAACAGTATTAACGAGTGTTCTGATTAAAAGAGTCCCTCCTGTGCGAGTGCGATCCACCTCAGACTCACACGGGGTAAATGACAGCAGCAGTCGGGTTTAACTTTAATTCATTTGAGTCACGCTGGCTCAGGTTCATGCTTTTAATACGCGCGACTCCCATTAGGACGTCGCACGACTCACGTCGAGTAATGACGAACAAGCTGAAAGAGGACAAATTGAATCCACATGGCCAGAGGGAGATTAAACTGAGATAAACAGCCGTGTTTTAGAATATTAAAGATAAAAACACTAAAAGTGCTTCTGTAACGAGACAGTAATGGTGTTTTGTGTTTCTTTCAGCCCTAGCAGCCAGTGGTGGCCAGCTGCCTCTTTCCACTCTTGAGGGCGGCAGCAAGGTGATGTTAGGGGCCTCTGGGGGCCAAGGAGGTGGCCTTCCATCCTCCCTCTTCCTCAACCACCCCACCCTCCTCCACATGGGCCAGAACCCCGGTGCCGGATTGATCAGTGCCGCCGTAGCCAAAGTGTCCCAGGCCTCCCCGTTCCCCTCAGCCAGCATCAGCCCCACGCCCTGCTCCCCCTCCCCCTGCTCCAGCCCCGCTTCTTCCTGCTCCTCCAGCGAAATGGCACACAGCCCGTCCTCCCTGGGCGGGCCCAAGATCGAGTGACCACACCCGGGGCCAATCAGAAAGGAGGAGAAAGGAGGAACCTCGCCTTTCACACCAAAGCTATCTCTTTCTCTCTCTCTCGTGCTCTTCTTCCATTCTTTTGACTTGAGTTGGATTTTTATTGCAACGGCTCTCTCCCTTCTTTTCTCCCCGTCTTTCAATGCCAAAAATACACAGAACGAAAGAGGAGAGAAGGAGGGAAAGAAGAGGAGGGAAGGGAGGAAAGAGGAAGATCGAAACCAAAAATCTTTATCTATCCAAACAGATGAAACAGAGACGCCGTGGGACGTTTTTTTTTTTTGTCTGTGACATCGACGTGGCTCGTCTCCGCTCTTTGTCTCTGGAAGGACGACAAAACCAACGGCGGAGACGGCGGGCCTGCACGTCCAAGTGCAAAAACCGAAAGTGACAGAAGGGAACTTTGAGACGTGGGAACGGCGTCACAGACAAAGAAGTTAAAAAAAAAAAAAACAGAGAAGAAGAAAAAGACTATGCTCACTTTGCTTTTTCTTTAAAAAAAAATATGTTGAAATGAAGAGGAGCAGGGAGGATACATTTAAACCAAATATTTACCTGAGGAGGAGGCGGAGGACAATTACACAAAGACAAAAACAAGCAAACGTAAAAAAAAAAAAAAAAAAATCGACACGCATACCAAAATCACAAATACCAAAAACCAAAAATACGGAGAGAAAAGCTTTATTCAAAGGACGTGTAAATACTGAAGCTATCCAGGACCAGGACTCTACTGCAACACACACATTTACACACAAACATGAAGAACCAGCCCATCACGTCATCGACTCATCCTGTCTGTCGTGTGTCTTGACATTTTTATGAATATTCTTTAAACATTGCTACATTTCTGTCGTGAATGTCTGCTGGAACTGTCTCTTTACCTACCTCTGGTTCTAAGAGCACAGAAAAGCGCACGCTTGTGTCAGAACATCTTGTTAGCAAAAGTCTAGTTTGTCATTTGTGTAATTATTATTTATTAGTTCCTTTTATTTTCCACAAGCCAGCTCCTATTTATTGTGCTCGATTGTAGTTTTTAGCTTCATCACGATCATCCTCGTCTCATTCGTGCCATTATCGTCATCATCATCTTGCATTTGTGACGCGACACCCCTTCAGGAGCACAGATGACGAACGCGATCGATGCTCATCTCAGTCCTCACCAAGTGCCGATAGTTCGCAGATGGGGGTTGGCACGCTTCGTGCTGGCGTCGGGGTGTGAATGAATTCATTACGACCCCGAAACATTTTGCGCAGAGCTCCACTTTCCAAAGATTATCCCCCGGAGGCGCCGTGGCTAAATGAACACGCCCTCGCACGCTGAAAATGATGTTTGTTAACGCGGCGGAGTCTGTTGTGAAAGTATGAAATGTGGCTGATTGTTGCTCGATAGACGTAACCCCCGAGGCCGAGGGCTAAACAAGTCAATAAAGCCAAGTTTAGTCACAGCTGGCTCTGAGTCCTGAATCGTCCATTAGCTCCGACGGCCCCACGTCTGTACGTCTCGACATTCGTCTGTGTCTCCATCATCGGCTCACATCTCACTGCCATTAATCCTCAAATAGATACCAAAGCATTATCAAGGCGCGGGGCTCTTCTTCTTGAGCCTGAGCCAAGACATGAACACAATAAAGACGCACTGGTGGGTGTGGGAGCAGGAAGACCACTACTCCTCTCCTCTTGTTGGTGAAATTCCTTTCACATGCACCAGGGAACAAGATGTTTCGCCCCCCAATGAAGGGTGAAGGAAGCAGGTGTCACATTTTTTTTATAAGAGGATACCAAAAACAAACATACCAAAAAAAAAAAGTAAACCAAGGAATGACAGAAGCAAACCAAAAATAACCCAAACCAAATATGGCTGGAGGGAGGAGGACAAAGTGCTGAAGGACTTGAAGACGTCTGCCTGTCCGTCTGCTGAGACTGTGGACAGAGGGACGAAGAGACAGGCAGATGCAGGAGAAGGACAGATGTTCCTCCTCTACCTCCCTCTCTCCAGCTCGGCTCTCTGGTCCTGGATGGAGATAAACGCAAATGACCTCACTGAACTGAAATCTTGTTTTTGAACAGAATCGTTTTCCGTTGGATTTGATTTCGTTCGTCGGTTCTGATTTTTTTTTTTTCTCTGCTGTGTCTCTTGATGCCGTTTCACGTACTGTACTTTTAGTGCTTATCATTACTTATTTGGAATAACGTACTCGCTTACTTATTACTACAAGAGCTCCTTATTTTTTTCGTAGTCGTGCTAGAGATTTTTATTATCAGGTGGTTTGGGGTTTGGGGGGGCAGGAAAAAAAAAGAATACTGTGAAAATATAGCTTCCAGATTTTTATTAGATAATGAAACGGACTGTTTTGGCAGGAAAAGTAAAAAAAAAATAAAAAAATAAAAAGACCAACGCAAAAGCCAAAAACAAAGAGTTGAAATCGTCAAACCAAATATTGAACCAAACCAAACAGCAGGCGAGAGCAGAGCGGCTCTCTCTCTGCACGGGGGGCGAAGAAATGGCTCGATTTGTCTTATAGGCGCGACTGTGTGTTTTCTGTATGTCAGTGTTAGAGACTTAAAACAAGTAGGTCCGCAGTGATGTCTTGTAATTTAAAAACCCAAAGACGAAACTTTAAAATACAAACTCTCAGCCGAAGGCCTCAGTGAAGTCGCTGGGGGGAGCTGGGCTTTAACGTATCCAAAGAATATTTGGTTTGATCCACTTCAGGAAGATTAAAAAAATAATAATAAAAAACAGTTGACGCGAGAGAATCGTTTTCAACTTTAGATGTGGGGGGGTCAAAGGTGAAACCTTTTCCTCCGCTTCGACTCTTAGACGGAATGTATCTGTTAGTGCTTCTATAGATTTTGTAGAGAAAAAGATCTATGTTGCTTCCTTATTGCTAATGTATTGATAAGGGGAAAAAAATTACCAAAAAAAAAACAAAAAAAAAAGACTTTGAGAAAAAAAAAATCTTAAAACATTGATAATAATGATTTTAGACCAAAAATTTAAACTATCTCTCTCTGGATTTTTTTTTTCTTCTTTCTTATCAATCATGATTTAGACTTTTGATTGTAATATTTATTCACGGTAGAGTCGGTTTATCTCCTTTTTTTTTGTCTTGCTATTTATTTAATAATTTATTTCTAGAGGTGCTTTTTGTTTCATGTTTTCTAATGCATTTCTAATGAACTTCCTTGCTTTTTTGCCCCCCACTCCCCCCACGCTGAGGTTTCAAACCAAATCTTACCAGAGGTGCACCAACAAAGTCATGAAGTTGCTCCTAAACTGGCAGCTCTGTAAGTCGAGCACCTCATGATCCACTGGATTGAACCGAAAGACAATTTTTGAGCAGGTGGTTTTTCGTGCACTTCCCTTCATGTTTTCTTGTAAATGGACAGAGGCGAAGGTCGTTTTCTGATTAGAAAGCATGACTGCGAGGCACAGTGCTCTTTTATATTCTCTAATGTGAGAACACAAACCAAAAACCCAAAAGGAGCAGAAGAAGAAAGTCGACTGGGGCAAAGGTCAAAGTGTTTTGACGACAGAGACAGAAGAAGGAGCCGGCGCCAACCAGGGGATGTTAAATTAGTTTAGTCTCTGCTCCTTTTTTACGTTTCTGTCTCCTTTTGTTTTGCTGTACGTTGGTTTTAAATGATTTCTTCATCCACTGTAGGATGTAAAAGAGAGATAGTTCATCATATACCTCATATTCTTTGATGATAAACCAAATAGATGAATGCTTTAAAATGTGTGTATGGGGGTGGGGGGATCAGGGTGTTGGGGGGCACGTGTGGAGGATGTTTGTTTCGGCTGCGAGCAGACGCAGTAAGGCTGAAAACACAGATGTTTGGGACTAACAGATAATTCAACGTTGCCTTGCGTTAGATTAGATTTAACTTCGTTAGATTCATGTAAGGTCATAAACTGCTTTCTGCTCTAGGCTACACACACACACACACACACATACACCTGCACCCCTCCATCTCCCCCGAAACACACCCCACTTTCTGTGCTGAGCTTTACCCCCAGCCCTCTCCTCACATCTGGCTCTTGATGCCTCCTTAACCCAAACTCTGGTCTTCAAGCTGCTGTTTGGCACAGATCAAAGATCAAATCTGGATCTTGTTTTTCAGCTTAAAAAATAAAATAAAATAAAAGCTTTTACAGGTTTGTGCCTCAGAGCAGGTTTATCACCAAAGCTGCCCGTTCTCATTTTTAGGGCCTGGCGAGAAGGGGCATGTTGACCAGTTGATGCCAGCTTGTATCAGGGAGTGCCACAGGGCAGGTAACCGGGGAGCAGCTGTAGGTGACACATTCAGACCGTTACGTGTGTGTGTGTGTGTGGAGAAGGTTTGCAGGGAGAGGTGTGCAGAACATGTGAGTTCTCGCTGAGAATCCACTTTGCTCTTTTTGTCTCTCGTGCAAAAAGTAAAACTCTGCAGCGACTCGGGGTTTTAGGGACTGTGTGCAAAGTGCAGGACTCTGTGGTGGGGATATCCCTTAAAGTGAATGATACCAAAGTCAATGCCTGCTGTGGGGTCAACACCGTGCGCTCACTCCCTCAAACCCTGATATTCTTTGTCTGCCACCACATTATTTATGCAACCGATAAAAAAAAAAAAAAAAAAATCTAATGGCGGGAAACAACTCTGTGAGCAGCTTTAAAAGGAGCTGTTTGCTTTTGTGTAGAAAGCTTAACAGGACAGTTCAGTTCTTTTATTTGTGGTACTGTGGAGAGGCTAAAAGTAATAAATATTTTATCTGGTGTACAGCTCATCTCAGTTTGGAGAAAAAGGGTTTATTTTGACCAGATTCACACACTACAGTAGTGCCTCATTTATTGCAAGGGAACTGTACCTGAAGCACCACGATAAGTGGAAAAAATCACCAAGTAGGAATAGTAATACAAGCAGTACCAGTAAGTAGCAGTTCATTTTAGTATATATGAATATATATATATTAGGCATTTCAAACCCCACACTCTTGCAATATTCTAAACAATGTTTCTAAACGCTCTAAAAGAGCACAGCATGTCATGATCTCAGCTCTCTGCCACCTGCCAGCGCTCTTGGCCACGCCCACTTCTCCGCTGCAGAGCGGAAATATGACACGTTGCAGGAGGAAGCGTCTCCTGCAGCTGTGGGCTGCACACAGGTGCAGGAGGTGCTAAATTATCAATCGTGCGGCTCATCCATCAATCAGCCAATTGTGTGTCGTGTCCACTCCTATACTGAAAAAAAAAAAAAAAACGCGATGGAGCAAGTCTGCGAAAAACGAACCGCGAAGAAGTGAGGAACTACCGTACCTCTGTTTTAACCACCTTTTCGTTGCTGTCAAATTTAAATCACACCATTTTTCTGGCAGAATCATTGACCTATAGTAAAACAGGGCTAGAAGCTTGAAATTGAAGCCACTAAAGATGAGCACCTCCTAGTGGCTGGTTGCATTACATTTTTTAAGTCTCACCCCTCTGTGCAAACAACGGGATGTTTATAAAGCTGATTTTTTTAGGTGTGAACTTTTGATGATTCATGTAGCTCTCACCTTAACTTATTGTGGTTTTAATTTTAGATGAATGAAGGCGATAAAGTCACTTCATCCATTTTTATCCACGTCAGTGGGCAGACCTAATATGATAATCCTGCAGGAAGTGCCCCAAGCTGCACGAGAAGCGCTACAGCTAAATGCTGCCAAATTAAGTAAAATTTCACATAAATAACCATATAATTTATAAACGTCTTCTGTATAACATTTCTGAGACTCTAGTTGTTTTAAAACAGCAGCGAGCTACTTTGATTGTGTCCTTGCTCAACCTATTGGTTAGCCTGTCAATCTGGTCCGAAGTTAACGTCATTTCTTTAAACTGAGGTTGATCGAAAATTATCTAAAACAGGTGAGATATTATTTGTTCACAACATTGAAAGAGAACTCTAATTCAAAAGATCTGATCTATCACTTTACCAATTAAGTCTTTAGCCAAGGTATTATAAAGACTGGCGCAAAGAAAGTTAGTTTGTCACCTAAATGAACATGTTGAGGTGGATTAATTTAGAGGTTATGAGCTTCAACAGACGTGAAAGAATCTTAAAAAATATAAAAATGTTCACATTAAAGGCCTCAGTTTAGTTTGAACCCAGCGTGCAACAGAAACCTGACTTTTTCTAACTGAAACAGCAGCTTTTGAGCTCCCCATACTGAAACTACTGCTTTTAGCATCAGTGCCTCACATCCAGATTAAAAGACAGCAGAAGCCATCGAAACGATACAAACTTTTGGGCTCAACTGAGAGCAGCAGGTGAAGCAGAAAAAGTCTTTGATAGTCCTTCAGAAGGAGAACAAACTAAAATCTGTGATCATGCATGTTTGAGGTGAACGATTCATGATTTCCACCTCATTCAGCCGGAGCAATGCTAACTCCTCCACCTGTTTCCAGTCTTTATGCTAAGCTAAGCTGGGTGTCTCTGCATTTGCACGCAGGCCTAAATGTGGCACTATTTGTTGATTTGTGCAGCTCAAATTCCTTCAGGTTTGCTCCTTCAAAGTAACTGGAATAAAAGGCAAAAAAAAAAAAAAAAAAACTTTTTGTATAAAAAATGAGAGGCATAAAGAGCAGAGCAAACAAACCCTCAACAAAAGCTGCTACATGTTTCTCCACCCACTCCCATCCACACGCTCTTCCTCTCCCACATCTCTCTCTCTCTTCTTTCTCTTTCTTACAATACAGCTTTAGTCCAAAGCTTCTACAGCAACACAGCAAAGTCAGATGTTGAAGAATCAAACCAAAGAGCTCGAACTTGATCCTCTTTTCAACACACAGCCTCCACTGCTTCTCCCTGTCGGCCCTCTTTCGTCACCTGGCGAGCTGTTGTTTTTGAAGCATTGACCTCAGCTATCCAAAGGGAAATAATAATATTAATAATGATGATGAAAACTAAGAAGATGAAATGTATATTTTTAAGTATTTGTCATTGGAGAAAAAAAAATAATCTTAAGCTTCTCATGGTTATGACGACGATGATGACGGTGATAATGAAGTTTCTCGGTATCTTTGTAGCTGTTCAGATCCTTCTTAAGTTTGTGTCTTTTTCTGCTCGTGCTGCCGGAGTTCTGCTTCAATTCCCTCCTCCTTGTTTTTGACTTTTATTTGTTTCACCCTGATGTTTGATCCTAACGGTCACCTGTCTGACCTTTACCCTTCAGTGTTTGTGTGCGTGAAGCATTTATGAGGGGAAGTTTGAGATGTTCTCTGGAAGTGGATGCTGCAGGGCTACACCTTGTTACACTTCATATATGTGTGTGTGTGTGTGTGTGTTTTGCTTGTTTTCTAACCCTCCTTCATAAGAGCTGTTCTATCAAATGTTCTGTTTGCCAACTTCCCAGAACATGTAGTGTTTTGACGCCCCACTGTTTCCTTATTTTGTGTGATTGAATGTGTGTGTATCTCCCATCCTCTCCCCTCACATCCCTCCCCACTTTAATGTCTGCAGCCCTTTCTTTCTCCCCCACTACCCCCCTCCTGTGGTAGCAACTTAGACTTTTAGTGTATTTATCTTGAGAACCAAAAAGGAAAAAAAAGGATGAAAAATAACTGCTTGTTCATTGTACAGTGTTGTTCATTTTAAGTCATTTTTGTAACTGAAAGTGTTTCATTCATCCAAATAAAACAGGAGACAGAAAACTGCACACACGATTCACCTTCCCCCTCCTCTTCCTCCTCCTCTTCTTCGTGTTTTTTTCTGTTGTTTTCATCTTGAACCACAGGTTTCACTTGGTTTGGAGAAACCTCATCACTGAAACTGGAACCATGCAGCACTGTGACTGGGATGGAGCTCTTTTTACCCAGAAGAGGGCGCTGTCACACTTTTTATCTCAGATGTACCTCTATCAGCCCTTAAATGGGACCTCCATATCAGATTATAACCAGCCACTATCAGAACCAGTGATAATTATTACCAGTTATTTCTACACCTTTTAAGATCAATTTCCATTATTTACTTTATTTTAATATCAAATATTTTCAAAAACGTGAGAAAAACTTTACATTCGTTCAACCTTTTAGTCTCATTGCACGAGGGCTTGTTTAGGAGAGAGACCTGTTTTAGACAGACAGCAAAAAAGTTACAGACAGTAATAAACAGTAAAATTCAAATAAAATAAAAAGTAGTGTTATAAAACAAAATCAAGAATGCCTAATAAAACAAGGACATAACTGCTTTGAATTTTCTATCGACTTTATCAGTTGTTTAAAATCTCTTAAAGAGATCAAAGTAGACAACTTGAGATCTATATTGCAAGGAGTTACAGGAGCAGAGTAGGAAAATAAAATTTTGTTTTTACTTGCAAGGACAGATTTTAAGGACAGGCCACACAGATATACAGGAAATACCATATTTTCCGGTGTATAACTTTCTCCAGAGTATAAGTCACATCAGTCAAGAAAAGCATCATGAAGAGGAGAAAAATTTATACAAGTTGCTTATAAGTCGCATTTATTATGCATCACTGCTGACCCGTCGCGTTTATTATGGGTTTATTTAATGGTCAAAACAGCTTCATTTCACCTGGGTGGCATGGCACCTTCCATCCATCCATCCATCGCAGTCGGAGCTGCTATTTCTCTAGCGTTCCTCCGCCTGCACCAGCTGAGTGAAGCAAGTGCATATGGGAGGACTCACTGTTGCAGTGCTTTGAAATTTAAAACATCAGTCAAAATTTGTATTATCCATCCATCCATTATCTTTACCCGCTTCTTTCATTTTGGGTCACGGGGGTCGCTGGTGCCCATGTCCAGCAATCACTGTGCGAGGGGCGGGGTACACCCTGAACAGGTCGCAAGTCCATCACAGGGACACATATATAGACAAAC
>JAVCKU010000047.1:9492205-9506622 GCA_032273985.1 Hypsolebias coamazonicus | reverse complement strand
AGTGCACCTGTGGGTTGTGCCCATGAGAAACATGCCAACTCTTCCTTGTCAACGCAAACAGCTTTTTTCTTTTGCTATTGAATATTGTCTGGTGTTCATTAAACTGGAAGACTAAAATCAGAACAAACAAGACATATTAGCAATTTTCCAATTTATTAATTTAACAGTTAGGAGTCCTTGTGGAAGAACCATACACAGCCACAACAGCCTGACACCCCTCCCACATGTAGGGCTGTATACCGAACCAAGAATCTTTTATGGCACCGACCGAACTGCGTCGGTCCATGTATGGATTGAAACATGACTCTTCTTTCAGTGTCAAGTTTCAGTATTGGCTGTAACGTGACACGTGGTTTCAGCACGCAGGCAGATAAAACATAGACATATGATAAACAGACTACGTGTTTACACCCAGAGCTGTACAGAGCTGCCCTACAGCTTCATGTCTATGCTGCTGGTTATGCTCACAGACGAGGTTCACGTGTACAACATGTGTAGCGTCGAACGGCTTCAATTTACTAATTTACGGGCAGAAAGTTGCTCCGTGTTTGCCTGCATTGAGGGAGGAGGACCGCAGCCTCTCTCCTCCTCTCTCAGCGTTAAAGTCAGCCTGTGGGTGTTGAACGGCCTGATTCATTATCGCCACGGCTGGACTCCTCTTCATCAAAGAACTCCAAGGACGGAGCTGTGTCTGTGATTTCAGGTTGTTAACGTTACTGCAGCTTAATACGTGCATCGCGGTGAGTTAAACTACGATCCATCTAATGCTAACATCCTGATGCATGCTCAATAATAGCTCAGACTGAGGAAGTCTTTCGGACGGAAGACGAAACGTTTCTACCAATTTTTTTTGCTTTGTTTTGTTTTGTTTTTTGAATGTCCAGAGGACCAGACTTAGCTTTTTTAGACATCTAATGCTAACTTTAAGATATTAGTCTGTAGCTTTATTTTATCTATGTAGCTAGCTAAACTCAGAAGCTAACTAAAGATTGATGCTAACAGATAAAGCTTGTAAAAATGTGCTCATCCATCTGGTCAGCTGTTTAAACAGTTCACCTAATGTTCACCTAATGTTCACGTTCTCCTCACAGGAACTTCTGACCCCAACAGAGACAGACAAAATAAAAATGAGATGAGGTGGCCACTGCCCTTTTCTACAGTGCAGGCTGCATGGTGGAGGTAAGTTAAGCTGTAAAGGATATTGTTGGCCAGTTAAACTTTTGTCTCTCAGCCTATGTTTTTTGAGCAATAATAACACAACCATGTTACTGTTCATGTTTTGTGTTCTAATGTCAATTAGGGAGATAATAAGAGCCCTAAACCACAGAGAACCACAGAGAAGAAGCAGGAAGAGACACAGAGGTACAGAAGGCTGCCATCAAGCCTAACCTCAGTGACTCCAGTGACCTGGTGGTAGAAGGTGAGGGACACTATGCTAATGCTATCAAACTTGTCAACCAGGCATTTGTGTCTGCAACAAGTATCATCCACAACCTCAGAGAAAATATTTTCTACTGCTGGAGACACCAACAGCCAGGAGCAGGCTTGTTTGTGTCCAGAGAAAGCAGACATGTTGATTTTTCTGAAGAAAAACTGTTGCGTGAAAAGGTACTCAGTGTGTAGTAGTGAGCATTAGACACTAACGTGTCACTGGTTTGCAACTGATCTTTTAACCTGAAAATGATTTGTTTATTTTTATGTAAGAAAACTGCTTGGAATGGAAAAATACCAAAGTTAAAAAAATAAAACTCACGATTTGTACTGTAATGTGTAACGTAATTTTCTTCTTGTTAGAATTAATGTTAATTACACAACTGGTACCGAAAAAAGAACCGTCCAGGAACCGACACAGAAGTGAAGGTACCGACACTGATTTTTTTTTTTTTTTTTTTTTAGAAAGGTACCCAGCCCTAGAAAAGCTACAAGTTGGCAAACTCATCAATTGATACAGACCAAAATAAATGAACTACATGTGAGAAAATGCCCCAAAACCTCACATCAGCAGCTCCCCCCCCCCCCCCCTTTAATTTTTGTAATTAATTCTTAAGCGTGGAAACATAGGAACCTGACCTGATTGTTCTCAACAATATAAGGTTGTGTATATTTCTACATACCGGTAGTGTTGTTGCCCCCCCCCCCCCCAAAAATACCCACCTACCTCTCATGGCTTCAAATCTGCCATAACTTGTTTTAAGTAGTCCAGAGATTTAAACTACTTTTAAAGTATTTTTACACCAGAAACAAAGCTCAGTTTGGTATGAATAAAAACCACTTCTTTTTGCTGTGGAAAAACATTTTCAGGTTTGGAAAACTTTAAATTTAGTATGAGCCTAAAAACGAAGTTTAAACCCAACAAGATATGGAACAAAGATGATGAATGATGAGCGTCTGAGCTGTTGATGGATGAATTTAATCACATTAAGCGTGTATACTTTTCAATACAGTATGTTTTACTTTGCACATGTTCATAGGTAAACCATAAAAAAAGTCATAGTGCGTCGCACGATGGTCACATTGCACACGCCTGTTTCTAAACACTCATAAGAAAGAGTAGCTTGTATGAAGAAGTGACACTGGACATTTTTCATGTGGAACTTTTAATGAATGATCACTCCTGTGTCTTTTATCCAGGTCAGCCTCCACTCTTAGCCACAGCTCAGTCCCCCCAGCCCTCCACTTCAGCCTCCGCCTCAGGCTCCGGGGGCCAGATAGTCACTGCCATCTACCCTCCTTCACCAAGTGTCACCATGGCAACAGGGGTGGTCTCTATGGCAGCAGTGCCCCCCAGTGTGGTCTACTCCGTCTCTAGCCCTGCAAGCACTTCTCCTCATATCTTGCCTAAACACACAACAACCCCTACAGGCGTCACGCTCCCACATCCGCAGCCCCATCCTGACAGACAATTGGACAGACACCCGCCTCCAGACAGGCCGGCGGATCGATCACACGACAGGCCCAGCGACAGGCAGAGCGACAGGCAGGCAGAAGTCCTCACACATTCAGACAGACAGACGACAATCTCCATCAGCAGCTCAACAGCACCGTCTGGTGGCTCGGCTGTGTCCATCAGACCCTGCAGTCCTCCCATTCACATCCAACTACCTGGTATGACTTATTGTGGTTTTCTTACAAAATTTAAATTGGACATTTTTGAATTTGTTGTGTTTTATTTTTGCTGACTGTTTATTACATTTTTCCCTCAATTTTCAGGCAGTGCACATAAGTTATCACAGCTTCCAGTCAGGATCCCGCAGAAGGTGAAGGCAACGGTGGCAACCATCCCTGTAGGCAGCTATGAAGGAGGAGGCCAAGGCAAGGAAAGGGAGCGAGACAAAGACAAGGAAAGGGACAGGGACCGGGAGAGAGAGCGAGAACGTGAAAAGGACAAGGAGAGGGAATCTGCAGCAAACAGCCATTTCTCTTTTGATCCCGAACCTTTAGTGCAGACAGAGTCTCCATCAGCACATCCAGCCGAGGAGCTGCCGTCCTCTGACAGACAGCTGGAGGGCTCCAGTACTGCAGACTCCTCTGACACCAGGAGCAGGGACAGCACAGCGTCCAAAGAGGTGAGCGGAGCATCACTCCGTCCCTGCAACACCACAACCCAGCTGTTGTACACACAGACGAGCTGCGCTCTCGTATAAACTGCATGCACTGATCTTTTCCTGCAGGGTGGGTGGAGGGAGTCGCTCCCATCCTCTCCTCTCCCTCCTCCGTCAGGCACAGAACCTGCTCTGCCACCCCCACAGTCTGACAAAGACTGCCCTACGCCCAAAAGGATCAAAGCCCGCCCACCACCACTGAAGAAGACTTTTGACTCTGTTGACAAGTGAGTCAGTGCCTCCGTGAATATTTGGTGTAGAGCACATCTTTGGACGGTGTGTATATACTCTGTATTCTGTGTGTGCGTCTGTTGGACTGGCAGGGTTCTTTCAGAGGTATATTTTGAGGAACGATTTGCAGAGCTGCCGGAGTTTCGACCTGAAGAGGTTTTGCCTTCCCCTACCCTGCAGAGTCTGGCAACATCGCCTCGCGCCATCCTGGGCAGCTATCGTCGCAAGAGGAAGAATTCAACAGGTCTCTTCATACTTATTGAACTTTTTTATTTTTTAATATGTTTAAAACAAAAGTTTTTTTTTTTGTGAATCATTGTTGGTATGTTTGTCTTAAAATACCTCCCCCTTTTAAAAGATATGGATTCTGCCCCTGATGAGCAAGTTTCTCCAAAGCGAAAGAGTCGGCGGCGCTCCAGCTGCAGCTCCGAGCCCAGTACGCCTAAAAGTGCCGCCAAGTGTGAGGGAGACATCTTCACCTTTGACAGGACAGGTAATAAACTCAGAAAATCTAGATGAACGAGTCCGTGACATATTCCAATTACAAAGAATAGTTTTCCTGTGGTCTCTTAGATCGGCAGTAGATGTCATTCAGCTGATGATAATTAGGCAAAACAGACTGAGAGCGAGCTCTTGTTTTGTCTTTTTGTTCTATCTTTGAATATAAACGTTTCTGTGTATAAAATCTGGGACAGCAAAAATGCAACTGCAAAGTTTTTATTATAAAACTTAAAGATGTCACCAATTTTACGATGCAGCCTCTAGTTTCTTCTCTAAACTTGGATTTAAGGAGGCTGTGGTTGTCAGTGTTGCTGCTTGATGTTCTGGACACGAAGCTGTCTTTTAAAAGTTTTATCTTTAGACAGAACTGTGCGTTTCGCTCTGGTCCTTCAAGTTAGAAACAAACAAAAAAAAAAACATTTTAGCTGTCTGATTTAAAAAGTATGTTTGGAAAATATCTAATCATAAACAATGAATTGCAAAGTTTTTGTCTGCTATTTGTACAAATATTAAACAAATAAGAGTTGTGTTGTTAGAAGCAGGAATATTAGCAGCCTTTCTGAAAACATGTAGGATTAAGTAATACCTCTGAAATAGTTAAGTAGATTAAATACCAGTATTATGAAATGTAGTCAAAAGAAGCCTCTTGATGCTTTAAGTTTATCTAACACGTTAGATGTGAAGCACTGACCTGAACTGATGTTTTATCTATGTCTGTCTGATTTCTACAATCTGACTAGTTTCCTGAAGGCTCAGTCTGTTTGTGTTGTTCCCAGTGACAGATGGAGAAGACATCCTGGCAGAACTGGAGTTTGAAAAGGTGCCGTACTCGTCCCTGCGCCGAACACTAGACCAGAGGAGAGCGCTCGTCATGCAGCTGTTCCAGGAGCAGGGCTTCTTTCCATCAGGTAGGAGACAAACACCCACAGAAACACACTCCCCATAAGTTTCTGTACGAACAAGCTCCGGGGACGGTTTCTAAATCCTCATTCTCGTTCCAGCCCAGGCCACTGCAGCATTCCAGACAAGATACTCGGACATATTTCCCACCAAAGTGTGTCTTCAGCTGAAGATCAGGGAGGTGCGGCAGAAGATCATGCAGACTGCAACTCCCTCCGACGCCTCCGCTTTAGGCCCCTCAGACTCCATCTCGCTCCCGGGACCATCAGGCTCCCAGTCAGGGGAGGGATCTGCAAAGGGAGGTGGAGATCTGCAGGATGAAGAGATGGAGCAGGGGGCAGCAACGAGCCCAGAGGATCCTCGTGACTCCCAGGACTCCTCTAGATGAGTGACGGCGGACAATCAGTAACTCCTCATGTTACACTCTTCCACCCTCCGCTCTTCTCCACATCCATACTCTGAACTCCCTGCAGTCACTGAGCGTGAGACACAAATGTTTGCTATATTTGGACTCAGTTTTTGTAACGTGTGGACTTTGCACCAAAAATGGACATTTAAAAAAAAAAAAAGTGGCACAGAAAATCCTATACATTACAGACTCTTCATTCCCAGACTTGAATTAGCACTATGTATTACCCCCTCTCCCCCCTTGAGACACATCGATGCCAGTGAATGAAGGACCATCGTGCACGGCTGCACTCATTTGCCTTGGAGATGAAACGGTTTTTATTTTGGAAAGAGAAACCTGCGTCGACTGAGACAATGAACGGTTTTAAAGAGCCAGAGCTATGTTTTGATATTTGTTGTTTTTAAATCCCTTTAGATGAGGAAAGGCAGGAAGCTGGAGGAACAACTTGTATGAAAACTCCACTGTTGTGACTCGTTTTCGCTGACGTTTGAGGGCTGGTCCCTTAGCAGCCTGAAACAATGTGACTGGACTCAAAATGTAGAATTTCAGTGGACCTTGAGATTTTTCTCACCTGGAGACCTTCAGAGGAGGGTGTACCGAAAAACTAACTCAAGCGGACTTTTGGCGGTGCCATCATTCCTGGACCGACCCTCACAGATGCCAGTAGGTGGGAACCAAGCATTCCTGTGCCTCTTGTTAGCCATGAAGGAGGAGGGTCAAAGGTCACCGGGCACATCCTGGTTCTTAGATGTAGAGGGCAGGCTTCAAAAGACCTTAGTCCTCTATTGCCAAGCAGTTTTATTAACTCGTTTTGAAGATTTTGATTTATATTTAACATTTTCATATTTGTTGTACTATTTTTATTATATCATTACAGTGAATCATTGTCCAGTTTTTAAGTTTTCTGGCAGATGTTTTCTTTATTTCTGTCAGGATTTCATATGTTTGGTTTTAATGATTTTGAAGATGGGTGCTGCTTCACATATGTAAAGTTCCTCCATCTTAGTCTTCCCATGGCTGACCTCTCACCTCAGCAAGGACCTGTGGTGCGATTCTTTTTACTCTTCATTTTAACAAGAACACAAACACGGACCTTTATGTTGATTCAACAGTAAAGAGACGTTTTTTTAGAGAACCTTGTATGCCTCTCTCCCATGCTAAGCTTCATTTCTAGTCTCCGCACTTATACATCTCCTCCCTCCACCTCTGTCCTCCCCTCCTTCCTCCTTTTGTCACTTTATTGCTCTCTCCTGACCTCCCTTTTTAGACTGGTTGAAAAATAACCCGAGGAAGTAAAGGGAGGTGATGAATCAAAGAGAGCTGGTAGAACATATAATACTGGTTGTGTCTTTGTGCAAGACTTGGTTGTGTTGTAAATAATTACTGTAGAGTCAGTAGACTCAATATTGATATGGAAAAAACATGTCATTGACCATAAGTTGAATTTTAAAACCTTACTGAAGAATAAATACATGAAATGAAACAACAATAAGACCATTAATGTTGTGGTTCACTTGTTTCACATTAACTGAAATAATTTGTGTTTATCTGTATCCTGCTTTGTGCAGCTGAAAGTAGCTGTGACAGTGCTGTTTCTGCTGGACATGTCAGGAGTTTTGTAATCTGGAAACATTTAAATTTTGATTACTAATTTTTCCATTTATTTAAGCTTATGTATTGTTTTATCCAGCTTTATTTTTGCCTGAATCTGGTATTAAGGGTGTGGTTGAACATCCTGTCAGTTACCCTGAATCAAGATGGCTGCCACCACCAACAGCTTATAAAAAATAATGTCTCAGACAATTTGAAAATATTGAGCTAAAATTTCATGAGGTAGTTCACAGCACATATTTTGACATCTCGCAGTATCATTAAAGGTTGAGCAAATTATTTCAGAGGTTTGACCAAAACGGTTACAACTCCGTGTTTTCCTAACATTTGTGACCCATGCTGGCTAAATACGTACATCACAGTGAGGGATATTTAAACTTTTATTTTTAAACGATTCTTTTCAAAAGCTTTAAAATGAGTCGTAGTCTCATTAAAAATGGTCAACTCATCACCAGGACTGGCAACAAGCTAGTTTTGTTTAGGAGAGTGCTGGTTTGAAAACTGTAATTATGTTATCTGGGCTTTCAGTTGTAAAATAAAAAAAAGGGAATCCCCAAGCTTCACAAATGCTTACACCAAGAGACTTCCCTGTGCTACAGCTGGCAGGAAAAAAAAAAAAAAAAGGAAATTATAAAAAGAATTTTGTCTGAAGAGATTTGTTTAAAAAAAAACTGCAACTTATATACAGTATAAGAAAGGTTATATGCTATAGTTATCTGTATCACCACATGGAATCTTTAAGGACTCATTTTTACAAATATATCCATGACAAAAAATCTATTTCAAATTGTTTCCACTACAGTCTGTGCTCGCAGGCTGCTTAGTGTAAAAATATGCCCTGAAAGGCGATGGGCAATATGCCTTCCTTCAAGGAATGCTAGGCCTTTAACTGAATTTTCTTGTTTAGAAAATGTTAAGAAAACATTTAGTTTTAGTTCAAACTTCTTTATGACATAAAAATCAACAAATTTAATAATACAAATGTCATCTGTGGCACAAAACAATGGTCTTTAAGTAAATTAACAATTCAGCAACAATTCAATTAACAATACATTTCATCACTTCCATAGATGATAAATACTGAGCCTTGAAGATTCGCTCAACAGGGACACTCATGTACTTTGGTCTGTTTGCCAAATTAATTATCAAAATAAAAATCTCATAAATCATTTTTAACTTCAATCTTTTCGTTAAATGAAGTCAGTATTTTAGTCTCGGTCAGTATTAAGATCTGTGCTGATGAAGCATTAATTCTCTTCCTCAGAGCAGCTGCAGCCCATCCGAGACCGTGTCCACGGCGAGGCTGTTCTCCAGAGCCGTCTGATAGATCTCCAGCGCCTGCTCCAGAGGCAAGGCCCCTCCTTCACTGGTCTCAATGATGGCGATGGTTTCCCCAAACTCGTTACACATGATGGTGGGGGTGCCCTGCGCCTGGGAGGAAGAATATTAAAATGAAAACTTAACGACACAAAACAAACAGTGCACCCTGCCATTAATACAGAGGTTCCCCTACAGTTTCCATTTAGAAAGTCCATAATTTATAGCCTTGGATAAAAATGTTGATTTTTAGGCAAAGCAGTAAAAATGGCTCACATGAGATTTAAAATTAAAACTAAAATATTGTTTTAAATAGTGCTTCATGTTAAAGCTGCTGAGCTGTAAGTCATGTCTACTGACACGGCTAATGTTCAGCCATGTTGGCTTCATTATGAAAGCTCACATTGTTGCAAGACATGGCCAGCTCAATGGGGGATTCATGAATGTGCAGAAGCAGCTAAAAGTGGAGCTTGTCTCGTGAAAGGAGTTAAACTGATGGCTGCAACCTTGAATTTAAAGCTTGATGTAAAGACTATTTCCATTTGTTGTATAAATCAAAAAGAAAAATAGCTGACGTATTTGACCAATTTCTTTGAAAATTTAAATTCCACCTTTTACAAAATGCAACAGAGAATAAAGTCTGGACGCACAAATGCTTTTCGAAACTCCTTTGACTAAGGATGCACAATATTATCGGCATGGTATCGGCCGATATTAGCGTTATCGGACATCGGCTGTTCCATTAAAATAACTTGCCGATAGAAAAGCGCTGTTTGTGCCTGCAGCGGCACAACGAGATGACGTTGCAGCGGCAGCACAACGCAATGACATCACGTGCGCCTACCCGAGCTCACGGCGGAGAGTAACATTCAAAATGTTGGCGGTGTGGAAGTTTTATTTTTCGTTGGCGAGGATGTCGGATTCCAAAGATTTATGGACTACGATGAGCCTCGCTACATCGCCCCCAGTCGGAGATATTTTTCTGACGTAACGTTACCCGAGTTACAACCGTCATTTCCCACGTCACTGAGAACCTAATAGCCGATAGCACGACTTGTTGGGTGAGTTTTCCCACAGACATTTGTATGTCGTGTTAGCCCCGTTAGCATGAATAGTCTTACAGCAAAATGGATAGACAAAAACACTGAACTTAAAAAGGCTGTCCTTCATGCACAGGAGTGCAGAGGATCCCACACTGCAGCTTGGAACCTGGAACAAGCCTCCACAAGTGAGACAGCATCGCAGATAACTAATGCTAATAAATAACATTTAACATATTAAATGAAAAGTGTTAAAGTGCTATGCATATCATATGGCTGTTACTGAATATGTCACCAGCTCTTACAGCTGTTACACATTTTTTTTGGCAAACGAGCCTAAATAAGAGGGCTATGTTCTGCAAAGGAACGTATATAAAATATCGGTATCGGTTTTCGGACAAATAGTTTCAACATATCGGATATCGTCCAAAAATCCAATTTTGTGCATCCCTACCCTTAACCCTTTTTACAGACATACCCAGACATGTAAAATGAAAATACTTTTCAGGACTGAGTAGGAACCCTGTTAATAAGAAGAATCATGGATCTGGAAGAAAAAAGAGCTAATAAATGTGCTCATTGTCATGAAGGCCAGACTAAAAATATCATAAAGAAATAAAATGAACTAATTTGTATACAAGCAAGATGGGGTAGAGGTAGGGCAGCTGACTCGGGATCCGAAAGTCCCAGGTTCAATCCCCAGCCATTTCCACATGTCGTGGTGTCTCAAAGCAAGATCCCTGATTGCTCCCCGGGCGCTTACATAGCTGTCCGCTGCTCCACCTGGGTGTATCCCAGGTGCGATGGGTTAAATGCGGAGAACTAATTTCATTGGGAACAGACAATGATGACAACACAGCATTTTTACTAAATGTGTAGCCAGATTTTACATTTGTTTACCTACTGAAACATTGAAAGAGACTAAACATAGGTAAATCGCTCAACCCACCGGTCCAACAGTAGTCTCAAAAAAAGCTGTTTGAATGTCGAGTTGTGTTTATGTCACTTATGTCTGATCCCCAGTATTTATTACAGACAGCTGTCTAACTCGTTTCTTCCTCTTTTCTTTAACATTGAGCAGCAGATTTGCTTTTATATTTCCAACTACGGTAAGCATTTTCTCTGAAACTCAACGCTTATTCATTTTTACCACATTTGTAAACCTACAGACTACTGCCAGCCTGATGTAGCACACTCACAATCTTTACATTAGGTGTAGACCTGCTTTTCGGAATTAATAAATATATCCAAAAAACTGGTCATCTCTTTCACACTGCACCATTCACCATACCTGTAGTTCAGGCTAACCTGTTTGATTTCATGCTTAGCCTCCCTTAAGCAGCTTATTAAAGTGAAGTTCAGTGACTGTGAGCTCTTACCTGCTGTAGATCTGAGGTTTGGATCTGGATAAGCTGATGTGCACTAGCTGCAGAAGCATCTACCACAGCTACAGCAGCGCTCGTCTCCATGACAGCCTGGGCAGCGGCCTCCTCGTCCAGCTTCTGCTGCCTGGCGTGGGTCTTCTTATGGTTCCTCAGGTTAGAGAGGGTCTTGAAGGCTTTGCTGCACAGGTGACACGCATGTGGCCGCTCGCCTGTGTGCGTTCTGCGGTGCTCCGTCAAATGCATGCTCTGGATGAAACCCTTCCCGCACATTTCGCAGCGAAACGGCCGCTCACCGGAGTGTGTGCGCAGGTGCTCTCGTAGGTGCGTGCTCTGACGGAAGCGCTTCCCGCACACCTGGCAGGGGAAAGGACGCTCGCCCGTGTGGACTCGCTGGTGAAGTGCAACAGCAGAGGATGACACGAACAGTTTTCCGCAGATGGGACACTGGTGAGCCTTAGGTCTCTTGCCGGGGGTGCACTGGGGACGCCCACGGCTCAAAGCAAAGTGGCTCAGTCTGTGCAGTCGCAGATTGGCAAGAGAATTCAACTTCTTCCCACATATGTTGCAATCTAAAGTGTCTTTAACCATACAGGTCGAGTCCCCTGATTCTGTAACTATTGTTGAGGTAGAGGGTTCTGAGCTGAGATCGCTTCTTTGCTCTGCAGGATTGTGGGCCTCTTCACGCGCCTCTGCAGCCTGCAGCTGTGTGGGGTGCTGCTCCAGACAGTGCCTCTCCTTTTGGCTCTTTGTCAGGAAGCCAGCTTCACAGTGAGGACAGGGAAAAGGGGCTGGAGATCCCGGATGCTGGGTGAAGCGATGTGAAGCCAATTTGTTGGCCCAACGAAACGTTGCAGGACATTCAGGGCAGGTGAGTCTGGGCACGCTGGAGTGCAGCAGACTGTGCTGACGGAGGTTTGATGACTGGGAGAAGGAGCGAAAGCAGACATCACAGCGGTACAGGCGCACGCCAGAATGAATGAGCATGTGCCTCATCAGATTGGCCTGTAGTGAGAAGGTCTTCCCGCAGTCAGAACACTGGAAGGGCTTCTCACCAGTATGTATTCGTATGTGGTTTTGCACATGGATCTGCTTCTTAAAAGACTTTCCGCAAATTCCGCACATAAACCTGCGCTGAAGGGTGTGAAACTGGCGCCGATGATGTGCAAGCAGCAGCTGAGAAGGAAAGGTTTTATGACATGAACGGCAACAAAAAGGTCCTTTGTTTTGAGACAAGGTCGAAGCAGCTTCTCCTGCGACAGCAGAGCTCATCGTAACTCTGCTGTCATCCAGAGAAACAGAATTTGAAATAAAGGCATCTTCAGTTTCCACCTGTTGGTTTTCCTCAAGGTTTCCTTCAGCTGGCTCAGACACCTGCATTTCACCTTCCTCCAGCGTCATCTTACTTGTGTCCATTTTGTTAGAGGCAATTTCATTTGGATTCTCCAATGTTACCATCTCTTTCTCCGAAAGAGACAGCAAGTGGGAAATTTTCATCTCTCTCGCTCTCTGCAGGATGGCAAGAGAGGTGACAGATGCTCTTCTTGGAGGTGAAGCCTAAAGCCGATCAGAAGATTGGCTATTATTTATGCCAAATAAAAAACAAAACAAAAATAAGGGAGAGTAAAATAATCAAAGCCAAGGTAATAAACGTTTTCCTACCACAAAAACAGGAGTGGCTGCGTCAGATGCATCGTGGTTGAGGTGAGTGCGACGGTGGTAGAGGTATTTGGTCATGTTGGTGAAGGTTTTATTGCAGAACTGACACTTATGAAAAGGATCTGCAACATGTGTCTTCCTGCAAAAAAAAAAGAAAATACACAATATTTAAAATAAGACCTTTCTATTTTGAGACATGCTGGAATTATAGGCATTTTTGCACAAATCTTAAATATACAGTAATTTGTTTGCAGTGGGCCATAATGATAATGTGTTCACCTGTGCATGACGAGGGTCATCTCAGTGGTGAAGCCACCACCACAGTCCACACACAGATAGCGTGCGACACCTGAGTGTGTGCGCATGTGCGTCTGCAGTGACGTGGCCTTCTTGAACAGCTTGCCGCAGTCGGTACATTTGTGCGTGCCCTCCTCGTGCACACGCTGGTGAGCAGTCAGCCGGTTGACTGAGGTGAAGGTGCGGCTGCAGAGCTCACACTGCAGGGTTTTGGCCAGTACCACCGCTTTTTTCTCCATTCCCCTGCTCCTCATGTTCTCGACTTTTTCTGCAAGCTCCTCCCTTCCTCGCATCTCCTCAAGGCCAGTCATGACCCCCCGCCCTCCACTCTCTTTATCCTGGCCCAGGAAGTGCTCTCCTTGGTGCCGGAGGAAGTCCTCAGGGGAGTGGAAGAGAAGGGAGCATTCTGAGCATTCGTAAGGGTGGATGACTACCACTTCCGTTTGCTGCTGCTGGTGGTCAGTGTGCACAGCAGGGGCCAGCCTCAACTCGATTCTCTGAGCTCCATTTTCCAGGAGCCCAGGCTTTGTTAGAGAGCTCTGGCCTACACACAGCAGAGGGGGCTGCTTGAAGCGATGCGGACCTGGAGACGTGGAGCTGTCGGCCAGAGCCTGAGCTGTGAGGATCTGCAGGTGCATGGTGGCAGAGCCTGGAGCCGGAGTGACTGGGGGCAGCAGGTAGGAGCGGGGGGGTTTAGAAACAGACAGGCGCTTCTTCGGTTGTTGTTGCTGCTTCTGGTGGGCAAGAACCTGGAAAACACCATCAAAAGACTTCAATGAAAAACAGAACTTGAAAGCTTATGACAAACGCACTAATGACCAACACTATTAGAAAAAATATATAATGTTTTATTACAAACTTGAATCAAAATACCTGTGCCAAGATTTCTCCAGCCTGCTGCTCGCTCAGCACAAAGTTCTGCACGCTGTTCAGAGGAGTCACCGAGCCGTCCGGCTGTACCACATACTCCTGGTGCACAAGAGAAAATAATAATAATAAAAATAATAATAAGAGGTACACATTGCCAAAGAGATAAAAAATATACATTTACTCAAACATTTTAAAGCCCCCAGTAACTCTGTTTTTATTTATTTAGCAGACCATCTAACATTTTGAAGACCAGCTGTTTGAGGTTTGGCCAAGACTATGATTTAAACTTCTGCTTTCTCAGACAACAATAAATTCATACTTAGTCCAAATGCAGTCAAAAATGTTATGATATACATTTACTTGCAATTTTTAGATCCAATCTATAGTGACTTTTAAACATGAGTAATGTAGCTTATGACCAATATAAAACTTTATAAATATTAATGATAAGCTAATACAAAATAAACTACAAACCGGATTCCAAAAAAGTTGGTACACTAAACAAATTGTGAATAAAAACCGAATGCAATGATGTGGAGGTGCCAACATCTAATATTTTATTCAGAATAGAACACAAATCACAGATCAAAAGTTTAAA
>JAVCKU010000047.1:9445537-9458840 GCA_032273985.1 Hypsolebias coamazonicus | reverse complement strand
ACCTTTATTTAGGCAGGTTAATCTCATTGAACCTCGAGGACTCATTTACAAGAGAGACCTGGCTACAAACTAAGGATTTTACCTGCTTCTTCCATTTTGGGTCATGGGGGTCACCGGTGCTCATGTCTTGCAATTACTGTGCAAGGGGCGGAGGGCACCCTGGACAGGTCACAAGTCCATCACAGGGCCACATAAACAAGAAACAACCATTCGCTCTCTCACCAGTCAGCCTAACATGCATGTTTTTCGTCTGTGGGAGGAAACCGGAATACCTGGAGAAAACCCACGCATGCACGGAGAGAACATGCAAACTATACCCAGAAAGGCCCCCGGTCCGGGATTTGAGCCAGGGACCTGCTCGCTGAGAGGCAGTAGCTCTACCAGTTGTGCCACCGTGCCGCCCGCCATCCCTGATCATTAAACAAAATGTTTTGCCTAAATGAAAGTAACACTGGTCATAGTTATGTTGCTATTTTCATGTGGTCTTAAATTTTGCAAGCCTTGCTTATTCAATGGCACACTTTATTTCTAAGATCTTCTATTAGTCAAATGGCTTATGTGCAATTTGATTAAATTAAATTCAACAATATATATTTAAAATAAATGGAAAAGAAGATGCTAATACTTCAAATGAAGTGGTCATTTGACACCATGTCCAAAAATCTAAAAAATAAACATTATTATTTTTTTACATATAAATGAACAGATAGAACATCCATCCATGTTGTGGATGGATTTTATATAGATGTTCTATGTACCATATATGTTTACCCACTTCTTCCTTTTCGGGTCACAGGTGCCCATGTCATGACATGTGCCCATGTCACTGTGCGAATGGCGGAGTAATTGTTGTTAAAATCACCAAAGCTACAAGCCAAAGTGTTCTCCAACAACTATTCTATTTAGATTTCTTTTAAGAATCTTATTTTAAATTTGGCCTGCAAAGGTATAAAGGTGTTTGTTGCTTATTTTATTATTGTTGTTGTTATTGAACATATTTTTAAAATAACGTGCATAGAGAACGAATTACTGATATCTATCATTCATCCATCCATCCATCTGGCCATCCATCCATCCATCCAACCTTTATTATACAGAGAAATCACATTCAGCCTTGAAGACTCATTTACAAGTGATTTATATCAATATGTTTTTTCACACACTTCATCACAAGAGGGTAGTATTCACAACCTAATTTAATCAGAAGTGTTCTAAACTTGTTGCAAGCATATTTAAAAACCTACATAATTTTTGTGAATTTTTATCTAGCGTTATTATAGTTCTTTTGAAATATTTGTGGTTTATTTTCCCCCAGCAGTCATGGAGGGTTCGTCGGTGTATATGTGCTTTCCCTGCTACCAGGAGTTTAACACTCTTGAAGAAGTCCTTAAGCACCAGTTGACTTGCTCTGCTGAAGAGGAGCAATCTGGCTCATCTGGAAGCACCACTGCTGCCGTTCCAGTGGAACAGACTCAGGTAATTTAACATTATTCTATCCGCTGGATTTCAGTTTGTCAACAGAAGAACGAAGCTGGAATTGTTGCTGTGTGCCGTTATGCAATCTTGTTAAAGCCTCTGAATAATATGCAGTGAATGACAGACATTGGGTTGACAAGTACGTCTTTAGTCATAGATTAACAGTGCTTTGCTACTTGTAATAATATCAACAACGACCTTGATAAGTTGATGACTTAAGCACTTAGCACCGAGCTGTTGTTTGTAATTATTTACCGGCTCATTTCAAAATGTCGTTGCATATTAATGTCTTATTTAGATGTACTTTGACATCATACTTTTAATAACAAAATAACAAGTGGTAATTTTTAGAAGAGGCTGTGATAATGATTACCGGGGAAGAAAATTTGATGGTAATACACAGCAACTATGATTTTGTTTTTGTTGTGTAATTTTTCTCCTGATATGACATGTTGGTTATCCCTTCATTTGACAAGGCAAGAACTGCTGAGATAAAAATAATTCTTTTTAATGAACCCCATAGGAAGACGGCATTTAAATATCACAACAAAAAACAAACAACCTAAACTTTAACATCATTGTTAAAATGAAAGAACAATTTAAGTGTTGTTTGTAATTCAGTTGAGACTTTAAAGGTTAAAACCTCAGTTCAAGTTTATTTTTTAAAGATGATTTGTGTTGTTACGGCACACCACAGCTTTGTGTCCTATACTGTATGTTTTAAGCATGCCAGTTGGCTCGCTTCCAATAAAGTAGCACGCATGGCGTTCCCTGTGTGTTTTCAGCTTCTGCACAGTTATTCAATTAAAAAGCCATTACCTAAAATAATGTGATAATCAATGTAAGTCTGTTTAGATCTTCCTTAATTGAGCCAGTCACATGTACCAGTATGTTCTCTGTACGTTAGTTGGACAAATACAAATCTATATCTTCAGAGTATTTCCACAGAATAATTTCAAATAATCTCACAATAGTTCATTACTACATTCTATATTGTCTCATTTATGTTTACACGAGCACATGTGCATGTAGGGAAAATTTGTAGTAAAGATATTACAGAAGCAATCTGGTAATTAACTTTATTAGTCTTGGGATTTTATTCTGCACCCCTTACATTTAACATACGTTGTGTATTATTGACAGCAAATAATTAGTGAAAGTTTCCATGATGCTGCTGTCTCCTCCGTAATGACAGATTGTTTATTACGTTTATCACATTGTTTATCAGAGTAATGGGTTGATGTAACACCCGGCAGCTCTGGGAGAGGAGCGATTATAGTCTTAATATTTTGGAATCTGTGTTGCAAATAAATCTTGTTTTTAATAACAGATTAGATAAGACAAGACTTTATTATCTCGTAGTAAATTCCGACGTTGCCAGCTGCTTCAAATCACAACTCGATGATAAGAAAACAATAGAGATACAATAAAAGATGATTGACATAAATACTGTATAAAGAACCAAAATGCAAGGATGTAGTAAAAACTTGATAACATGACTGCAAAACAAGAATTAATAAAAAGTAGTAATTGCAGAATTTATCAAGTAGTTATTTCACTATAAAAGCACAATTTATTTAATTTACAAGTGCAAGTATGAGTGGGTAGATGAACTGTAAGATGTTCATTTACAAAAAACAAACAGAAAAAACCATTGAATTAAAAATGGTAATTTTTGGACCGCTCTCGCTCAGGTGCCTACACTGCTCTCTTTCCTTCACTGCCCAACCTACCACCAGAGGAGTTACGTAGCCTGATGGCCCCAACTATAATAGATTTTTTTGAGTATCTCAGAGCAGCTCAGAGACGGCAGCTTTCTAACTGATTGTGCTCCTCTGTTGTGTGAAGAGGGTGAGAATATTTACTTTTGACACTTAAGTGGAAGCCTAGAGGTCTGTTTAATGTACGTAGTAAGATTGAATATAAAATATAGAATGGAACACAGAGTTAAGTTAATGGGTTTTGGTTTATGCAAATCCCAGAGAAAATGACGGGGATCAGGGAGGAGGAGATGATAAAAGTTGCAGGCCAGATTGAGGTCTGCAGTGTCACATTTACATGATATCCAGTGAAGTCAGATGAATCACCAGATTGTTTCCCATGCTTCAGTTATAATGAACAGTCTGTTGCTTTGTAATTTTGGTAGGGTCTTATTCTTTGGCTTATATGGGGTCTTGCATCTTTATTTAGTTTTCTGATTCCGGTTTCTTCTGCTGTGTTAATTTTACTGACTGCATTTGCAATTGAAAGTTGTGTAGATTTTTATATACTGTAATTTGTTTATTCAGGATTGTTTGTTCTTCTCCATAGACTTTTATTTTATTTTTTTAATCAATTAATTTTGCTCACTTATTAAAACATTTTCGAGTTAAATTTTCTAGTTTGACTGAACATACTATATTGAGCCAAGTTTTGGGCTGTCAGCACTTTATTCTTTTGCCTTTCCCATGACAGCTTCATAAAGCCCTCTGGGTTAAAAGCAGTCATTGGGCCTCAGCAGCAGAGTGCGGCTAACGGAGCTCGTGCCCGGACTTCCATCCTTTACAGTCTTAAACTTGCGTCTATAAAACACAGTGACACTCATGACAGACAGATTGCATCTAGAGTTGCCAGAGGGAAGAAGGGCATGAGAAGTGCTTCAGTCAGTGCCACACTTTTTCCTGACAGATCGCTCATTGGCCTTCTCGTAGATGAATCAGCCGAAGAAACTCCATAAAACCCTGCATACCTTATGGCTTCTTGGCACATGCTCAGCATAGTGGGTTTATTGCATGTGTTCAAATTGCACTAGTTGTCATAATTTTTCTTCTCCTAATGTGTAGTTGATGTAAAACTGTTGATTTCTCAAATCATTACTTTGCTTCTGCTGGGGACGTTGGGGTGATGTCTCCTCAGAAGTGTTCATTAAACAAATTAGAAATGGCTTTCTTTTTTTGTTTGTTTTTGGTGCAGAATTGGGTTTCTTTCAGAGCATAAGAGCATCTCAGCAGTAAGTTGTTTCAGTGTGAAAAACATTCTACCAGCAGAACAAAAATATAAGTTTTGGAATGTGAATGGAAAAGATGTATCATTTTAGGTTGTTCCTGAGTATGACATACCTGCTACAGACTTCAGCACCTTCTAACAATAAAAATTTTAGGCCTAGTATTGCTTGAAGGAATGCATACTATCCACTTTCCATGCCAGAATTTTAAACTAATCATCTTACGTGGGGAGGAGACAGAGTGGTAGCCATATTGGTAAAATCTCATAAATGATATTGTGCAAGATCGCTTGTATCATTGTAAGATTTTATTATGTGATGGTGCTTAGAGAATGTGTTAGTTACTACAACACCAAATTTAGTTGTGTGTTTGCCAAGGTCACTTTACGGTGATGGCCATCTTTAATCAGATTCTAAAAGTTAATTAGTTATAGATAATTATAAAGTTCTGTTTGTGACGGGGTTGAATATAGCTAAGTAGAAGAAGCGAAATATTATATATTTTAGAAATACTTTTAGTTCAGTAATTCTTAGCAAATCTATCACATTTGATTTAGCTGTAAAAGTAAATAAAAGACTGGAAACTGCTCGCAGCTTTTTTATTTCATATATATAGCTTTACCTTGATTTTTGACACAATGATTGGCACTTCAAAACAAAGAATGGTGTGCACATTTTAGTATATGAGTGCTGTCAGAATGCACTGCAGGCGATGTGTGAATTTACATTTGCTTTTTCATTTTTGTTCACATGGCTTCCTCTTTAATTACTTGCTTTGCAGCAATAAAGGATCCTAATGGTGGTTGTATTCATATTATTTTCGCAAGTTTCCCAGGCAACAACAGAATGATATCTCCATGGAACTGAGCAGCACAAATGGCTCCTTAATGGGAAAATATTTTCACTTTCTTCATAAGGGGATATTTCTTGGTGTGTCTGGCCTTCCAAGTTTGAGAGAAAATACTGTTACGTGAACTGTTGCATACGAATCAGTAATAACTTGTGCAACTAGTATTTTATTTGTACATACTATCCGTATATTTTTTTTAAGAGAAAACGGCATGTTAATGTAAGCTATAATTGTAATCAGGAGACTATTGAAACAGGCAGACCACATCTGAAGGTGGTCTTTATTACTCACACCAGAATACCACAACAGCCCACATATTATTACTCTGTATGAATCATGTTGAGCTGAAGTGATTGAAGTAGCTCCAGATTCCTTCAACCCTGAACTTGATGTTTTTTTTTTTTTTTATCATCCACATGAATGGATGGAGCAAATGTAAAGCCCTGTGGAGTGGTCCAGTCAGCCCCAATGGACCTGTTGATCGTTATCAGGAGGAACCTTGGCTCTTAACACTTGCTGCTTAAAATGACCTCTATTCCCCAACATTGAACTTTCATCCCTCATCCACTGCAAAGAATAAGATTAAAGAAAAGCTGCAGGTGGAATTTACTAGAAATGAATAATTGATGGGAGTAGCAAAGGATTAATTTTATTTGAACATAATAAAAAAGTGGCAATTAAAGTATTAAAAACATTTTTCTCTTTCTTTTTACAGCAACACATAATAAATATAGCCAGGACAGTTGCAGTCCCACAAATTGCAGTCTCCCAGAATGCAGTCGCACAGATTGAGGTCCATATGGGACAGCCTTCTCTGGGGCAAGTTGACGATTCAGAAGAGAGGGAACAACAAGATCATCCCAGGATCCTCTACCAGTGTGGGGATTGTGATGAACTTTTCAAGAGCCTTGACTTATGGCAGCATCATCGTAAGGAGGGGGTATGTCAGCAGCAAGTTTTACCAAGCAAGCCAACTCCAGAGTTCCACGATGAGCCTGAGACCTTAGCTGAGAGCTCAGCAGCACCTTTAAATCCAGATGAGTCATCTCTCTCACAGAGTGAAAGTAGCAACAATCATGAACCAATGGATGAGACTCCAAACTCTACAGAGAAGCAGGCTGCACAGCCGTCTTCACCTCAGAGCTCAGAAGCTGCTGTTGCTGAGACTGATGCTACAACTTCTAATTTAGATGACTCGTCTCCAAGAAGGAGAGGAGTCAACAAAAAGCCTAAACCTGAACCAGTGCTGCTGTGCGTTGAATGCGGCTCATGTTTCGGCCTGGTTTCTGAGCTCGTAGCCCACCGCAAGACCCAGCACGGCTTTGGGGAAGCGCTGCACCACTGCTCCATGTGTGGAGAAAGCTTTTTGAACACCACACTTTTCCTGTACCATCGCAAACAACACCGGCAGAAGGGCGAGGAAACGGTGGAAAAAGTTCCCCAAGTTTATACCCAGAACAGCACCAGAAATGCTCATTCATCCTCCAGCACTGTGTCCTCCACATTTAACCAACCCAAGTTGTATTTCTGCACCCACTGTGGGCAGAGTTTTGGTGACGGTGAAGGGTTGAGCCATCATCGTAAGGAAAAGCACGGCCTCAGTGAACCACTGCACAGTTGCTCCCACTGCGGGAAGAGCTTCATGAACACCACTCAGTATCTGTATCATCGGCATCTGCAGTGCATCACACCAACTACACAGGAAACAGAGGCCGTTGATGAAACAACCACCGCTAACTGTGATACCGTACAAGCTAGTAAGAGACTGTTGTCTCCCTCCTCTGGTGATTCTGGTTTTCCCCTTCCTAAGAGAGGCAGACCTTTTTTCAGGATTTTAAGTGCTAATGCACTAGAAGGTAAGAGAAAAATCATTCTTAACATTGCAATTTGTAGAGGGTTTTGACATTGCAGTCTATTTTTCTGTTTGGTCAGGAAACGTTAATACAGACACTAGAGATGAATTAGAGGGCAGCAGTTCAGCCGACTCGAACAACATGAATCATCCTCCACCTGCCAAGCTGCTACATGATTGGGCTCGAACGCCACTTCCCCACGTCTGCCCTTACTGTGGCCAAACCTTCACCCGACGTGTCTTCCTCCGCGCGCACGTCTACAGCCACACCGGAGAGAAGCTCTTCACATGCAAGGTGCCAGTCAGAAATTTAATCAAAGTGCCCTTTCCTGAATTTGAAGGATGATTTGCTTTGATGTAAAGATCATTTATGTTGTGCGGCTGACTTTGATAAGATGATGTAATACTTGTCAGTGAAGGCTGACACAATTTGATCTTCCAGGCTCATTATATTCGACAGGTCCCCTGGTGTCTTTTGAACAATAGACAAATGTTTTAAAAATTAAAATAAGTGTACATGTGCCGCCTGCAAGATTGTGACATCCAAGGACAAAATTTAAATTATGTTGAACAGAAGAGACTCGTCTTTTTCCACAACAGGAGGATCATTTTCACTGAAAGAAGGCAAAAGGTGTATAAAAATTCAAATGCTCTTTAGTGTTGGTTTTGTACAGAAATCGTACAGCTTGTTTAAAAAAAAAAAAATCAACATAATCTATAATTTGCCTCTTTTTTTTAAACTATGCACCAAATGTATCTATTTTTTGTACGTAGCAATAAAAAGTGCTATAATTATAGCTGTGGCACTAATCCCATTTGTTGTTGTGTAGGTGTGCTCAAAGTCATTCACCAACTCCCAGAGCCTGCTGCGACACAACATGAACCACACGGGCAACAAGCCCTTCTGCTGTGATGTTTGTGGGAAAGAATTTGCCCAGGCAGCCACTTTGAAAAGACACCAACAAATTCACACGTCGGTGGAGCCTCCACGCAGGCGAGGACGCAAACCGGTACAGACTCTAACCCTCTATATTTACGAGCTTAATTCTTAAATGTTACAGATCTTTCATAGGACTTTTAGAGGTTTAGTCAGCAATTTTTGGCTTCGGGTTTTTATTATTTCAATATCTTGCAATAAAAACTGCATTTATTGTTTGTTGAAACAATAGTTTTAAACAGCTTGATTTAAAATCCTGTTTTATTTAATTAATTTTGACTTCTGTGTCCCTAAATACAGACGTGTTCTTTGGACAACGAAGGAAATTCTCATCTCTTCTCTTGTCCGAGTTGTCCGTCCCGATTCAACACAGAGGATCAGCTTAACCACCACAAGTAATAACACTCTGCAGACATTGTTATATTTATCGTCAGGTATTTTACAGATGTTTAATGGAGTGGATGGTATACATTTAAGGCAGTTGTCAGTATTCAATCATTTTCCAGCTCTTTTTACCACAAAAATACATTAAAATTATAGAAACATTATAAAGTTTGAATGGGATTTAGATACTTCCACCTCAGAAGGAGCGGTAAGAGCCGAGCCGTGTTCGACTGCAGAGTCAAGATAGCTGTGCAGCAAACACACGACGCCTGGATGCCCTTGAGCATTAGCTGTATATGACTGACATTCAGAGGTTTAGTAAATTAAGATGATAATGATAACAACCTATAGGATGGTGGACAAGCTTGGTCTTGCTTTACCTAACTGAACAGTGGCAAGAATATCAACACTAAATGTAATCATTCACTGAAATGTCCCGTCTCTAAATCAAGAATCCTGGCGAGTCAGAAAAATAAACAAGACATTAAATCGTACCTCTCAAACTATTGAACTCATCTGGAGTTTAGTTTTGATTGTCTTCATATTGACTTGAGTTTATTTATATTGGGCTATTTATTTATATATATATATATATATATATATATTTATATAATACGTAACTGTAAGATAACAGTGTGTGAATCGGGTCTCCGAAAAGCTATTTAAAGCTTAGGGAGCCTGGGCACATATAATTACATACAGTTTATAACATATTAATAATAACGAAATAAATACATCATACATTCCTCATAAAAATTCCACATTCAATATGGATTATGTTACCTCTGATCAATCAGTTCCAGGTCCTACAAGTGATCTCAAGTATATAAACAAAGCGATTTGGTCCTTTTTTAATTTAATTTAATTTTTATTTTTTTTTAACTTCTTAACACAGCGGAGACTCACGACAGCCTGGAGACAAATGAGAAGAACTTTCATTTTTGATCCCTCTTCATGTTATCCTATGAAAACCTCATCAGGTTTTAGATTTGGTTAAACAAAGAGTTTATTCCTCAACAAATTTGTGCAAAAGCAGCTTTGTTCTTGTCATGTACTGATCTGACATCACTTTAGTTGGTTTGATTCATTTGCTGCATGGACTGATTATGGGTATCTATGAGGAGTTTTAATAAAATAACAGGTTAGTGTACAGAATTTAGTATTGTATTGCACCACCATCCTCACACATTGTCCAGGTCTGGATAGTGGAAAAAGGAAAACCAAGCATGTAAGAGTTGAGTTAAATTAGAAGGAAGTTGAAGGCACTTTTTCATTCTCCCAGCTGAGTTTGACAGGACCGTGACTTCAACAAATGGCTTTACTCTATTGAACTAATTGGTTGAAACAAGTCTACAATCAACAGGTTGAGAGTTCACTCAATTGCATCCGGAGTGTTTTTTGTTTTCCTTCTTTTTGTGCTTACCTCTTGCCGAACTTGTTCCAGTCAACGCTTCTCAGACGGTCCAGTGCAACAAAGTCACTGATGTTTCAGGGTTTAAAGCTCACAGGTGGAACAGAATTAGCTTTATTTATAGGTGAAAATCAGAGTCAGAGTTTCTTTATTGTCGTTCGCACAGCATGTGGTACATGTGGTGGAACAAATTTATTTAAACAGGGTCCAAGTTACATCCACAATAAAATGTAAAAGAAAAACAGTAATACGATCTAAGATATATATCTGTTATTGTCCTATTTCAGGCTGGTAGGATTACAGTTTCAATAAATAATACGAGCTCCAATGTGCACCAACCATCTCAATAGCAAGTTTGAATAAAAGAAAAAAAAGAAGAAAAAAAAAAAGAGTGCACTCTGGTAACTGAAACCAACTGCGATTTAAACCAAGGGTTGAATCCATCCATTTATTTAAACTGTTTAATTTTGTGTTCTGATTTTCATATGTTTAATTCAAAAGGAAAAAACGTATTTCTTGTGTAAATCTCATGTCGTCATTCAGCAGTACACTGTAAAAATAACTTGTAAGTTATATTGTTATATTGTTTTTATGGGTAACCCTCTTGAGAATCATAGTTATCCTTTTAGACATAGTTACCGGTAATAAACATTGGAATGTCTTTTTCACCATAAGGTAATTGGAATTTATTTGGAACCTACATTGAATAGTTAATCTCAAAATATAACGAGCCAGGTGGTGAAAGGGTTACATTTTGAAAATGGGTTACTAATGAAAGTAACAGTGTTGTGGAATAAAATACACCTCAGTAATAGCTTTTTTTTCTAGATTATCTTGTTTTTACATTTATTAGAATCACTTTATTTATTAGGATTGTACCCTGATGCATGCTCAATAATCCAGGTAGAAAAATTTAAAAAAGCTAAGTCTGGTCCTCTGGACATTCAAAAAACAAAACAAAACAAAGCAAAAAAAAAAAAAAAAACAAGAAGGATAAGCTAATCTAAAGAGATGGATTTTCAGACCAATGTTGAACAGGGAGAGAGAGGTGCATTTTCGTCGGTCAAAGCATTGGGAGTTCCAGAGTTGAGAAGCAGATGAGCTGAATGTCCTGCTCTCCATGGTGGTGATGCGGGCAGAAGGTACAGAGAGCTGGAGGGGAGAGGCAGAACTGAGGGAACAGGGGGGATGGAGCTCTGTACAAGATCAGATAAATATGTTGGGGTGAGAGTGTGGGTGGTTTTACAAGTGTGAAGAAAAATTTTGAAGATGATGCAAGATTTAACAGGGAGCCAGTGAAGCTGCTGCAGGATGGGAGTCATGAGATTACACGAGGAGGTTTGGGTGATGACACGGGCAGCTGAGTCCTGAACCATCTGCGGCTTGTGAAGAGATCTATTGGGAGGCCAAAAGAAGAGAGTTACAATAAATAATCTGAGATGTTATGACTGTGAACCAGGATGGCAGCGAAATGAGAGGTAAGAGAAGAACAGAGCCGGTCAAGGTGGAAATAAGCAGATCAAGTGAAACTGATCGTGAAGGAAAGTGTTCTGCCGAGGATGACACCCAGACTCTTGACCTGAAGGGAAGTGGGAAAGCAGAGAGTGGTTAAATGAGAGAAGACACTGAGATTTGTAAAGAGTATTTTTAGTATTAAGGATGAGTGTTGTTTTTAATCACAGTTTAGTTGGAGAGAATTGTTAGAAAATCAGAGAATGAGTGAGGGTGGTTCGTCTCACAGAAAATTTTGACTAACAGAGATGCCATTTCCTGCATTTTGGTGTATTTTAACTGGTTGTAGTACATCAACATTTACTTATATTTGTACACACTTAATAAAATTACTATTTTGGAGAAGAACAGCAGGTTGTGTGTGAATGAGCAGCTCCAATTCTGTCAGGTGTCCTTAACCCACCTCCTCCCTACCCTCACTTCCCAGTTCTGAGCTGAACTCTTCTCCGCTGAATTTGCTGTTCCTGCTCCAGTTCTCGTGGCACCATTTGAAACACCTGAAGGCTTCGATTCGCTGTCGTCCAATGAAGGACATGCTGCGGCTGAAACATCCACAGACTGAGTCTTCATGTCTAAGGGCAACATCGCCTCTTTTTGTATTTTTAAGAAATAACCAAAACAAAAATGCGCAATGACTTTGGAGTTTTAGGGACGGAGTTGGCGGAGCCGATGAAAGAGTTGCCGGAACAGAACGGGTCAAAACGAGAGAGTTCCCAGATCTTGTTCTGACAGGATCCGGCTCAAATTAAGCACTGGATATATCTTGGCATACAATATGTGGACGGACCAAATCATTCCTTTCATTCATGTATGCTGTAAGTTATGAAGATGTTCTTTGACATTTATGTTGTGACAGCGTTGTGTAGTCCAAATATGACTTGAATTAAAACACATTTACACCAGCATGCTCAGACAAACACGTTGTCTTCCAACACAATCCAGTGCCCCTTAGTTAAGCTTGTGCACATGGGAGTCCTTTGCAACACTGGCTGAAAGGGCAACATGAATGATCTGCACATGCTACACTGAACACAACATAATCATTCTCCTCTCCCTCTGTTTCAGATGCACAGGGAGCTTAAATGTTTCCACCGAGAGCACATGTGAAATTATGGTTTAATTTTACAACAAGAGAACCATTTGAAAACTGTGTTTTACACACACAGTTCTAATGTGGTTACAGTGTAAATAAAAGCAGAAAAGCTTAGCAGGGGTTTTGGTTTTGCTGACTTTGTCTTTGTGCAATTATTAAATGTGACAAATCACATTTTCCATCATGCACATGTCTTTTGGCGATAAACTCATGATGGTAGTGGGCAAGTGATGAAGGACCATTTATTTGTTTGCATGGTCAAAAAACACATTTCACAACATATTTTAATGATATTAAATTTGTTGTATATTTACATGTTTAAATACGTTCTACGTTCTAATAATGGAAGGTGCAGTGATACAAAATGGTTTGACCCTGTTTAAATGAGGTACTCAAAAAAATAGAAAAGAATATGATTAAAATATGTCACTTGTATGCATTTTGCAAGTTTTTCATGAGTCATTCTATGTTGCCACAACAACTTGGCAAATGACCAGGGTAAAAGTAAAGGGCAGGATGTTGTACTGTCATATCACATGATGCTAAATGACGCAGAAATTAGGGTGAAAGAAACGGCAGGGAGTCAAGCTGTCGCATTACATCACATTAAATAAAAACAATGCAGATTTAGCATGTTCCAGTAAGGCTCTTTCATAAGACTAGTCTGCTGACTTTCACCCATTCACAGTGTGTCCTGCCACAGAAAGTTGCCTCAAATGACTGAATCAAAATTAAAGGTCCACTGACATGATATTTGAACTTTGCATAAAATGGCACAACATATATATGTTGTATAATTCAACTA
>JAVCKU010000047.1:9428262-9443167 GCA_032273985.1 Hypsolebias coamazonicus | reverse complement strand
TAGCTGTTAGCTAAAGTGCTGCTCACTCAGTCCGCACATTGTAGCTGGCTGCAAACCATGAAATGGATTTCCTGAATGTGAGGTGGGTCTTATTACTCTGGGTTCATGAGACACGACTGGATTGGATCGGCCCCATCCCTACTACCATTGCATTGTGGGGAAAGTAGTTTTGGTGCATGCAAAACACCAGCGGGCGGCTTTGGCCTGCAGGCCGGTTCTAATAGTAATTAAATATCATCCAGGGGACCATAGATAATTAATTTGCGGGCCGGCTCTGGCTCGCGGGCCTTAACTTTGACATATGTGCTCTAATGGGATACATTCTGCAGATGGTTAGCAGATTGCAAGATATTGGCATGATGGCCTTTGGACACGCTGATGAACCATCAATGACAGCTCTTCCCTGCCAGCTTTTCTGTAACGACCCAGCAAGAGTTTGGTTTGTTTTGCCAAAAAGGAATTAGGGCACCAGCTGTATAGAGATGAATCAATCAGTTGATGAATTTTTCTAACAGACAAAAATGAAATAAGACAACTTTATGGTTTGCTGCTTTGTAATGAATGCTCAAAGTAGAAATTAAATCAGGAAAGAATACTATTTAAAACCGTTTTTTATCTTTATATCTTTATCTTTATCTTTATTTCTGTATTTCTCAACATCAACCAAAACTTAAATCTAAAATGAATAAAAAGCTAAAACTTCAGGGCAAAGTCACTGAATCTTCACTTTCATTGTGAGTCATTAACATTTTTCAAGGAAGTAACTGTTGGCTTGTCTTGAAAGTCCAAATGAGTTGTTTCCTGAGCCTGCAACAAATTAATAATCGGTGATGAATACTTTAAATCAAAGTGTTATCTAATTAAAAATACAACAAAATCACTTTTGGCTACATATAAACCAATTATAATGTATAAAAAAACATAAATACATGTATTTATATTTTCGTCAAGTACTCGAGTCATCTGCAGCTCAAGGATCGTCAGACACGCCAGCTCAAATTCTAAGCTTATAAAAAATTGATGAGACATTTTCTACAACAGATAAAAACTTTAATGTAGTCTCTTTTTCCACAAACAAATGCAAATGTCTGTTTAAAAGGTCATTTTTCGTTTCTATAGGTAGATTTTTTTATAGGAAATAATCACTGACGCAATTTGAGATGTTGATTAATCAACCCACTATGTGTGTAAAACAACAAGTCTTCCTCGTGCACGATTACTATTTGCTTCAATATGTGTGCGCTTAAAGGTTTAGTGTGTGTATCTTTGTGTGAAAAAAGGGCACAAGAAAATGCTTTACCTTAAAATAAACAAAAGTACATTTTTAGACCGTTAAACAAATGCAAGATAGACGTGTGGTGTAGTTGGGATTGTAATGATAATGATGGGGTGTAATTAACTATTTATTATGGATCAGTCACGGGCGTCCACTGGGAGAAAACTGCATACCTTAACAGCTGGATTCAACACATGTTTTGCTGTTCCATTCATTAGGGATGAATTATAAAAGTGTACTGACAGCCACATGTTTATAGGTGGATCAGCTGATTAACTGACCAGCTGTTTGGGTGCTCGGTACGAGCACGAGGTCATGTTGTACACCTTTTGGGACTCGTAGGCTCAGTTCATTTCTGTCTTTGTGGTCATTTGTTAAAAATCTGATGTTGAGACTGTCAAAACGGCATCATGAATGTTCCTCGCCTTTCATCAGCCATTTCTGTTCGCACTGTCCGTCACTCCAGGACTGTAGGGCTGCGCTCTCAGATGAGCCTTCAGACATTTATATTGACACTAGCTTTTACTGTGATTAGAGTAAAAGAGCATCTGCCTAAAGCTCAATACTGTCCCGTTACAGACAAGCAGCCGGTGGCGTGTCCGCACTGCTCCTCCCAGTTTATCAACCAGTCCGTGTTGGATTCTCACCTGCAGCGGTGTCCTGTCACAGAAGATGAGAGGAATGTCGGCCGTGGACGAGGACAGGGCCGTGGACGTTCTACTGGACAGGTAGGGCAGAGTTTTCTTTCTGAAACAAAGATATTTAATTATTTTTGTGGCATTGACAGCAAAGCGGGGAGTGGCGTAAGAGAATATGACCTAATGCAGGTCTCCAGGGAAATCAAACGGTGACTTTGTGGTTGCGTCACAGTTTGACCTCAAGGACATTCCTTTCATTTCTGATTTTCATCCCATTAGCTTTTGGTTTGTCACCATCCCATGTCTGGCTTTATTCCTCCCACAGATGGAGTGCGACCTTTGTGGCCACCGCTGCATGACTCAGGAGGGCCTCGACCTTCATCGATTGTCGCACACGGGCCAGACTCCTCTGAAATGCCCAGTGAGGCCCTGCCGCCGCCGATTTACCTCCAACAGTACCTTGGAGAAGCACGTGCTGGATCATTTCCAAGGGACGCTCTCCAAGTCCAAAAATCGACCCCGCTTCCGCTGCGAGATTTGCCTGAAGGAGTTTTCCTACCAATCCACCTTCAGTGTTCACATGAGGACACACACTGATGAGAGGCCCTTTGAGGTAAGAAGAGTTGTAGCGCCTGTGTGCTTTTACGTAAAAAGTCACTTTCTCTCAGCCTTCAGAACCAGATTTTGTCCTTTTTATACAAGATGTTTACACGCACCATAGTGGTGACCACTTCTCAGCTTCCTTTCCGTGGACATTTATGCAGTTTGTGTCCTAAGGGTGATTCCTATCTCCCTGTGTACCTGTGATTAATGACGGGGCTGACTTAGGGCCTGTCAGCTCCCCTCTGTGCCTGTTTCTATTCTGGGATTCTTTCCTTCTCTCTGCTGCTCTTGTGACGGGGCAGGACATCAAGCATAGACCCGCAAAAAATTCATCTCAGCATACTGGGTTTGAGGAAGTCATTCAATCTTTGAATGTGGTTCCTGTCAGGCACGCCTTGAACTTAGGTCCATGTGCAGAAACTTCAATTTTAACAACCACGTCGTGTTCCTGAAGAGAGAGGCTTTTAAGGCGATGATATGCTGGAGTTCACAGTTTTAATTTGTGTATCCTCAGTGAGAGTTAAACTCAGCTTCATTCTTTTGTTGTGCCTCGGATGTAATCAGGCATCTAGTTGTAGCACACTGTCTACATTCAGTTGGGAGAAAACAACAAATGTTGGTGTGGCAGGAAAAGGACTGAAGTACTCAGCTGATCACTTCAGTTAGAAACAGTTGAACTCGCAGCTCGTGTGAATCATTTCTTGTTGTAAAACTAATACTTGTGTAATTGGTTGTACACTCCTTTACATGCAGAACTTCAGCAGCAGCATTATTGATTGTGTTGAAGACAGAATATTAATCAGCATGCAGTGACGAAACAGAAAATGACTTTGATTCTCAGACTTTGTGCCTCACAACTTTGAATGTTAGTTATTGGAAATCTGTGAAACCGAACAAGGTCGAGTTTTACAGCTTTGGTCAGATTATAAAAACATTTAGGGTGCATTCACACCAGCCCCGTTTAGTCCGCTTTAATCGAACTCTAGTCCATTTGCCTAGAAAGTCTGGTTCGTTTGTTGATGTGTTTATGTGCAATCGATCTCTGATGTGGACCCAAAAAGCGAACTCTGGTCCGCCTAAATACTTAAGTCTCAGTTCAGTTGAAGTGAACCCTACTGCGGTTCGAATGCAGTGTGAATGCAAGCGGACCGTAGACCGCTCCAAAAGCAAGAAGTGGACTACAGCGCAAGGCAAACAAACGTGCATTTCTCTTACCTCATACGGCGCAGTCAGCCACCTTGTGTGAAAAACAACATTCGCCAAGGTCTTCTGCCTCATCTTTCACTCATGCTGAGTCCACTGTTGAAAAATGTTTGTTTGGCACATGAGCCACAAACAAAACAGAAATCCTAAAACCGCTAAAATTTGACGCCACTCCATTTTTGTTTTTTATTTCCAGAAGTAAGTTGCGCTCAGTGTCGTCTTCAGAGGTTTTCCTGTCATTTCCTTCAGTAGATCTTGGTGCAGCGCCACCACAGGAGAGAGGAGTTGGGTGGGGTGGTAAACAGGTCGGCTCGATTGACTCAGTGCAGTGTGAATGCAAACCGCACAAGCTGAAATGTAAACAAATGTTCTGAATATTGGTCCCCAATTGAATTGAGTCCGACTATCAGGTGTGAAAACAACCAATCATCAGATTGTGTAACAAAAAAAAAGTTTATGTTTCTTAAGACCATTACAGTAAAATTTGTGTTGATGTAATGATCACATTTTAAACTAACTTTTAATATTTTGCACATTTGTCCTCTTTCCTCTTCCTCGCTGTCCTCCGACCGTCTTCCAGTGCGCCACGTGTGGGAAACGTTTCCGCCAACTGCCCCATCTCCAGGACCACGAGCGAATCCACTCTGGTCTGCGGCCTTTCTGCTGCTGGGTCTGCGGCAAGAGTTTCAGCGTTGCAGCCCGCCTCACCGAGCACGCTCGCACCCACAGCGGTGAGAAGCCCTACCCCTGTCCCCACTGCACTGCCGCCTTTCGCGCCCGCCCCAACCTGGATAAGCACTTGCGGACGCACGGAGACCTCGCTCCGGAAACCATCGAGCAAGTGGCACAAGCAGCTGAGGAGGCGCATGTCCAGAAGGTGCTGGAGGGGGCCAAGGTGCTGTCGTCCCTGTCCGACACAACCGAGATGGAGACCGGCACCGTGCAGACCATCTATGTGGTACAGGAAGGAGACGGTGGCACGGAGACGGTGATGATTCCTTCTGACCAGCTCAGCGGCATCGAGGGAGCCTCGCAGGTCGTCATCCTGCCCTCCTCGGTTCTGGGAGCTCAGGGCATAACCGTTCCCACCATCGCCATCAACGAGAGCGGCGTGGCCGTGGTGGAAACGAGCCATTCACCGCAACACGCCATCGAGTTCATAGTGGAGGAGACTGTGTGAAGAAATAATAGTAACGACATGAATTTTACAACCTTATAGCTCATTAGATTGTTTGTGGTTAAAAAAACAAACAAACAACAAGTTCAAGTTTGTGTAAAATTTTCAAATTTACTTTAGCAAAATAATTTTGCAGCATTGTTAACAAATAACTTAAGATTTATACATTTTCTGAGAATACCTTTGATTAGTCATGTTTAAAAAAACGTGAAGTTAGGTTATGATTGTGTACCAGTGTTTGTACAGCCTCTGTTTGTGAAACGCTTGATCCACTGAGAAATATTCTCTGCTTCCTTAATAATAAAATGCCTCCGCTTCACACTAGTGAGCGTTCATCATTTTATTGGCTGACACGAGGGCAGCATACCCCCCCTTCATGTGATGGGCTGAACTTTATAGGCTCGGCTGTAAATTCCCACCTCTGTCACATGACTCTGTACAATGTCTTGTAAAAAAATAAAACGGCCACTAAGCGCTCAGTGTTCAGCTTTACATTAAGGTTACAATTACAAGTGTGGATCAGTCTCAGTTGTCTCATTTGTTACGTGACGTGATATTGATTGTGTTGTAATTAAATACCACCAAGGGCGCGTTGAGACCTGATGATTTAGCTGGAACGCTGAATTATGCAGTGGCGAGTAATGTAATTGAATTACCCCGCACTTCCTATATAGTTATCAAAAATAATGATCCCATTTGTGTCTGAATGGGAAGAAGCATAATGTGATATAAGTTTTGCCAGCGCTGCAGCAGGCCATTATAGGCTTCTAAAGCTTGCTTTATGGCTGTCTCCCACCCAGCGATTGCTGACAGGGAGGTTTGAAGCCTCACACGGGCACGGGCGCTCATTCTTCGTGCGTTTTCATGTCGTCGAGGTAGAAATGCTGATGATTTTGAGGCTAGTAGAAATAGGAAAACGGCAGCATTTCCTCGGGGTGTGAACCACATCAGGAAATAAAGGGCTCCCGAGGAGCAGAAAGAAGTCCATGTCAAGAACTCGCATGCTTTTTATAGCTTTTCTGAACAAATCAACAAGCAGTCAATAAAAACGTAATTTAAAAAAAAGGAAAATTCTTCCCAGCAGAACTTATGAGCTGATAATCAGGTTGAGTGCTTTTCATCACACCTGCTGCCTAACATTGAAGCGGAAAAATTACAGACGTGTAATTATATTGTTTAGACTGGCATAAATCATGAGACTTCGCTCCTCCAGTGGAGCGCTGTGCCTGCAGGAGTTATGTCTTTTTGATGCACAGAAAACAGAATGTTGTCTGTTTACAGCTCAGAGCTAAACACCAAAGTGTTCAGGGGCTTTTGGATGAACAAAGATTTGATTTCATCTGTGGCTTGTGAAGATAATGTTAGAGATGTTGGCCTTTTTTTCTTTTCAAACATCTAGAAAAAAGCTCTTTATTCCAAATGTTATACAAAATATAACTTATAGAACAAATACAAGTCAAGCAATCTAACATTTTGAATCTTTGTTTAAATAATATAACTTGTGACTGCAGCAGTAACTTAAATAATATTACCATCACTACATAAAACGGACAATATTTAGACGTGAGCTTGATTTAAATTAAAATTAAATATGCAGAAAGTAATCAATGAGTGCACTTCTACAAGTGATACCTTCTGGAGCCAAACTGATTTAAGATGGCCGCCACAGCCAGGTGTCCTTCAGAAACACTTAAATGACTGACTCAGTATATTTTATAGATATAGATCTAAAAATGAAAGTGGCAGTAGCTGAGACTGATTCCCAACACGTAATCTGAGCGCTAAGAAATTTCACAATGTCTTTGTTGCCATTAACTCTTTGGAGTCAACTGTGTTAGCAAAATTTCTCATGAGCCACTTGATGAATTTTAACTCAATTTCCAGGAAATGATCAATGGTTGTACAAATTCAAGATGGCTGCCACAGCCCGCTGACCTTAAAAACACAAACATGGACATAATTCAGTCAATTTTACAAACAGTTTGGTGAAATTTGGCAAAGTTGTGTCTGAGTCCAACACATTCAGGCCATAACATGTTTTCAAGTTTGATCACGTCCATTTTTTTTTTCAATTAAGTAAAACTAAGGAACATTTTGTTGGTTTGATTGTTGATCTAAACATTTTTATGTAGAGTTTTGGGCTGGTTAAGCTTTTTTAATCAGGCGTTTTGTGGCATTTGCATGGGCAAACTTGTGGCAATTCAAAGCAAATGGTCAGAAAAAACACCCACTTTTGTTTAAATATAAAGCATAAAACCTAAATCCATTAGAACAGCACGTCGGCGTGCTCGGCAGCATTTCACAAACCTTCAGATCAAGCCTTGAACACACTAAGGAAAGGATATATTCATCCTGAACCACAATAAAAAGACTTCATGAGAACCAATTTAGAGTTCACCGCAGGTGCAAATATTTCATAAACCTCAAAAATAGATAGACTCTGGGAAGAAACCCTTCAGTTTATTTTTTTTAAAGGCAAGATTAAATCCACCTGCACAAGAATGACGGAGAATGAAAACTGAGGAGAAGTCTTGGAACAGCTCATGATGAAGACGCATCATCTGTAAGACGTGAGGGGGCTGTGGGATGACATGCATGCATGCCCGACGGTGGCTCTGGGTCACTTGGGTTTATTGATGATGTGACAGAGGCTGAAAGACAACACTGAAATGCACAGGGTTACATGTCTGCACACATTCAGATGAATGCAGCAGAGATGACACTTCCCAGCACTGATGACTTCAAACATATTGAAAACAAGGATTCCTCCAGAGTGGAGTTATAAAAATGAAACGACTGATTACCTCAGTCTTCTGAAGCAGCATTTTACATGTTAGATTGTCTTATAATACATTCTAAACTGGTTCTGATCTAACTATTGTAAAGCCAGCACATTTATTTGAATTGGTACGTTTGCCCATAACTTTTATGGTACTTGATAAAAAAAAAAAAAAAGGTCAAAAAACAAAAGTCTTATATACTATAATACAAATACAGTAAAATATTTGCCTTAGATGGAGGAGTGTGTCTGGGTGTCTTGCGCAGGATGGAGCAAAAAAAAAAATGGATCGACAGACTGGAGCCTCATCCTCAGTAATGAAGGTGTTGCTTTGGTCAGCCGTGGTGAAGAAAGAGTTCAATTGAAAGCCAAAGCTTTGGATTTACTGGTCTGTTTACGTTCTACCACTCATCCTTGGACATGATGTTTGGATCAGGACATAAAGAACGACATCCTGGACACAAGCAGCTGAAATGTGCTTCCTTCGTAAGGTGGCAGGGCTCAGCTCCAGAGGTAAGGAGCTCAGTCATCTGGGGCAGTGTTTGGAGTAGAGATGCTGCTCACTCACATCAAAAGGAGTCAGTTGAAGTGGTTTGGGCATCTGATGAGAATGCCTCCAGAATGTCTCCCTTAGGAGGTTTTCCAGGCAATTCCCATTGGGAGGAGACTCCAGAGCAGACCCAGAACCCGCTGGAGGGATTATATAATATTTTTGGACTGGGAACACTTCATGGTTCCCCAGGAGGAGCCGAAGCGGTGGTGTAGTCTATGTGATACCTGTTAGAAAAGCTTGAGAATTTCAGTATGGTTAAAAGTGCCCAATGATACAAGCCCATGTCATGTGTCATTTGGCAGTGATATATGACATGGGCTCGTGTCAATGTCAACACATTTGGAACATTTCATAGACAAACTGAGTTGGTTCAACCTGTTTTTTTGTATAACTAATATTTCTGTACTTGATACTTGAACATATTTTGCTTTGATTCTGTTTTATAAATTCTGTTTTTAACACAAAGCCAACTGTTGTACAAAGTTTACTGTGCATTTATTCAAATAAAAACAGACATGTTGAAATGTTCAATATGCATAAAAATGTAGATAAATTAACGATTACATTGTACTAACCGGTGTAGTTTAGTTTCTAAGCACAGTATACCCACTACAAAAATGTACACTATGCCACTGAGGTGGAATTTGTCGCTTTGGGGAGGGTTGTCTGGGTTTCTCTCCTGGACCTTTTGCCTTCATGACCCGACCACGGATAAGTAGTAGAAGATGGAGAGAATACACTTGAAGATGGTAATGTCAAGTCGTCATGTTTATTTATAGAGCACAGTTAAAACAGATAAACTGCTATCAATGTGACCTGAATTGTATAAGCATGCTAAAATTTAATATGTTGCATGTTTCCATCTGAAATTACTTGCTCAGATATGCGGAGCAGACAATATTTATTCATGTGCAGGGACGTTTTGTATTTGAGTTCCTAAATAAATTAGAGCATGTTTACGATGTGAGATCGAGGAGAGGAATTACATGTTTTATCCTTTAATGGGGTCAGCTGAAATAAAACAAGTCACATGAATCTTTAAAAAAAAATCTGTTGTTTTTTTAAAAGAGAAAGAACAACACAGTAAGTGGCTCCAATTATTTTCAAAGTCCTTTTGATAATTCACCTCTTTTTTTACACGTTAAACACTAAAAATACCTAATTGACCTAGCAGAGAGAGTCTGCATATTCAGCTTTTAGCTCTCACAGCAGTAAACTGAAAACTTGCTGACATCACAGAGTCCTGAGCAGGTGGAGGACACCGGGAGCTCTGTGTTTGGCTTTCTCTCAGCACGTAGGAATATTAATAGAGCAGATGTAAACTGCAGCGTTCTCCTTTGTTATGAAAGCCAGGATCTCGAACCGTTGCCTTTTTAGCAGATCTTTTAAAGTAAGGTTGTTACTGTCAGTCATTCGGCTGCACTTTTGATTCAGTCCACTGAATTTGTGAGTTTCCTTCCTGATGGGATCCATCCATCCATTATCTTTACCTGCTTCCATTTTGAATCATGGGGTCACTGGTGCCCATATCCAGCAGTCACTCTGCAAGGGGCAGGAGACACCCTGGATGGATCGCAAGTCCATCATAGAAACACAAAGAGACAATTGAGACAAACAACCATTCACTTTCTCACTCACACCCACACATGCACAGAGAAAACATGCAAACTCCACCCAGAAAGGCCCCAGGCTGGGATTTGAACTGGCAACCTTCTCGCTGAGAGGCAACAGCTCTACCAATTGAGCCACTGTGATGGGGTCATCCCCTGAAAGAAAAGATAAATCTTTTTGTTCTTGGCTAGTGTGTTAAACACATAGGATACAGAAATTTGAATGCCACAATTTTTTGTAGAAACAAACAGTCTTTAGGGTTAATAAAAGTTTATTATCAATTATTTAATAAAATAAAAATAAAAAACACTTTAATATTCTAATTACTGACAAAGCTTCTGAAAATTTGCTAGATGCTTGATTGAAAAAAAAAAAAACAATATATAATTCTGTCAGTGATTGTGACGGATGACAACTTTTCAGACTGTTTAATGGAAATTCAGGACATTAATAATTCTAAAATTTAAAATTGATAAATGCTGCAACTTTCTTGTTGTTTAACCCAGATAACAGATCTTGATATTTGGAAGTTATTGTTAATGCTCTTATGGTTAAAATAATTAGCATACAGGTAACGCTTATTTTAAAATTTTATGGGCATATCAAATGAAATACATTGCAAAATAAAATAGCATATAATTTTCCTAAACCACTGCGCTGTGTTCCCCCTCAGCAAGTTACCCAGTATAGAAAACAACAATTTTCACAAAGAGTTTCAGGTGATGGAAGTTGGTTAAATAAAAAGCAAACTAACAAACCACTAGTTGGACAGTCAAATTGGTTGTCATGTTTTAAGAATATTTTAATGGAAGTTTGAGTTATTTGTTAACAATTGCTGCTACAAAAACTATGGAAAACTGTGCTTACAACAGGTTCATACATTAAACATTTAATTCAAGGTTGGAGACGACCGACCTCCACCTATACTTTCTGCTCACCTCATGCTATTATTCTCATTTTATCTCAAAGACTGTATGCAAATAATGCCAATGTGTGGACGGTAAAACTGTTGAAAGAGACTCGTTTTGTTTCTATTTTAAATATGGATATTTTGGCTGAAGAGCTGCAGCCCTGAAAAATTTGCACAAGACTGGTCCAACACTTAAAAGTACATTTAAAAGTTTGTTTTTACTTCTGACATTTCCCCCCTGAACCAGTTCGTTTTAACTTTGGTCTGATTAGATTCCTGCTGGAGTAAATAACCCACCGTTGTTACGGTTCATTTGCAGGAGCTCTAAAATGCAAAGGAAAAGAGGAGAAAGACATAAAAACAAACAGGTGACAACAGAAGCAAGCAGCTTTAATTAAACTTAGAAAAATGAACCCGGGTGGCAAAGGGAAATCCAACAAAACGAGACAAAAGCAACAAAACAAAAACATGAAAAAAAGCAGAACAAGAAACATCACAACACACACCAGGATCAATGACTGACAAGGAACAAAGACAAAGATCGAAAAACAGGACTATAAATATACCCAGGACTAATTAGAAAATAAGACATGTGTAAAATGAATGAAGTAATTAAAAAAAGTGAGGGGGAAGAAAGATCAGAAGTAAGACAAAACACAAGCTCTTCAGACTAAACCAGAAACTAATACACAGACAGACACTAAGACAAAGCACAAAACGTGGGAAAAATTATCATATTAATAGAAAATTAAGTATAATTTTTGCAAATGATAAAAAATGTCTTTGGCATAGGGCGATACGGTCACACTGTTGGTAGAGCTGCCACCTCTCAGCGAGAAGGTGACCTGAACGTGGGCTTTCTCTAGCAGTTTCCTCCCACAGGCCAAAAACATGCACGTTAGACTGATTGAAAACTCTAAATTGTCCCTATGTGTGAGTGAGTGTGAATGTGTTTTGTTTTTTTTTTGTCTCGGTTGTCTCTTTGTCCCATTTGCGACCTGTCCAGGTGTCCTCTGCCTCTGGCAGAGTCACTGCTGCATATGGGCACCCCTGACCCCAGCAACCTAAAAAGGAAGATGCATGTAAAAGATAATGGATGGATCTTTGGTATAATAATTATTTTCTGTTCACAGCATTTATCCCATAAAGAATCAGTGAGGTTAGATCCCTCCAAACAAAGTAAACTTTCTTTTGTCTTGAATATCACTTTCAGTTTGTTCTTGTAACATGTCAGGATCTCTGCTTCTGTTAATTATTTATTTTTCTACTTTTTGTATTTTTAGGATTAGATTAGCCAATGTTTTGTGATCTTTGGGTTAAGTTTTGTTTACTTGTGTTCCTTCACACTTCTTCACTCAGCTGGCCACGCCCACTCTCACCCATTTCCTGTCAGGTGCCTCCACTTCCTCCTCAGTCCAGTTCTATTTGGTTACTTTCACTCAGCAGCAGAGCATTCTTGGCTTTCCTTCCACAGTTCTGCATTTTTCTTTGTGCTCTTTGTGATTCTCCTCAGTGTCCAGAAACTGTCCAGATGACCTGATGACTGAAAATTGTTGGATTGTATACCTGGATTATTGAGCATGGAATTTGTTGCTCCTCACTGTAAGTTTTTCTTCCATGACAGCGTTGCATTTAGTTTTGTTATAATTATTATTATTTTTACATTATTAGTTCTTCAAGCTTCTCGTTGTGCATTCTGGGTCCAATCCTCCATCACCATGACAGTAGCCAAGAAACACCAAATATATGATGATACAACAATGTTCAGTCAGGTCATCTGGATGGTTTCTTTTTTTTTTTCTTTCTTTTTTTTTGTTTTTTTTTTTTTTGCTGAGACGTTTCATCCTTCATCCAAAGGACTTCTTCAATCGGAGGAGCCACCAAACAAAACTTATTACCACAAACACAATACTCCCTAGTGGAAAAAAAAAAAAAAAAAAAACAAAAAACAGTTGATATCAGAGGAGTTGAAGTGGAGAGAGCGGGCCCCGCAGGCAATCTTAGCAGTTTTTTTCCACTATGGAGTATGTTGTTTGTAGGAGTCAGTTTTGTTTGGTGGCTCCTCAGACTGAAGAATACTTTGGATAAAGGATGAAACATCTCAGCAAAAAAGAAGGAAAAAAAAAAGAAAAGAAAGAAACCATCCAGATGACCTGACTTAACATTGTTGGATTTTATACCTGGATGACTGAGCATGAACTTTGGTGTATAGTAATGATGACTTTTGCTTAAAACTGCATGAAACTAAGCAAAACATGAAAACGTTAGTTTACAAAAAAAAAAAAAGTGCAATATTCTGGAGAAAAACCTGCCCCGTTCGGTAGTTTTTATGCCGCCATGTTTACAAAATTAATACAGACAGCCATGAACATTTCTTTTAGTTTTCGAGGAAACAAAAACTAAAAGAATCAAAACTACAACATACTGTGAAGACAAATTTCTCACCTTTAAATTTGATTTATTGAAAAATTTAAATATACTATTGCATGTGTATTTTCAAATATATTTCATAAAACTCTTTGCCAGCCACTCTAATCCCATCATATGGCAGTGTTAATGTCACGCCTTGTTGATTGCATCTTTATTACTATCAGGGCATTCCAGGCAGGGCTTTGTTTCCAGGGTAACCTGGTGGGAAACTGACACACATTAGCACTTTGCGACAAAAGACGTGTGATTTAGTTATGAAACAATTTCTTTCATAAATCATCCTTATTGAGTTAATATGTAATCGTTTTGTTGTGAGGTGCGACACGTCCTCCAAAGTACTTCATAGGGATTTTTAATAGATTAAATGCTGAACAAATGGAAACTCTCTGTTGGACGTTTTAATGTAATTTCAAACAAAGAACCATATAGACACTAAAGCACAATATATATTGACACTCCTGAAATATAACTCAACGAAGTCGGTATGAAACCATTAAAGGTCAAATCATTTTTTACATGAATATCACGTGTTAATATTTCTGCTGGAGAAGGACAAATTCATAAATCACATTAAGTTCAAGCACTGCATGTGCAACTCTGCACAGCATGTTCATGCATGAGAAATTGTGCTGTTTTTTTTGTTTTATGAAAGAAGGCAGCCATTTTTTTAAATCACATATTCACACCACCGAGAAATACAGATCTTTAAATGACACGGTGACCTCTGCCTGAGGTTTGTTTTCTGATTCTTCATCAGAATTATGTACCCCTTCATGTTTTTGCTGCTTTACAATCATCATATTTCTTTCTGTTTTGCACTTGTAGCCCAGAGGCATTAGAGTGATTATATTACCTCAGCTGCAACTCGTAATTATATGTAAATGCTGTCAACACATTATGTTATTTAAAATGAAACTTACATGTTATCTGTTGCTTACTGTCAAAAATCCTTGTTCAGTGCAGTAATTCATTAAAAGTCCATTTTGTTTAGGATTTTTCATGTGAACTGAAAACATTGACCTTTTCTTTAAAAATAAGTTTGAGTTGGAGCTCTTGGTGGTTTAATGAGTGCTCTTCTCTTCAGCTGATTCCTCACTGTTATTATTATCATGTGGTAGTTATTAATGCATGATTGACCTATTTAAGTAATAGTGTACATTTATCATTCTCCGTGCCTTGTGATTATATATTTATTGCTTGCAGATGCCTGCTCTCCACACTCTCATTCCTCCTGCGTTGTCTCTTCCTCTTAGTTTTTCCTCCCGTGATGCAGCTTCTGTTTCTCTCTTTGCTGAGGCGGCTGTACCTGCCATGACTTTGACAAAGTAGTCTCCACGCGCAGAGTTTTGGGTATATGTGTGTGTGGATGTGAGGGTTTGTGCATTACCTTGCACTACATTGCTTTGTACTCTTTATGTTTTTAGTCAGTTTTACAAATTTTGGACTAAAATTGAGTGTGGTAGTAGCTGAGACTGATCCTTTCAACTTTTTTAGCACTAAAAAGTTGTGCAAGATGTGTATTTAAAATGTTGCAACTACAGGTGGTCCTCGGTTTATGAACTAGTTCCGTTCCAACGGGCTGAACATAACCCGATTTGAACGTAAACCGGAGATCACACAAGCTGCCACTTATACACCTACATGTACGGTACTGTACATTTTGATGAATAAAATACATTTTATTGATAAATAAAAATATTAATTTCTTACTTTGAGCTGGTCAAG
>JAVCKU010000047.1:9414617-9426541 GCA_032273985.1 Hypsolebias coamazonicus | reverse complement strand
TTGGTTGAACTTCAGCAATCAAATTAATTTGGTAATTTGTTTTGCGGTTGTTTTGATCATTGGGAGCTTTCAACTTACTTTACAAATGCAGTTGTGAGGTGTCGACACCAGCTATTAAAGAGCCACCTCATGTTCCAAGTGGCAAAATCAATGATTCAACACAGTGTGGTAAGTTTAATAGCTTTAGAAGACTTGCAATGCTTAGAGAGCGCTGGGGCTGTGAGGTTAAGGCAAAGATCTCAATCTCTGCTCAACACAGAGGAGCAGAAGTAGCAGAGGTTTGTGTCCCAGTCTTTTTAGGCAGGAAGCAGGACCATGATGGAGGCAGGGAGCGGTGACATCATACAGTGGGCTCATGCTGTTGTGGAGCTGTGCTGTATCTGACTGAACATTATAAATAGTGCGAAGGGTGTCAGCTCTATTCAAGGGTGTCCGACATGAAGTGTCAGGATGCTCTGGTGAGGAGTCATTTTCAGCCATGCACATGAATTATATGAGCACATGCAGCCAGTGGGGTAAATATCAGAATCAGAATAAGCTTTGTTATCGTTGCACCGGGATACATTGAAATTATGCTCGTACAGTCGTTCGAAAGATGGACAGAGTGCACGTTGCTGTTGCTAAAAAGCACGCCCCCTTATTCTTTATCAGAATGCATTTAGATGGAAAAAGGGTAAGAACCATAAGGATAGATGGTGGTATTACAAAAAAGATCTCTTCACATCTTGTCCTATCAGGACACAATTTGATACATCAAAATCTCTTCCAGCAAACACATTTATAAACACAATTAAATATGAACTTGACATCAAGACATTGAGATTTGTCCATGAACATTTTCAGATAGAACACAGTTCTGATAAGTCTGCACATAAGTTCTTGGGGGGTTGCAATGGATGAAGCTTTGTCCCTGGTTACCCATGTCCCAGGAGAAATTTGACAGTCAGCTCGTATCCGAGGCCAACCGGAGGAGTCCGATTCAGATAAGCCACAATTGTTGATTTTTCTTCATGCGGACTGTTTTATCTCGTCAGCCTTGAGTCCTGCTGGAACTTTCCTGGTCCAAAATGGCCAAATTTATGGGTATTTCCACTCCACTGATCTGTGTTATGAGTCCTCCTCAAGGTCGATCTCAATATGCTGACAAGTCCTAGAAGCCGCAGGTGATTCTCTCAAATCACCTCCATCTTATGGTTTAGCTCGTGCGTACTCATAGCATGAATGAACCAAACCTTTGCGCTGACTCGGAAGCTTCGTCATGGCTGAAACTGCTGCCGAAGTCATCTTCAAAAGTTGATAAAACAGAGCACTGCTGATTCCAAAGAGCAGAACCTTGCTATCACAAATCCAAATATATAAACATCTTCAACATCCTCCTGAGACAGAACTGAGAGACACATCAGCTGCCAAACTCCCCATGGATCTCTGACGTGCCCCGCAGCGCGAGTTTCAGCCGGACAAGAGGGTTTCCCAGGACCCTGTCATTTTGTGGAAAAGATTTTATCGATTGCGTTGAAAGTCCAGCTCAACAGATCCATAATCGTATTTTTCCTTCGGGAGATGTTTACCAGGAGCTTCAAGCACACAGAGAGGGGGAAGGAGAGCACGGGGAGGGAGAGCAGGAGCGTCCGCCTTGAGTGAGAGCCAGAGTAGAAATATTCCAGTAGTTTTAATTGTTGGAGCTGAAATGTCATAATTAGGATTTTATTCCAAACTCTCATACTTTTTTGCAGAATCCTGACCATTTGAGGGAAACACGGATGCTTTACCTGTTTTCTGTAAAAAAAAAAAAATGATGTTTTTTCACTGCTTGTGCTTTTTTCTTCCTCTTCTGCATCTCGTATAAATCAAATCTATAACCCGATAACCAAAAAGTGTTTGTTTATTTAAGCTTAAAGCTACTCAGACCTTTAAAAATACTGTAGTAATTTGAATCAGATTGTAGATTATGTCTTTGTCAATACATTTGCTTAATCTTAGAACATCCGTGTTGCAATATTTTGCCACGACCCCAAATGCCAAAGTAGCCTGTAAGATTTCAATGTAGGTTTTTTTAATCTGTAATGAGATTTAATTGATAAAAATTTGATCTTTATTCTGATCAATCTGCTGGCGTAAGTTCACAACTGAGTTGCAAGCCTATAATTATTGTAATAAAATAAATAATTCTGAGCAGCAGTAAGCTTAGTTTTCTTTCTTATCACAAAACCTCCCCGCTTCTTCAAACTGACAGCGTGCTGACCGCTGATTATTGTAGACATGTTATTGATTACTAAAACAATATCTAATTTATACTTTATGCACAAGCTGATATCACCTAAAGGCATATCTCTCTCCAGGAAGAAGAGCTATTCTTACTCTGAATCTCCCACCACCGTATAAACAGGAAAAGATGTAGATTCTTGAACGTGTTCAGTGAATGACACATCATTTAAACCTACATGGTCAGGACTTTCTCTCTGCACACACAAAGCTTTAGACTTTATAAATGTCAAACAGCTTCAGCAGGTCCGATAGTGTTCATGTCAAGATGATCAGTCATCCAAAGATCAGTTTTGCTGCAGAACTGTGTGTATAAAATTTTGCAAATAATAAATGCCACAGAATTATACTTCACTTTACTGACAGTGAGGTATTTCCAGGGCATAAGCAAACAAAGCGGCTGCTTAGGGCCCCGGGGCCCCTAAGTGGAATTAAATTATTATTTTTATTTTTAAAGTAATGATTTATATATGATTATATTTAATATTTTAAGTTCATATTTTGTAAATTGTTGCATACATTTACATAGTTTTAAGAATTAAGTAATCAACTTAATTTTTTTAAACAATTTTACATGGTTTTCAAGTAATTGTTCATTTACATTATTTAAATATTTCCTTGATTTTTTTTATCTCTCTGTTTTTGCACAATTTAATTTATTTTTATGCATGTAAGTCATTTTATCTGTTGTTTGTTGTTGATCTTGCATTACAAATTATTTTGAACATTACTGCTGCAGTTCTGTGGATCCAAAGATAATGAACCAGATGACACTTGTGCTGTAAAATACATTGCATACTAGAGTTTATTTTTCTTTTGTTACAGTACTTTTAATACCACTAGATCGCATATGTCAAACTCAAGGCCCGTGGGCCAAATCCGGCCCACCATAACCATTTCTGTGTCTCTTTACACCCTAGAGGGCCACCGAGACAGAACATCAAGAAAACAGTCAAATGAAATCAGTTTTTATGTTTATAATGCCAAATTACTCAAACATAAAATACAAAAATGTTAGAAGTAGTCATCAAATGCAGAGAAAGTTATATTTTACCATTTTGTTAATGGGTAGTTTTATCAATACATTCTGCAATGTCTGGCCTTTTGAGGACATTCAAGACCTTGATGTGGTCCAAAATGAAAATTGACACCCCTGCACTAGATGATATACATTATACATATACAATGATGTAAACAGGGCTGTCAGAGTTGCGATGACTTTATTAGGTGGGTGAATGATCTGATCATCTGACTGTTGATTGCAGTAATCCACATTATTATCAGAAATAGAGGGCCCCAAACCAAATTTTGCTTAGGGCCCCATGGAGGCTTGTGCTGGCACTGGGTATTTACTACGTGCAAGGATACTTGTCCGAGTTACTTTTATACTCTGATAATATTTGTCTCTGTACTTTTATTTATGAATGTGAATTGGCGACACGGTGGTGACCCTCATGTGATTTTGTGTGTCAGTGTGTGACATGTGTCATAGGGTATGAGGCGATTTGTGTGGTGTGATAGTGTTTGTCACCCTGAGCATGTAGTTGTGTCAAACTCCATCAGGCTAGTTTATCCTGGCTTTAACACATCCCAGTGATTTAGTTTGATTTTTTTTTTTTTTAACTCCGTCTCCCCCTCTCCCTCGTTTGGTGTGTGCTCATGCGTAAAAGTGCATCTGATTCAAACTGTCTTCATTGCCTTTTCCTCATTCCCAGTGAATGCACAGAAAGAAGGGGGGGGGGGGACGAAGAAGATTGAGAAAAATACCTCTGAGAGAGAGAGAGAAAGGGTGAGTGAAAGAGTGGGTGCTGGGAAGGAAAAATGAGGGAGTGGGAGGGTGCAGAGAGAGCTGATTAGATTGGAGCGAGCCAAGGAGCTATGGCTGTACTACTGAGCGTGGGGAGAGGAGGGGAGGGTGACTAAGTGAATGCAGTTTGCCATCTCGTGTCGCTGAATCACAGCAAAGTCCACGGGCAGGCGGATGGATCGGACCTGAAACCAACAAGCAGGAGACTGAAGCACTGGATGCTGGACACATGCAAAGGGAGACCCGAGGAAGGATGGAGAGTTAACGAGCTTTGATCTGCATCACTGCTGTGAGGAATCCACAGGGAGGAGAAGGAGAACACCAGACAACTCATTTCTCTCTCGTGGAGCTGTGAGATGGAATAGAGTCAACTGTGGGACTCGCTGGGATTTTGAATAGAAGCTTAGTAAGTATTGTTAAAGGTTGTTGTGTGTGTGTGTGTGTGTGTGTGTGTGTGTGTGTTTGTGTTTGCATCCTTCCCTCTCAGCCTTTTCGCCTCATCATTTTTGCAGAAAAGAGTGGACATCAAATGCAATTGTGCTGCAATATTACGCATTTTCCCCTCTAGTTTAAACAATTACACCCAGTCTTGACTCTTGTGTGTTTGTGCCCTCTCCTCCTCAGTGCCTGTGTGTGTGTGTGTGTGTGTGTGTGTGTGAGTCAGTGTGTGTGAGCTGATAATAGCAGCTCCATTGGTATTCAGTGGAGGGAGCTCCAGGATCTCGCTGCGCCTTTCCCCAGGATGGGATCACAGAGCAGGGATTGTGCTCGCCGGTGGAGAGTCCGCTGAAATGGGTGAGCGTCCGTGTCTCTCCTCTTCCTCCTCATCATCATCATCATCTTCCTCTTCTACCCCTCATTTCAATGTGCGGTGCATCTCACCGGCTTTTATTTGTCTTTACTTAAATTTGGAGCCTTTCCACTAGTGATGGGCTCCCCAGTCATTCACCCCGTCCAGTCCACTTCTCAGCATTTGCTCCACCTGTCCCCCCCCCTTCCACACACACACACCCTATGCTCCTCAGCCACGACACAAACAGAACTGTCCAGTTTGATGGATCTGAATGAAATCGGAATGGCTCACTTCATTTTCTAGCTTCTCCGCATTCCCTCTTTTCTCTCTCTTCTTCCTCCTCCCTTCTTTGGCGGTGTCACCCTTCCCCCCTCCTCGCCTCCCAACCCCTTGGAGCTCCTCTCTACATTCTGTTTGAATTCAGGAGCACCAAATATTTTTTTTTTTCTGTTCTGACACAGGCAATCAGCGGGGATGGATGTGTGTGTGTGTGTGTGTGTTTCTGTCTAATTCTCAGTCACTTTTTAAAACCTTGTGTGTGTCAGATGTGTACTGGCAAAGACAAACTAAAGATCATGAAGTAGACGGATGCTTCAGCCATGACAGATGTGGCACAACAAGCTCAGTGTCCACCACTGGTCATGCACGCACCTTGGCCTTTGCGCTTCATGCTGACATACCTTCTGCACACCAATTCACACCCACCTACATCTTTTCACACTTGTGACTACATAGCACGCGAACGCTGCCAGCAGAGGATGTGGCCACATGAAAACCAGCCAGAGCTCTGACCTCACAGAGAATTATCCTGGCCTCATCCGAAACGATCCTCGGAGAATACCGTGTCAGAGGACAGCTCACAGCATTGATTATAGCTGATAACCTGAATAGACTTGTATGCTTCATTACGAATGAATTGTCCCTTCGTTGTATTCTGAAGAAACCAAGGAGACATTTAACCAGTTTAACGATTTTGCACAAAGAAATGGTATTACAACCGTATTGATCAGCATTCCCTTTTTCCTTTCTGAGCCAAGACGTGATCCATCCCTCAACTGTGAGCAACAAGTGTTTTGGTTTGAATTCAAGCGTCACTTTTTTCATATGCAACAGGTGCAAACTGTTGCATGGTAACAGAGACGAGACAACCTGTTGGCGAAAGGTTTGACACTCTGCTGCTAATTTTAGATTATGGTAATTCTCTTTGGTCTATTTAACAAAAACAGTGTTTGGATTAAGTAGCAATAATCCAAAGATTCACAAAACTGAAACATCAGTTTTGCATTTGTCTATTACATAAAAAGAGATTGAGAAACATCTGAATTGGACTTTAGGACGTCATAGAGCGGTGATCTGTTAAAAAACATTGACTGTAATTTAAGTTTTTAGGATTTGAAGAATGGCACAATGAAATGGGAAACGGTGTTAGTTTTTAGGAGCTGTGCTTTGATAAATGTTCAACTTTTAAATCTAAAATGAGCTTGTTGACCACATAAAAAGTAGCTAATTTACAGATTAGTTGCTTTTGTTAAAAATATATGTGCGTTTATGCTGATTAAGTTTTGTTAACTTAGTTGTGCCCTGTACTACCAGCACAGTTAAATGTTTCCATTTATGATGGTTCAGATGATGTTTTTTTAACACTGTAAACATAGAATTTTATTATTCCTCATGTCTTCAAACAGAAACTTTAATTTGAAATTGACTTTATATACACCTGATTTAAGGGCTATGAAGTGGCTTCTCTCCACCTGATGTATCTTGCAGAGCTTGACAGACAGTTAACTTGGATCTAAAGTAAAAGATGACAGAAATGATTGAATTAAATCAGCAGAGGTGTAGATTTTAAATTGCATAAAGGGAACAGAGAAGGGCAGCCATAGGGTGATAGTGAAGCTTGTTAGCGAAGTGAAAGGATCAAATCTTAAGAGTGGATTGAACTAAAGAGCAAACGGGCAGTGGATTCGGAGAAAAGTGACAAGGACGGAGTAGACAGCGGGACGACAGGAAGGGTGGAGTGTGACAGGCAGGGGAATGACATACGTGATAAGGTGGAGTGACACAAAGTCACCAAGCTAACCTTTCATGCACTCTCATTCCTCTACTCTTGTACTTTTCCCCTCCTCTTCCTCTCTCGGCAGATCCAGAGCCTTGCAGAGATGGACAGCAAATGGGAAGCATGGACCCCAACACGTACCCTCCAGCAACTAGCTCTCCGCACCTAACTGCCTCCACCGTCTCCAGCCGTCAGCTGCAACCGTTCCAACGAGGGCTGAGCTGGTTGAGTTGAGGTTGGACCATCAGAGGAGGACTGACCTCAGAGGAGTCGGCGCTCAACGACCAGTCCATGCGTCGAGCACACAATTAAGCCTCGTGAAGTTCATTGAAAATGAAGTAGTCTTCTGCAGTGATGCTTGAGCAATGGAATGGAGCTTTTGGACATGTATGGATTTATCAGCTGGATATCCTGTTGAGATTACAACATGCTGGTGGAGCTGTCTCATGCTTTCCAAATAGATTTGTGGGTAAAAGCGAGTAATTGAAAATCTGCTCCTGGGAGACTATATTGTCTGTTTTTTTTTTTTAATTCTTCTTTTTAAAGGACCAGTTTTGAACCTCTTTGTTTGCCTCAAATTCCCTCTTCTTTCTTTTTCACCATTCTCCTCTCACATTGCGGAGAAACACATTATGAAGCAGCACCATTCTTCTTCATCCTCCCTCAGTGACGGAGAGGAAGGAGGGACAGACTGTCCAGAATAGATAACAAGCAAGGAGACTTGGGGTGAAGGAAAAGGAAGAAAAATAATAATAATAATAATAAAACAAAGGAAGAGAGTAAGGAAAAAAATAGAAAAGGAACAGAAAAAAAAGAAGAAATAGAGATTTAACTAAGATCGTGGGGAATTGTGGTTTGTCTGTGCCGTGTTGCAATGCAGTGAACACAATGGGCTCGGAGGGGTTCTGGATTTCAGCCAGAGGGGAAACTTGAGCAGAAGGTGAGGGTTAAGTCCCGTCTGCTCCTGACTGCTCTGCATCCTCGTGTTTGAGAGGTAGACGGACTAGATTATGGCCAGGCTGTAGCGAATGACAGACAAGCTCAGCGGCAGGTAGAGCGAAGAGAAGACAGGTACACAGCCACAGCGTCAGGCCAAAACCCAGACAGACATCAACTGCTGACACTGTAGACAATTCATTGTCATTCTAGGCAGAGTGTTTGGAAAAGGCAGAGACTGAAAGGAAAACAGAGAATCTTTAACTTCTACGTTAATTTGTGGCAGTTATTAAAAATAGCAAGACACACAGGTGCTGCTAAGAAATACAGGTTGGTAAGAGCAAAGGAAACAGGGAAAGAGCAGGTGCTGGAAACCCTCTCCTTCATCTGCTTGTCATTTACTTGTTTACACTTTCTCATCGTGTGGCACCGGGATTGATTTTTCCGATGCCGTTGTTGCTCCACCTCTAAGCCCTGTGCAGTCCCCAAAACACGACAGCAACAACAGGAAAGATGGAGACCTTTTTCATTGACTAATTTCTCCCTCCTCCCATTTAAAAAAAAAAAAAAAACTGGTCAAGATGGCACCTTGTTGTGCTTTTTTCTAAGTAAAGGATAAGAAGAAGAAAAACGCCCACACGATCAATCTCGCATCTGTTTTTGTGCACAGAACTGATTTATTTTTTCTGTTGGATTATTATTATTTTTTCTCTTCGAGCTATAAACGGTGGATTCCTCCAGATTCCCTTCATGTGTCCTCACCTCCAGTGACTCTCCTCTGATTCCCCCCGCTGGCGTCCCCCCATCGGCTGAGGAGCTAGAACTCTGTGGGCTCAGATCTCAGTGTTGACTCACTACTACAGCTATAATATGGCACGGCCCTTCTGATTCATTCTGTAAGTAAGACTCCCTCTTATATAGCTGTGCATGCATGTCTTCACATGTACTCCACAGGTCATTAGCACATATTAAGCTCATGTATTCTGAGGCACAGAAGTGGTCTGTTTTACTGCAGTGTTGGGTTTTCTTTGTGGTTCCATCGCAGCAGATTTGCTTTCCTGTGCTTCCTCTGCTTCAGGCGCTCAGTGTGTGGATGTGTGTGTGTGTTCATATGTGTGTAAGTCTGCCAAACACAGTGATTTTGATCTTAGAGCCAAGCTTACAACAGAGTCAGAGCGTCAGAATGAGGCGAGTGAGGTTTTTTCTGTGAGTGGGTGTTTGCATGTTCACTACTACATGTTGGATCCGAGGTTAATTTAAACTAATTAATAGTGAGGAGGCTTTTTTTGCATTCAGGACCCTTGTTGTAAACTTTGTGTCACTCTGGGATTTATGAAAGGGAGATTTAGAGGGTTTTATAAATTGATTATCTTATCAGTTGATTGATTTTTTTTGGACATGCATGTGCCACACCAGTGGTTCCTTGTTATTTTTCGAGATGCCTGTTTGCACACATACAAAAGCTGTTCTCTCACTGTTGTCATGCTGCACAAGCTTCCATCAACACACAATGAAAAAAGCAATTCAGTAATTTACTATTCAATGGAAACTTTTTTGTTTTCCATTTAAAAGCTACCGTATTTTTGGGACTATAAGGCGCACTGCAGGTGTCGGCAGTGAAGCGGGCGCTGTACCGGTCTGTCGTGGTGAAGAGAGAGCTGAATCAAAGGGCGAAGCTCTCAATTTAACGGTCGATCTACGTTCCGCTCATCTATGGTCATGAGCTTTGGGTTGTGACCGAAAGAACGAGACCACGGATACAAGCAGCCGAAATGAGTTTTCTCCACAGGGTGTCTGGGCTCTCCCTTAGAGATAGGGTGAGGAGCTCAGTCATCCGGGAGGGACTCAGAGTAGAGCCGCTGCTTCTCCACATCGAGAGGAGCCAGTTGAGGTGGCTCGAGCATCTGGTTAGGATGCCTCCTGGACGCCTCCCTGGTGAGGTGTTCCGGGCATGTCCCACCGGGAGGAGAGCCAGAGGAAGACCAAGAACACGCTGGAGGGAATGTTTTTCTCGGCTGGCCTGGGAACGCCTTGGGATTCCCCCGGAGGAGCTGGCCCAAGTGGCTGGGGAGACCCCCGTGACCCAACCCCGGATAAGCAGAAGAAAATGGATGGACGGATATATTTATTTGTTGTTTAAGTTTATCACATTATTATTGTTTTTTTCCACATGTAGGCCTGTCTGGTTTTGGTACCACCTTGCATGGCGGCAAAGAGGCAAACCAGAGATGGGTTGTCTTTGACCCCTCTTGCCTTGGTCCATTCAGAAGACACAAGGTTGCCAGAACGCATCAGGTTTTTTCACTTACAGCCATATTTAAAAATATGCATGTGTTAATTTGGTCTGGCTGTTGTTTTCAGTGGCTTGGTGGGGTGCTAGCTTTGTTCTCTTTTAGGAGAAACACTAAATGTCAAATGCTTCATGAGCAGTTTAGTTGCATTTTGTGAATCATGCAGAAGTTTGGGTTATAAAAATTCAGCATTTATGGCCAGCTCAGAAACTTTTGCTGAGATATGTTGTAGTGTTTCCCTCTTCTCAAACATTCATGCACAAAACCATTCCTCTCTTATCTGAGGGCCAAGGAACCTTGGCTCCAGCCTCTGCAGACAGGGGCCTCTTACTGGCCACTGTCTCCAGATAGAAGAGGAAGCCACACACCCATCATGAAGAAATAAAATCTTTTTCAGACATCCTGTCCCTGAGGCCCTTCCGTCGAGACCATTTTTAACGAGACCTTAACAAACGGTACATGAACAGGTCTAGTGTCAGGTCTTTGCTGGATTATTATTGTTTTTGTTTCTACTTTTGAAAGTATGGTTTTCTAATACTGTTCATCTTTAGATAGTTAGCTGTATATTTTATGAAGTTCCCTCCATTTTTGTAGTTTTTCACACTGCGCATTATGCCAAAACACAGACTTTTAACTTAAGATGGGCTGTCTTTTACTTCGTATTTTTTATGACAATATAGAGTTACTGAACAATGCACTTTAGTCTAAGGTATTCATGAGGTTGTGACATTGTTTCAGAGAGAGACAGACAGCTAGACAGAGCAAAGCTGGAGTCAAGACCTCAAAGGTCAGAGGTCATAAGGAAGCGAGGACAGCCAGCCTCTCCACAGGACAAACAGCTCAGCGATGTTGATGGAAAATTGCCCAGACTCTGACGTGATTCTCACACAAGCATTTTAGCTGACCTAGTTTAAGTGCACACCACAGGGGGCATAAGTTAGACCCCAACCTGAGACTGAACACAGTGGGAGTTCTTCGACACTGATACTCCCAGAACTCTGAACATATTGATTTATCAAGATCACATGACACACACTTTCTGAGCTACCAGGAGTGTGTTTGTTGTTTCCATGTTAATCAACTGCTTTACTGCAGAAGATGACTTACCTCCAGAATTAGAAACTTTGCATTGTAGCTACAATGACAGTAAACAGGATCAAGGTTTTATTAACAATTAGGATAATCATAATAGTAATCATATTATTATTGTAACATGAGATTAATAATGAAAACTATGAATCTGTGCACTCATGTCTTGATTAATCTTAAAAGTGTTTCACAGTAAAAATAACTGTGTGGTGTCCAATCAATTTAATTTGTATTAATCACTTAGTAAAACTTGAGAACTATGAGGTTACGTAAAGTTGTAGTTTCTTTTATCTTATCTCTCCAGAGCTACATGATGTGTGTGCGATTACACACATCTTGCATTATTTAGTTTAGGGATGTGATTATTTATTTGTTATAGTAAATTGTGATAACAATATTTGTTATTGCAAGGCTTTACAATATTCATAACAGCTATCACTGATTACATAGTGTAATGTTGTCAGTGAACCCAGATTGGTACGAGACCCGGAACGAGACAAGACTCCACAAGGTAAAATTTTAACAGTGTTTATTATGTACAGGTAACTATTTACAAGTGGTCCTCTGGAGCCCCTGGGAAACAAGCAGAAGGTCAGGTGGGTTGGAGTAAGAGTAAAGGCTCCAGTATAGCTCTGCGTACGACTGTACGCCGCTCCGTGCGCGCGTACTGAACGCAGGCAGTTCACCCAC
>JAVCKU010000047.1:9403074-9414517 GCA_032273985.1 Hypsolebias coamazonicus | reverse complement strand
AGAGTAGAGCCGCTGCTTCTCCACGTCGAGAGGAGCCAGTTGAGGTGGCTCGAGCATCTGGTTAGGATGCCTCCTGGACGCCTCCCTAGTGAGGTGTTCTGGATACATTCCATCAGGAGGAGACCCAGAGGAAGACCCAGGACACACTGGAGGGACCTGGGAACGCCTTGGGATTCCCCTGGAGGAGCTGGCCCAAGTGGTTGGGGAGAGGGAAGTCTGGGCCTTTTTTTCATCTTTATTTAATTGCAACAGCAAACATGGCTTGAGACTTAAGGCGGGCACGACAAAATAGAAATACAAGCAAATAATAATGTGAAAGTATGTTTTGGGAAGGTTACAATGGAAATTTGTTACAGAGTGTTTTAGTCATTAAGGCTTTTGCATTGGTACAATACTTTAAAGTAGACAAATAAGAAGAAATAAAAGTAAAAATTGTAAATCTGGAGTTTAGCATGGACATTTTGCAGCTGTGGATGTGAAATTTGGCTAATATAAGTATTAAGTTACACCTTACTTGGAATAATCAAACAGAAGAAACCAAACAGTATAGTTTTAGCGTCAAATGGTAGGTCCATTTCCAACTTTCTGTTCACAAACAAGAACATGTCTGTTCAGTCTGAGCCTCCCCACTTAGGCTGCTACCCCGTGACCCGAGCCCAGATAAGCAGAAGAAAATGGATGGATGGATGGATGGATAAGGAGCACTTCAAATCTTTTAATTTTCTCAAAAATCGACAGAGAGTCTTATGTATTAACTCTGGTTGTGCTTACTGATCTCAAACAGATTTAATGTGTTACGACTGAACAATGTTGAGAGTTATTGTGAATGAGTTGAAAAAAGTTTGACTCATCTGACTGTTTTGTTTCACTTAATGTGCCTTATGTATAAAAACAGACCTGTGCATTGATATTGCACTTTATAATCCTGTGTGCCTTATAGTCTGAAAAATACGGTAACTCTAAACTCAACTGTCTGTCTGTAGATGAGTTATCAAGCGGTTTGCGACATTCTGTAACAAGTTTTCCTGTTTGTTGTTATGAAGCGCTGAACTTTCTGACAGGTACGTAGATTTTTAACCCGGCGACTGTCCTGTCTGAATATCTTGCCCTGATAAACTAAAACTCATTTGCTTGTGTTCTTCTGGAAATACATCTTTGACTGAAAATCACTCTGAAGGCAGGCGCGTTTATTTGCACAGCTGAAATAGTCTTTATTCTTTGTGCTGAAATTCCTTTTATAATATTTGTCATATTGGTAAAATGGAACTCAATTTCCTCCCAGTGGATGTTGCAAATTGTTGCGTAAAGGTGCACTCTCTGTGCCACGGGATTGTTTCATTTGCCATGCACGTTGTTGCAGCTCCACATTTGACAATTTTACAGCCACTTACTTCCGTCTGTGCACAATGTTTGATTCAGGACCTTGAATGTGCTGTGAGTGTGTCCCCAAAAACTCATTTTTAATCATCACTCTGCTGTTTTGACACATGCTCAGATATTCCACATTTTATTCTTTTGTTTTGTTCTAAATGGCACCAGAGTTGGACTTTTTTCCTGTATTTCTTCTTATTTTCTGTCTTTTTCCATTACCGTAATGAAGCACAAGGCTGCAAGGTGATGAAGGTGTACTGTTTTTTTATTAAAACATAGTGGCCACCTGAAACACTGTCACATGGATAACACGCAACTGAATCAAATAGTTTAAATCATTCTCTGTAACTAAGTTATTCAACTAACTTACTGACTTGTTTCAGCTTTAATGAATCGGAAATTGAATGTGGGCTAAACTGAATGAAATTCATCAGCTACTGAAAACGCCTCTAACTCCCTGACTAGTTCTTTGTTGCCTCCATTTCACATCCAGTGCCCGGAGCATTACACTCTGACTGCATATCATTTCCAACCCCGTTTATTCCCAAATGGGTTGCTTGGATGAAACTCTGTATTCAGCCTCAGAACCTGCAACGTCCTGCATATTAGCAAGTCCATCTATCTCCATGGACACACTCCCATCTTTAAACAGTCACTAGGCCCTGCATCATTCAATGCTCAATCAAGATAGCACCTTCAAACAGACCAGTGAGCTGTGAATGACGCCATCATATAAACTCCCAGCTCTGAGCATTTTGAAGAAAGGAGATTTAAAGGGTATAAAAATGAGGGAGCATAAAAAAGTGTTCTGGAACTGGAAGGGCAGGAGCAGAAAGAGAATTTGAGAGGAGGCAGGGAGTGTGAGGTGAACGCATCAGAGAGGAGAACACAGAGGAGGGAGGGTGAGAAGAAACAGCGAGGAAAATGGGAGAGCATGGCTCTGGAGAGGCCGTGAGGCAGGAAAAGACCTCTGCTCCACGGGAGCACTCTGATGGGCTTAGCGAGGCCCCGCTTTGTTCACACTGTTGGTCAGCCTCTCAGAATTAAGCTTACTAAATAATACGATTATTGCAGCTGCACACTGATAACACGCTGCCGCCGATCCCCTTTGTCAGTGTCAGAAAGCCCGGAGAAGAGAGGAGGAACGGCGTATGATGGCATCAAAGGCATGGCAGTACCGACTGCACCACGGTGTCACAAGGGCTCGAGCTTCACAACACGGCTTCTCCGCTTGCTGCTGAGGAAGTGCAAAGACTCAGTTTGACTTTTTAAACAAGTGGCCATACACAAAAGAACGCGGAGAAGGAAAAAAAAAACTGGTTTTCCTTTCAAATAAACAGATATTGTTATGTACGGTCATGCACCACAGTTCTCTTCTCTTTGATGTTGCATCATTTTCAGAAGCAACTGAAAGCGAGTGAACAATGAAAGCTTGAAGTGCATTACCTTTACGTTACGTGTGAACACAGACAACAACCCTCATAGTGTGACATGCGGCCCTTATCTCGATGGGTCGCGCTGCATCCTCAGTGTGGGCTATTTATTTTATGTTTCTCTGCTTGACAGCTTTGACACGACGTCCTGCCAAGTCGACCTTGCAGCTTGAAGTGTAGTAAAAGTGGGATTCCCAAGCTATGTTGCACATCGATACATGTTCTTGTAGAGGCTGATAAATGGTTCTCTGCCCGCTGGGAATTAATAAAAGAATAGCGGGAAGCAGGAACTACTGTCCGTCTCAGCGGAGGTAGAGTACAGTTGTCTGAAAACCCAAGGATCCCGGAGAGGTGAGCTCATCTCAAGGCTGGCCTGGGCTCTCCTACGAGATGTGATTTCCCACTCTCCTCTCAGCAGGAGCAACAGTTTGCCTGCCGAGTTAAAGATTAGCTCGGAGCTGCAGCTGAAAAGATACATTTAGCGTGCGATGGCGTGTCACATGAATAATAAATCACATTCTGGAGCTGAGGGCACGCAATGAAATCAATGAGTGATGACACTCGTCACAAGCCGCATCTTTTGAGTTTTTGTGCGGCGCACGTCTTCTGCTGGAGGTTTGGCGCTTATTTCTCTCGGTGACATTAAATGAACTTAGACCCCAGGCCGTGCACAACCGAGCCCCAGAGTCACAAAACAACTGAGCCGCTCGGTGGACCCGGTATACCTTGTCAAGAAGGATTTATGTTGCATCGCATGCACTTTGCTAATGGAGTTGAGACGAGTAGACAAAGGATCGAAATATGGAGATGATGAAGAAAATTACAAGTTGTTTCTGTCAGTTAGTCGTCTCTTTCTAAGTGCTTTTCCCAGCTAGCGTTGCTACATTTTACAGTTTTTTTTTTCTGCTCGACTTGATCTATACTGTGACACAAATTCACATGATTCATAATACAATGTTTTACGTGAAACTTTAACACCTCTCGTTGCCCTGATTTGTCCCACTAAGGTCCATTCAGTTCACTGATCCAGTCATCCTTCAGGGTTATGCCTCTAGTCAATGGCTTACTTTCCCCATTCTCTTTTCCAGCTCTGATTGTGCTTGAGAATTTCTTGATTTTCCCACTGATGTTATTGTTTACGCATGAAAACACAATTCACATTCTTTGCAGCATTAATCATTTAACAGTTCTCTGTCGGGAGCAGCTGTTCTCTCATAACCCGCGCTGCAACATGACAGGAAATGCTTCATGTAAAAAGCCCTTTTTGATAGTGTTTACCAGGAGTAGATAATTAGTATGTTATCAACACTAAATCTATCATTTTCTCATCATCTCGGGACGGGGATTGGCTTCTGTGGGGCCTCTTGCATTGCCGCTGAACCCGAAAATGTCTCAGGCAGTCTCGACTCCAAGGAGAGCTGGGCTAATTTGAGATGTGAGATCTCATCAAACACCGGGTAGCACTACAGTTTCCTCCGCTGTCACTCCTCAAACCATTGACCACCAGCACGAGAAACTGCCGTTGCACTAAACCTTTTGCACTGCGTTGCCTAATGGAGCAGAAGAAAAAAAAAAGATTCTGTTTGCGTAGCCGTTTGTCCGGTCTTGCTTGCTTTTGGCCAGCTGGCCTTAGGGGGAAGATAGAGCGTTTAGATGTGTGTGGGTGTGTGTGTGTGCATAAGGACAGGGACAAGAAATGGACATTAGGACACGCACATGCCCTTTCCATAATGTGCTCCCAGCTGGGCTGTTTGCTGGCCGTAAAGTGAATGCCGCTAATGGCCTTTCCGTTAATGGAGTCATTAAGACTGGATTGCAAGAAGATAAAGGCAACGTGTGCAACGCGTGCGATCCGGAGTAGACGTGCCATCATTTGTATACGTGTACAGTTTCTGCAGCCATCTTGTGAAATTACATTTATTTAGTTCTTCGGTTGCCACACACCAGACGTTATAAATCTGACTGTGGTCTTTTTCAGCATTAGCGTCAGTGGAAAAGGTCACTTTTGTGCCAGTGTAATTGTACTCCTGTCTGAGGCCCAGGTGATCAGTCTTGACCCAGTCTGTCCCAATCAGCCAGCTGGCTGAGGCGCAGAAAGTAGCAGCAATAATGTTTCACTGTGAGATTGCTGCAGCTCCATGTAAGCGTGGGAGTGACGAATGCTGATAGGCTTCATCTTGGGTCATTTCAGGACCTGCTCCCAAGGGAGTGTGGCATAGATGGAGAAAGGCATTCTGGGTAGCCTTGCGTGTTGTTTGTAGGGTGGCATGACTGCTCTTTACATCCATGTCAGTTTCTTGCTTCTTACCAGAGGGTTGGCTTACGTCACCATGCTCATGTGTCTGGTCCAGCCCGACTCGTTCATTTATTCTTTTCAATAAAATGCAGGTGTTAGTTTGTAGACAGATTTACTCTCAAATCACGTTTTCTCGTCAGGCGCTTTCATTTTTGTTTCCGCACGGGAAAGTTTTGGAGTAAATGTATAAAAAGACCAATATGCTTTAATGATTACAAGTATCCCACCACAACAAGCCTTGTGGGTAACATCAGCATTGATCTGTCAAGCGGTGTCAGTGCATCAAAAAGAGTTCAGCTTTTAATCTGGAAAACGAAGTCGTCTCTCAAAGCAGTCACTGCTCAAACTTCCTCCGAAGAGGCTGGAAGGGGGCCGTGTCGCAAAACCAGACATTAAACTTAGCCCTTACATAATTTTACAAGATCAGATTTTATTAATATCAGCTAATTACTGCATAGATGCTTGTGTGGAGGTAAATTATTATTGATTTGCCTCATTTTTTTAAAATGTTTTCTGGAAGCCTTTTCTAAAGTTGTTAGCAAATCTTGCACGTTTTTTTTTTTGGCGACAGTAGATGAGCTGATGGATTTAACTTTTTACCCACTGTTTTGCAATCACGCTCAAGTGCCGCAGAGGAAGGAGCTGTTCAAATATCATTCAGGTAACGGCACTGGCAGCTTCAGTCTGGGGAGTCTTATTTTACATTTTAATGTTTCACTGCGTCTCCAGCTGTGTGACAGTTTGCCTCACGCTGCGTTAACGACACTCATCGTGTCTGCAGGACGGACATAGTTTAGGTGTCCGCAGGGATTCACAATGGGCTTGTGAGCCAAGCAAACAAGGTGCTTTAACAAACCAAGGAACACCAAAAGATCTCTGAACATTTCTGCTTGAATGCAATTTTTTTTAATGTTTTAGACTTCACTAATAAATGTGCACCAATTCCAGCATTAAAACTATATCAGATAAAAATCCAGCTTTTGATTTAAAACACTGCTTGCAAAAAGCATGTCTCATTCAGATGTATTTAAAAGAAACTCTTCTATTAACAGAGCATTTATTAAATGAGAATTAGTGATGAAATAAGAATAAATCTTGTTATTAGCCTCGTTACAGAACAAATAAAGCCCGCCATTAAACCTGCTTATTTCTGTAGCTAAGCTCAGTGTATTTGATGATGAAGCACACTGCGCTCAGGTTTGTGTCAAGCACCAATAGATCCATTTTTGCTCATTTATTAGGAACCATTCGAACAGCCTGTTTTGGAAAATAATAATAAAAAAGGTAATAAAACCCCAGCCCGTGACCTAAGCTTTCATCATTGTTGCGAAAGCTGCAGTTTAGAATAATAGGACATCAAAATGTATCCAGAACATATCCTTCTGATATGTGAATGCAATTTTGATGACAACTGAATTATGAGTTTGTTTTCCTGCTTAAAAAATAAAAACATACAGTTCACTTTTAAGATATTTAAAAACCATGCCATGCCTGGGATAAGAGTATTCAAGACTCGTTTCAAGATTATTTTTAAAACGTTTATCTTGTCTTCCCTTAAACTTGCACACTAAGCAGTTGGAGCTTCTTCCAGCATCGATTAGCAGTTAGCAACCAGAAGTTTGGTCCACTGATTTAAAAAAAAAAAAAAAAGCAAAACGTCAATTCTTCTCTTTCCTTTAAGAAAATGTAGTCTGCGATCAACATCTGATCACGTCCTTTGTGCGTTCAGTTTTCCAAGACAAATGATTTTTGGAGTTTGGGAGTCAGGAGCCCAAATCAGAATTAAAATGCAACTCAGCTTCAGCTCAGCTGCCTCGGCCCAAATGGTGACGTGCCAGCTAATTATGGACCGGTGCCTGATTTTTAAACTGCTGCATATTTAATTGATTTGATGAAACATAATACTCCAAATGGGCTCCTATCATGTCATCGTAACAGACTTTTAAAAAAAATACAGCAGATGTTGTTAATTAATGATGGTGCTGTGCTTTGATGAACCTCAGTTTTTTTCCCACTTTATGTGGAAAAACATTTAAAACAATTCAGATGAGTCAAAAAAGTGGCTGTGATGTCGACACAAACTGCTGCAGCTCATACAAAGAAGGATGGGAAGTGATATCTGCATTGTCGTCTTTTTTGAAGCTTAACGCTTGTAAATAATGTAGCTTTACACTCAGAGAATGACAGATTGATTAAAGCTTTCAGTCATTGTTTAAAGTGAAGTGCTTTTAAATTGAAAAAGTTGTGACACATTTCTTGACGTAACTGTTTTTGTCTTCAGTCAAGCTAAATTGTTGCTATGTACAGCATCACCGAGGAGAACATTTCAGTTTCTTTAATTCACAATAATATTATATGTTATAATAGTTTTTAAATTTATAAAACGGCGACTGATACAGCTACTGATCTTTATAAATCAGTGCAGACAAACTGCCAATTTATACATCTTTTCAATTAGTTTGTTTTTGGCCCAGTCATTGCACCATATTAACATTTACAAGATTAAAGATAAATAAAAGAAAATAAGTCCTCTGTGACATAATGACTGTGGATTGATACAGTTTTACTTTTGGTTACAGGCTCTCTAAGACTGCAAATGCAACTGTAAATTTATCCTTCTTTTCCCATCAAATAAAAAAAAAAATACATCTCTTAAAGATATCTGTTTAAACTTTTTCAATTTCTTTGAAAAATACATTCTGTTTCTTTTAAGAAGCTCAGTATTCTGATCTATGTTTTGGCGTCTGTTGTATTGATAAATGCCTGACCAGGACACACCCATCCTATGAAACATTCAGTCAATAGCAAAGTTTCAAGTGCATCAACAATTTGCTTCCCACAAACGTGGCAAATTTTTAATAAGCTCAGACCTATGCTGATTTTTTTGTTTGTTTAAATAGTAAAATTTGGTAATGTTAATTGACAGATTCATCAATTTTTCTACCAATAAATGGTAGTGACTCTTTACCAAACTGAGAAACAATAATAATAATAATAATAATAATGATGATGATGATGACAAGTGCTATGTGTTGTCATCATTGTATGTTCCCATATGGCGGAAATAGGTCTCTGCGTTTAACCCATCACACCAGGGATTAGGTGTCAGAGACACCACGACATGTGGGAATGGCTGGGAATCGAACCTGGGACTTTCGGGTCCCAAGTCAGCAAAAAAAAGTAATGCACATTCACGATAAACCACATTTCAACACAATAAGATGTAAACTGTGAGCTCGAGTATATTTTTCAGAGGAAATATTGGTCCTAGCTTATGTGTGCGTGTCATGTTCAGGCCGACTGCTCTACCTGTATCTGTTTATGATTTCTTTCAACTCCAGATGAAAGAAAACAGGTGGGTGTTGCGTTCGACCACTGTCGTGGTTAGCATTTGCGTTTCGTCGATGCCAAAATCAATGTATTCCAAACAAGAAGCCCCGTGGTCATGCTGAGAGGCACAAAGTATTTCAGGCTGCTCATGAGGCACTCTTTGATCTGAAGCAAAACAGGCTGAGCGTGCACATACCCAGCTGATCCATGCAGGCAGCACCCGTCTATTAGCACCTCCAGTCAGCCTCAGATCACTTATTGGCAGGTCAGTGAAATAAAATAGTTGAAGGAAGTCAGCAGGATAACTGGAGACGCAGCATATTGTGGGCTTCACCAAAAAGAAGCTTGGTTCAAGCTGTAAAGCCTTGGGCATTAATTTAGACAGCCAGGTATTAGTCATAGATTATGAGTATTAAATTAAAATACCAGGTGATGCACTTACGTGGATTCGTTTTTTTTAAACCTGCTCTAACGTCTTGTTTTAGTTTCAAGGCCAAATCTGATAAAATATGCCATTTCATGACTTTGTTCTGCAGCGATTTATTCATTTTCATGTTGAGTTGTGTTTATGAACACTTGTTAAATGTCAACCCCAACTCTGTTTTCTGTTTCCTTATGCTTTTGTCCTCCACCTACTCTTCTGGGATCATCTCTGTAGCTGCCAAATGATCTGCTATGCTCACCAGTTAGTCACTAACAATGCATCAGTGCTGAGTTTGAATAGTGTCCCTGAAAACATCAACTTCTTGTGGTTGGAAACAACTCTGGGACCCTCAGACTACAACCAGGACTTTAAAGACACTAAACCCCACTGAGAAAGTTGATGGTGGAGACACAGGGTGATTTTTGTTATCTGCTAGAGATTGTGCTCTCATCATTTGTTGATAATCTAACAAATTTTATAGCTTTTTATAGATAAATCTAAGATTAATGTCACCAAACAAGGTTTTGGAGTTCTTGAGCTCGTTGTCTGCCAGCAATTAGCTCCAGTCTGTCATTCACCTTGTGATTTCTGTTTACTGGACAGTGTCTTCTTCTTCCCCGCTCTGAGAAATATAAAAAGAACCCTCTCAGTCTTTAGTTGTTCTGTGTGAATAATTGCATAAGCTCACCTCCTGATACCCCCTTTTTTTTCCCAATTTCACCATCTTATCTGAAATGGGACATAATCAGTTGGCAGCAGTTGGCCGGTGGCACTTGCCGATGATATTCTGTCTTCCGTAATAACAACAGTGTCTCAGAGGGGGATAACCCGCCTTATTGCTCATTGGATTTACATACAGCAGGTAATCGTTGAGGCTGCAGGCTATCTGTGACTGATGGTGTGTGTCAGCGCTGTACATGCTGCCTTTGTTTTTATTTGGCAATCAGGCCTGTCGGGGCACGCCGCTGCAGAAATCAATGTGCCATTTGGATGATTGCAATGAGTGTGTATGTGTGTAATTTTTTTTTTCTAAACGCTTACCCGTGGCCCATCATCCTTGCTGTTTCCATGTATCCATCTCACTCAGTATATTGCTGTGAAGCAGACACTCCCAATGGTCTCCTTTCAAGATGCGCCACACTGTTACAACAGCACCCCGATATGCTCTTCATTAAACTCTTGTCCAACAATTCATAAAAAAAAAAAAGCCAAATTCAAACATATGCTAATAAAGTGCAGTGTGTTTGCACAACAGGATCCTTTAAGACTTTGCTAGTGAGGGGATGTTAAATTGTAGAAGGGGAAGGACTCAGAGGAGAGTTAGGAGGAAAGTTCATCCGACAGGTACAAAAGTCCACTGTGGTGAGACAATCTGCCAGAGTTAGAGCGACTGGTTCACACCACGTCTCACAGGTGAAGGTAAAAGCTCCTGTTTATGCTGCCAGGACCAAAACTACAATGAGGAACCCCAAATGCATTGATTAGTAGTATTGAGGGCTTTTTTTTTAAACAAGAAGGAGGTTGTTTAACCCTGCATCTATCCCTCCTGCATGTTGCCTTTATCTTATTTGATGAACCACCTCAAACTCAGGCTATCGCTTTCTCACGGGAACGCACGGGTGTGGAGGAGAGTAGGCGGATGATGCAAAGAGAGCAGTCAGGAGCAAAAACGAGGAACGTGTGTTGAGAGAGAACAATCGGCAGGAATCAAACAAACAGGCGAGCTCAGAGCAGCTTTTGTTTTGCTCTGATCACAAGCCAAAACCTGGGAACATGCATGCGTGCGAGTGCGCTTGCATATGTCTGCGTGCGCGTCACTGTATGCGAGCGTGTGGGCTCGGCAGCTGCAGAGTAGCTGTGTTTATCTGAAGCTTTACAGTAAATAAAGCTCGAGCTCAGGCAAGGAGACAGATGCAGCAACCTGGGCTGGAGGGGAGCTACTGTAACTCGGGAAGAGAGCAACTCTCTTGGAAAGTGCCAACCGGACAGTCTTTTGAAGTGGCCCATATTGGCATATCGTGAATAAACATGAGCAGTGTCTGCTTTCGAGTAAAGGTGCACTGCTCATTAGAGAGCAGGAGACCGTGTTGATGAAAGACCTGTGGCCTTCATGGTTCATCCTCTGATATGCATCATTTTAACCCTCATGTGGAGCTAATCATGTGTGCTCTGATGAGAACGAATGAAAACTGTAATTAAGAAAAAATGAACACATCATTTGCTTTTCAGTATTATATACTCAGCACTGAGTATTTCAAAATTAGTGTCCAATTATTTTGCTGTCTACTTAAAGACATAGTTTTTTCTTTCTTTCTGAAAACCATCAGAATAGTTATACAGTAACTGAACAGTAACAGAATACAGGTAGTCCTCGGGTTACGACGGTCTCGTAGTTACAACGCATCTCCCATAAAAAAAAAAAAATATATATATATATATATATATATACAGTATATATGTATATATATATAAATTTTATTTTGAAAAGCAGAGTTACGCGGTTTCCGGTTTCATGTTGTAAACGTTGCGGCGGAGAAATACTGCACTGTACTCTCTAAAAAAGCTAAGTCTGGTCCTCTGGACATTCAA
>JAVCKU010000047.1:9362855-9376368 GCA_032273985.1 Hypsolebias coamazonicus | reverse complement strand
CGACGTACGGCGGTATCGACCTACGAACGGTTCTTAGGTCCGGAACCCGTTCGTAAGTCGAGGACCACCTGTACTTATTTCAACACAAAAGTAAAGATTAAACAATCTTAAAATGTGCATTCCTTTTTTTGTCTTTAGAATACTTTTACCCTTCTACAAAATACATGTTTTTACAAAAGCATGTTCTTTGTTAAACTTCTAATTCATTTGGCCTTCAGGTATTTTCAGCTTGACAGTTTTGGCCCACGTGTCCAAACGTTTGGACACCACTGATCAAAAACACACTTTGGTATGAGGGTCATCGTTCACTTTGGGTTCTGTACAAGAAAAGAAAGAAACTAAACCAAATTTGTTGGTTTAAACAGCCAACGCTCGGGGGCAAGAGGCAGAGTGTGAGGATAGTTCCTGTTTTTTTCCTCTACCTGTCACTAACCACTTCTTCACAGTCAAAAGCAACAGGTGTGCACAGTTTACCACAGCTGCAGCAGCCACCTTGCTGAGCCTGCGCCACATAAAGACCAAAACCAGATCACATACCGGCGCTTGAGCACTGGTTCACCAACAGTGAAATCAACCTATAGCCAAACAAGTATTATTTATTGAGTCAAAGAAAGTAAAGTTAATTCTAACTTGGAAATTATTCTTTGTTTTTTGTTTTGTTTTGCTTTTTCAGCCATCTGCCATGCTAAAGTCTTCCTCTTGTGCCTCAAGGACCTCCTGTGAAATTGGTTCTTCCGAGTCCTGGCATCCACCTCCTGGAACCACTTAACCTCATACTCTTGACCTGAATGATAAGTTTGGACATAGTCATCTAGCTCCTCTGAATCATCTTGTTGCTCACAGCTCAAGATACATACTCACTCACAAGTCTGCTTCAAAACACTTGGAGGTCACTGGAGTCCTCCACGCCTGAAAGAATCAACACAGTAAGCAAAATTGTCTTCTACAAGCCAAATGATCCCTTTTGATTGTGCAATACTTACTCTATCTTCCTTCTTGCAGATTAATAATAATTTAAAAAAAAAAGGTTGACAGAGAAGACGGTTTGAGAGGGGAGTAAAGGAAGTATTTTTTTTTAATCATCTTTATTCATTTCAAAAAGAACAACAAAAAATAATAAAAATTAAAGAAAATAGCAGTACAAACAATTACAACTACAACAACAAAAAAATACAGATAATTTAAAATAAAATACAAACAATTTAAAATGAAAGGAGCAGAAAGAAGAATGAATCTTATTATATCTGCCCAAAAATCCCACACATATGCAACAAACACTTTTGTTTTCTGTCAGTCTTGGAGGGTGTCATGCCTACATCTGCACATCCATTTGATTGTGCTTCACACATGCTCTGTCTACACCCTCCACCCCACCCAACACACACACACATTTCCACCTTCTAGCAGCAGGTTCGATCGCCTGGAAAATGAATACTAAACGCAGGGCAAAATGACTGGCAGGGATCACCTTGGCTGTGTGCAACTCGCCTCCATGCTCCGTGTTGCCACAAAACCAGACCACCTCCACATCTGCCTCCCAAATTGATCCTGTATGTGGCTTTTGTTGGTAATTTTGTCTGCACAGAGAAAATATAAAAAAGCTGACCCCATGACCTGACTGCACCATTCCCTCTGAGCCCTCAGCTTTACCTCTTATTGCCTCAGACTGGAAGGAAATACACTGTTATGCAATGCAGAGACTTCTTGAGCAAAATGTTACACACTCACCTTTGTATGTACACATTTCAGCACAGTTTTACAGTATAGGCTCGATGCACTCAAACAAGCATGTCATGCCATTTCGAAGCAGAAACTATTTAATTTCCCCCATCACTGGGAATCAGAGGAGCTAAGAACTGGCCAGGAGGAAGTCTTCTCAAAAGTAGCATGATCTTTTTAAGATGAACAATTGCTTTTATTATATTTTATCTTCATTTATAGATAATCTCATTAACATATGGGGTCTCTTTCTAGAAGAGACATATTTCAAATAAGGTAGATGAATATAATAATTAATGGAAATAACAGGTATCATGAAGATAAAGCAATTAAAAAAATGTGATCAAAAATAAGTTCATTTTGGTGCTTTTATTTGTTTTTATTTGTTTCCTCTCCAGTTATTTATTTATTTTTGGGTGTGTAATAAAATAAAAGTTTTTTGCTCATTAATACAGTATTGTTTACACTATTCCAAAGGCTCTCTTAGTTTTTGTCCCATAATGCATTTAATCATAAAATACACCTTCTGCTCAGATTTATTTTCTGATTGAATAAAAATAGTATTCTGCAGGACCTATTACTGTACCTTGCTTGAGGTATGCAAAATCTACAAATCCCATACATGCAAATGTGTTTCACTGAAAGCGAAAGGAAAAGGAAATTTTGAACTTAAGGCTCTCTAACAAGGCTGAAGGATTCTTCTTTGTTGAAATGTTTCGTCTTTTACACAAAAGACTTCTCCAGTCATATCAGTCCGTACATAAGGACAACTTAAGTCTAGTTTATGTTAATATTTGTATTTTTATACTACTTTGAAAATGTATGCATTTGAAGACCGTTTGTTTTCTTCAACAAAAGTCATAGTTTGTCTTTGTTGTAGTTTCTAGATTTGTTATCTTCAGATCTTTGTATGAATTTCTTGCATTTGGTTGTAATTTTTGGCAGTTTTAAGTTCAGTTCTGTTATAATGGTCAGTACTGGTATTATGGTAGTACTGGGGGTATTGGTAGTTTTATGGTTAGTACTGTCTTCTTTAGTTTTTGTTTCCAGCTTTTCCCAAACCATCTGTATTCGGTTATTAATCAGCCTTCCCTGTATATGCTAGTTTTCCTCAATGTCTTGCCAGAAAATTTGTTAACCTAACTTCTTGGTGGTTTCTGTTGCTGTTATGTCAATTAAAGTACAGCTAAGTTTCAGAAAATGACATCCGTGGTGCCTGCATTTTGAAACTACCGTATTTTCTGGTGTATAAGTTGCTTTGCAGTATAAGTCACATCAGTCAAAAAAGCATCATGAAGAGGGGAAAAAGAACATATGTAAGTCACTTTGGCATATAAGTCGCATTTATTATGCGTCACCGTTGACCCGTCACGTTTATTATGCATTTATTTAATAGTCAAAACAGCTTCATTTCACCTGGGTGATGCTGCACCATCCATCCATCTATCCATCGTGGCCTGAGCTGCTAACTCTCCAGTGTTCCTCCGCCTGCACCAGCTGAGTAAAGCGAGCGCACATGGGAGGACTCATTATTGCAGTTCTTACATCTGTCAAAAATTGCATTATAAATATAGAAAAAAATGTATGAGTCACTTTGGCGTTTGTCGCAGGACTGACCAATCTATGCAAAATAAAAATAAATAAAAAATTGCGACTTATACACCAGAAAATACGGTACAATAACTCACTACTCACCAAATGGTACACATTTCTCTTCTGTATGCAGAGTTCTTTCTGCTGAAAGTGGTTTATGTAGTTTAATTGAACTTTCAGGTCAAAGTGAGCGTAAAGCCACAAAAATGGCAGCTTTCTTCAACAGATAGTTAAAACACTTTTCCAAATAGCTGTGCTGAAATATTTCATTTATCGGGAACCAATTCTTTTATTACATTAAAGCTACTTTAAGGTTGAAGTCTAGGTAGTAGCATTAACAAGATCCTAAGTTTTCTTATATAAATATGAACAATTGTGTGTGTCTACTGAAAACCAAGAGTCCCAGCAGTGTTCCTTTATGGCTTGTTTGGTAGGTGTGCTCATATTTGTAACAGAGGAGTAGCAGGAGTGCTTGGGCATGTGTGTGTTAAATACACATTTGAGTCTTCTTTATGTACCTAAGTTATGCTCATAATGCTGTGGCAATGTTTTTGTGTCAGAATATTTGTGTTTGTGAGTGAGTAATGTTATCAATGAAGACCAGATGACAGAAGCTCTTTAAGTTTGGTTTAGCGTGGAGATGAGGTTTGCATGCCAGTTTTTCTTTGCCTCTGTTCCTGCTCGCTTTGTGTGTCAATGAGCGTGTACTTTGCTTATTTTATTGGATGTCAGCTCGTGGCTGCTACTGTTTGCAGAGTTAGGTAATCACAAAACATAATCATTCTGATCTATTCCCGAACCTCTGCCATTATATATAGCATTCTTCTCATCCACCCACAACCACTCTCCATTTATCTGCCTCATACACAGAATCACACACACATGCACACTTTCCAGCTCTCCTCTGCTCTGACACTCCTGTCCTGCACTGCCTACTCCCACACTCACTAAATCTCTGTGTATTATGTATTACACTTCATTTTTGTTTGTCTCTGCCCTCCTTTAGTTCTCTCACCTGCTGCCCTGAAGCCCAACACACCCCGTCAGTAACATTTCCCTGCAATCCGACCTCTCTCCTCCCTCCATCAGCCTCCAACATCCCTTGTTTGCCTTCCATCACATGTGAGCATTCTGTCGGAGGGGGAGTATTGATTGCACGCTTGGCTGACAAGCACGGTAATGGACGACTCGGGATGTGTGTGTGTAGTTGGGATTTTGGTGGATGGGGTGAGTGGGGTGGTTTTAGCAGAGTTATGCCAATAACTCACCTGTCCAAGCAAATGGCCACCATGCAGGCGAGCAGGCAGGAGAAGTCAGAGGTGCTGCAGCATGCTGTGCAACACGACAAAAGCAACCGAGCCAAATATTTCCCACCTTTTAAATTCACCTGCATTTTTTTTTCCTACTGGCAACCCATTTTTAACTCAACATGCTTGCCATAAAACAGATGAGTAAAGTCAAGAACTGCAGTGACTCGTCCTCCCCTGCGGTCTTTTGCTGTTTTGCATTTATCTCAGACAGGCAGAATGTCCAAAATGCTGTTTTTAAAAACACAAAAAGAACTTTGCCAATTTTTGTGCTATGCTCCTAAAAAACTATGAGCCAAAATAAAATACAACACAAAGAGCACAAAGAGAAGTACAAGCACAGATTATGATATATAGTGCAGTTAAAATGCTAATATGGACAATTCAATTAAAACGACGTTATTTTTTTTTTCTTTTGCCCACAATGCTCTTTTGTTGTGTTATGCGTCCACTCTTTCATGGATTATTATGGAAACAGAGTGGATTTATTTTCTCTCAGGCGATATTTGGATGTACTTATAATGATTGCAGAGCTTAATGCAGCTGCTTCTTTGACAGTGGCACAGCATTTGTTACGTGACACTCATCTAGAGCGAGCCTGTGACATTTTTGCTCAGGCAGTGTACTATTAAAAGTACAGTACCGTGTGTATAATATAATAAACTCGAGTCTGGTGCGTGTGATGCATGCCAACAACCTGCTGTATTCATATTACATCTCTTCATATCAGCACAAAGCATTTATGATTAGGACCAAACCCGCACATGCATGTTGTCCTCCTTCCTCGCATGCTGTGCTGCTAATTTGTAAAATCCCATTAAGTAATTGTGCGACTGCATTTTACAGCACAGATTATAACACTTTCAAGCTCAAACCTCCTCCTCGTTCTGAATTAATGACATTCAAATTGCATTAAAACGTGGGAAAATACAGCTATTAGGCATGAGCACAGTGGTAGTACTCGACAAACAGTGATTCAGATAAATAAGCTATTGAATAAACACACATTCCTCGTGAATAATGAAGTTCTACCTGACCTAGATCAAGTAACATGAATGAGTGATTCTAATGTGAGCTGCCAGTTGTAAGTCATGTAAATAATGAATATGGATATTCAGGATTTTGTAGTAAGTTGGGAAACTTCTGAAGCTAATGCACCATGAGCTAACTAAATGTATTATGGATTTATTCACCAGTGGCTGGTTGCAGATTTACTGAACAATGGGGCAAACAAATGCTAATTCTGCATTAAACAAGGAGCTGCTGCCTAAATATTCAAAGTGCTGTAGCTTTTAGCATATGCTATGATTTATTAGCATAGAGCTGGCAGAAGGATAACCTGCAATTTAGCATCAGAAATCTGTTGCAGGAGTGTTTGAGTGGTGAATGGCAAAATAAATTGCTCAATTAACTTTGTGAAGGTTACGCTCTGGTCATAGATGCAGGAACAAACAAGCTGAAAGTGACCTGCGTTTTATGCATAAATATGACTCTTTATTTTCCTGCAATAATTTCAGGCTTTTTGGTGGCAATCCAGCCTTTCTGCTCACTTAAATTGGTTGTTGATGTAGTTGAACCGACAGTTTGTCCTGCTGCTGTCAAAACCACAATGCAAACAAAATGTATGCAGAATTAGTCTAAAAGAAAATTTTGGATCATTCTAGCAGTTGTTCTGCTTCAAATCTCAGGACTTAAGTGCTCCGTGGTTGAGATAAAATCCATTTTTTAAACTTTACAATAAGGTACACAAAATTTTATACTAGGGAATGCCTCAGGAATGAGTCAGTAAGTAATGGATAGTTAACCAGTACTTACTGGGCAATAAACAGCCAAGCCTTATTAGGGTCCTACTGATTAGTTACCTTGTAACTCAAGAGGAAATAATCAAGAACTAATGGGTAGTTACCAAGGAAATCAAAGTGGAATGAATAAGGAGCTAATGAGTAGTTAACCAGTACTTAACACACAGCCCAGCCTTATTAGGGGACTATTGGTTAGTTACTTTTTTTTTACTTTGTAAATGAAGAGGAACTAATCAAAAACTAACAAGTAGTTACTAAGGAAATCAAAGAAGAACGAATCAGGAGCTAATGGGTAATTAACCAGTACTTACTGGGCAACACAGTCAAGCTTTATTAGGGGACTATAGGTTAATTACATTGTAAATAAAGAGGAACTAATCAAAAACTAAAGGGTAGTTAACAAGTACTTAACACACAGCCCAGTCTTATTAGGGGACTACTGGTTAGTTATATTGTAAATGAAGAGGATCTAATCAAGAACTAATGGGTAGTTACCAAGGAAATCAAAGAGAAATGAATCAGGAGCTAATGGGTAGTTAACCAGTACTTAACACACAGCCCAGCCTTATTAGGGGACTACTGTTTTTTTTTTTTTTTTTTTTTTTTAACCACAGAAACAGAGCAGAAATTCTCCATGTCGGTTAAACCCTGCACCAGTGAGGTCACAGCTCGTAATTGTCAAAAACCGGTTTCCTAGTGAATTCTTATTTTATTGGATTTTTTTTATTACAAGATTATGAAATTGCTTATCAGTGGTAAGAATCCAGTAAAATCAATAATCACTAGGAGAAGGTTTTTGATAATTACATGCTGTGACCTCACTGGTACAGGGTTTATTCAGTTCTTGATTAGTTCCTCTTCATTTACAAGGCAACTAACTAGTAGTCCCCTAATAAGGCTTGGCTGTGTGTTGCACAGTAACTACTGGTTAACTACCCACTAGCTACTGACTCGTTGCTGAGGTGTTCCCTAGTAGTTAATAAAATTTTGTGTACCTTATTGTAAAGTGTTACCCTTTAACAAAAAAGGGGTTTGCACTCTTTTGTGCTTTTTGGATTTTTAAATTTTTTTTTGCAAAAGGACATTATGAAAAGTGATCTTGTCCTTACCAGCTTGTTAAATGAGGAACGTTCTCTTTTTAAAGAAAACCACTGTGACATATTACATTGCAGCATTATTAATTTGATAATAACTAAGGCAAAATGCAGAACCAGTTTGCTGGAAAAATAAAACATACCTCATAAATCAATAGCTTTTGAGAACCACCTTGGGCAACAATAACATGCATTTATCATCTTCCGTATTGCCTAATTAGTCTTGCAGATCATTGTGGAAGAAACTGTTTTCACTCTTTACAACGTGACTTCAGCTCACTGAGGTTTGACCGCACACTGAGTTATTGCAAATGAGTGGGTAATTTCAACACATGGTTTCATCATAAAGAAGTGTATTCAGGATTGTGTCAGGAATAGAAAATATCTTAGTGAATATTAAAGTTTACAGATCACTTTTTATATGTAGGTGTTGTGGTTTTAAATACTTTCCTCCTCACATTTACAGGACTGGCTCTAAAATGGTTTCAATCATATTTATCTGATAGATTCCAATTTATAAATGTAAATAATGAATCTTCTTCAAATACCAAAGTTAGTCGTGAAGTTCCTCAGGGTTCAGTGCTTGGACCAATGCTCTTTACTTTATATATGTTTCTGGAAGTTTTTCCTCGTGAGGGAGTTTTTCCTTTCCACTGTTGCCTTCATGCTTGCTCAAGATGAGAGTTTTGTGATGAAGTTAAACTCAAAGCAGTCTGCTCCTCAGATAAATAATGTTATTAACTTACTTTATACTTTTTATGAATATGAATGTTTCTATTCAGTGCCCTGAGATGACATCTGTTGTGACTTGGCGCTATATAAATAAACGGACATATTTTGAGTATAATTGGCCAATTGATAAAAAAATTCCCCCCAAAACAAAGATGAATTAGTGTAATATGAATATGTTGGCATTATTTAAATATGATTTTATCAATGCAATGATCAAATTATCTATTGACTGACATCACCCGTAATAACTGTGTGGTGCAACTCTCACAAGGCTGTCCTTATTAATATGTTACATGTTTCAACTCGATTATTGTCCAAGAAATTATGTTATACAGGTGATCACGGTGGTCAGCACTGTTCACATCTTTAAGCAGAGTTTGCGTCCTCATTCGGTTCCTGCCTGTATCTTCGCCAGTCTTCTCCCACAGTCCAAAAGCATGCGTGTTAGGTTATTTGGTCATTTTAATTTAGGAATGAGTGGGCATGTTTGTCTTGTGTGGCTCTGTGTTGGCCCCATGATGGACTGATGAGGTTTTGCTGCCTCTCACCAGATGCCAGCTGGAACCGGCTCCAACTGGGGACAGAAGAACACATTTAAAACGTTGGATGCACACGCCAGCAATAACCTTTAAGCAGCTTGTTTTATGTGCAGTACCTTAAAGTATTAAAGGGGTATTTGACAATGCATGGGAGGGGAGTGGGTGTTTAAAAGTTTGGCTCTTGTCGCATGAGAATATATTTCTTAAATGATAGATTTCTTGCTTTTTGATGGACTGTGTAGGGAAGCATTTATGACAGAAAATGGCTACTTATAGACTTGATAAAGTATTAAAATCGTACTTCTTTTCACTTGATGCAACAGTCAGCAGTTCATCAGCCCTTCATAGTTATGAGTTGAAAATATTGTGTGTTGAGCAATACACTGTGGAACAACTATATTTTATAGAGCTTTTATTTGTGCTTTAAAACATGCAAAAAGAGATTCACTTGGTTTTAATTTATTTAGTGCCAAGTGCAAACTGGCCTTAGAATTGCATTTAAAATTATAATGGGAAGCAGTTGGCTGCTGTGGTTGCAAAAACAGTTATCTGTGAAAAAAGCCATTGAGTTTATAGTTTTAATAGCTTATTTTACATCTCATATAGTTGGGCTTTGTGTTCATTTTAGAAACTATGGTTCTATTTAGAATAAATTAGAAATGAAATGAAGTTACAAAAAGGTTGTGTTAGAGTCGAGTCAGATCCATCTACACAGGAAGATGGTGCTTGTCTCCATATTTCAAAGGGTGCAAGGTCATTGTAATAGTAGTCACCGGTGAACTTATTTTTATGATTGTTTCAGTTTAGTGCTCCAAGATGACTTCTGCTGCGATTTGACACTATAAAAATAAACCGAATTGAACTGAACTGTCCATCACAGAGCCACTAATGTCAAACATGACAGACTCCTGCATAAATTGCACACCTAAGGCCAAATTTGCACCCACTTCAAATATTATCAACCATTAAATGGCTGTTATTGGTTGTTATCATCACCATAGGTTGCGTTCAGACTTTCCCTCCTGTACCTCCTAGTAGGTTTAAAGGTACGTTGTTATCACTGATAACAGGGTCTGGTGGATAGGTTTAGGGTCAGTGCCCTGGGTCAGGTGTAAGGTTAAGTTTAGGAAAAGAGTTAAATAAAGCTAACCAAAAACAAACAAACAAACAAACCTTCCAATTTTAGATGTGGGCAAAGCTGCATATTATCAGTGATAGTGTGCGAAGATGTATATTATCAGGAGGTCAGGAGGGACAGTCTGAACGTAACCTATAGAGATGATAACAACTAATAACGGCCATTTAATGGCTGATAACATTCAAAGCGGGTGCAAATTTGATGCTGCAATTAAACCCTTCATGTTTTTGGACTCGGGGAGGAACCAGGATCACCTGGGGAAAACTCATGCACCAACAGGTAAAACACAAGTTTTGGATACCTTCTTGTGCCTTCCTCGGTAGGTCCATTTGCTCTATCGGTTACTGAACACCATGAAGCTGAAAGCAAAATGGTGTTCTTAAGCGTTAAAATGTACATCTACACACCAGATGTCCCTTTTATTACTGTATGTGCTCTGTCCTGCTTGAAAAAGAAAAAAGTTACTTCCTCACACTGTATTCATTGGGATATTAAACTAAATCTAATTGGATTTCTTTGAAGCATCGCAGCAATTAAGCTCCTCACTTGTGCTTTCCATGCAACATCCTTATAGGTTTGTTTGCTCAGCCTGAAAAGTACAGAGCAGAAAAAAAAAAAAAAAACTTGCTCTGGGCATCGGAAAACAATCTGAAAGTGCTCTTGTTGGAAATGGATTTAGCACAGATGGATACACAAATAAAAGCAGTTTATGCAAAAGTGATGCACAGCAAGTTCTCCGAGAGCCGGCTCTCTCCACTTTTGTCAAGCGTTTTGCTGAATCTCACTTCCTCTATTTCCCCTGCGTTTAGTCCCAGTCGAACCCTCTGAATTAATGTCCCATCTTGAGTCTGGATGATCAATTTCAGACTCAATCATGGGCATTAGAATGATATTTGAAGAGTTATGTCACATGCACAGACTAAGTGTTAAATAATAATTTAAGTTAGGGATAACATTTTAATGAATATCAACGTTTAGCCTCTAGTTAGACCACAAGTCTAAACATGTAATTATATAACTAATGTGATCTGATGAATATGTATTACAGCGAGTTGAACAGCTCATTACAGCTCATATCAATAAGGATTGCACAAATTGTCTTCAGGCAATTAGCATAACATAAATACTGACAAATTAAACTTTTAATTGGACTACACTTACAAAACAATCTGGAAAGAGTTGTGTATTCACAAAAAATGTATTTTTTTTGGGTTAACAATACTGTTGTTTTATTTATAAACTGAGTGGCTTATATACTGTGAATTTTGAACAGCAAGTTAAAACTTATGAAACTTTTACTGTAAATTAACTTAGCAAAAGCAAAAGCTGTCTAGCTACTGTGTTGCTAATTTGAGCTTTTAGCTATGGTTCTGCTGATTGGTTTATCTTGCAACATTTAGCATTTTGCTACTTTGAGCTTTTCTGTACAGTATTCACAATTTTACTAAATAATCATTTATTGCAAATTATAGATTCTAGCTGTGGTTTTGCTAATTTTAGTATGTAGCAATGCTCTTGCTTCTATTGACTTTTATCTATGGTTTTGTTACATTTAGCTTTGAGCTGTGGTTTGGCTAAGTTTCACTTTTAGCAAAAAAAAAAAATATAAATTTTTGCGTTTACTCAATGTTTTGATCATTTTAATTTCTTGCTACAATTTAGCAAATTTAGGTTTTGCTCCATTTGTTTTAACTTTAAAAATTAGTTAATTTATTCTTCAAACAGATTTTAGAATCATCACTCAGCATCTGTGCTGCATTTTCACAGAACAAACAGCACAAACAGAGGGTCAAGGTCACGCACTCAACTCATTGTCATGTTGTTTTCAACATAAGTCAAAATGGAAAATGACGCCCTCAGGACTTTATTGTGTTATCATTTCACTTCAGTGACATCTTTCAAAAATGTTTTTTAAATATTTGATCTTTTCTAATGAAATTTCCCCTACAATTATTTAGTTTTTCTAATCTAATGGAACCACCTGGCACTTCTTATACACACAGCAAGGAAATAACCTGATGTATTTTATTATTTCACGAGCTTATACTTGTATTTTTAAGTATAATATTTTAAATGAAGTGACGGTCACTTGTGTTCACACATTATTAATATAAAGGCCAAATTTACTTTTTAATGCAGACCTCAGATTGTCACTGAGTCAACGCACAGACCTGCGGTATCTAGAGTTGCATGACTTACATTCACCATCTTGCACTGAAAAACCAGCTCTCAGCTTTTTTAACAGCAGAATCAAAAGTGAAATTGTATTTTTCATGTCTTTATCCTGAGGCACAGCCCTCCAATAACAATTCAAGGTCAAGGCAACATGTAGCAAGCCGATCACTACATTTGTATTAATCATATTGGATTATTTTTCCTCATGCAGTGTTGAGCATCTGCTCATAAATATATTAAAGCAACAAATAATGTGAGAAAACTTTGATCCAGCTTTTCTTGAAGTAACACCCACCGCCTTTCCAAAAGTCAATTTGTTGTTGATAGAAGTTGGTCGACATGATTTTTTTAACGCAAATCTTTTGAAATCAGGACGACCACTGGCCAATTTATAATAGCATTTAAAATTAGGGCTGCCCAACATTGGATTTTTGGCCGATAAATGATATGCCAATATGTTAAAACTTATTTGGCCGATAACAGATACCAATACTGGTATTTATTTTCTACACTTAAAGAGACAACATAGCTTTCTCTGTTGTGGGATTAAAATAATACAAGATAAGATAGAACTTTATTGATTCTGCAGGAAATTGTTGTGCCAGAGTTTCAGTACAAAGGAATATACACAATGAAGCACACACAATATAATTAAATAAATAAATAACAGACAATATAAAAATACCAGCAAGTAAGTTCTGAACAGGTTAGGTGCAGACGTGTGGAATGTCTAATGTGTGAAATGTTTTAATGTTTTAATGTGAGAACATTAAAGTGTTTACTGGGGTGCAGGATTAACTAGTACTACAAACACTACATTATTCTGCATGGTCTTTGTCAGTTTGGCCTGCTACTAAATGCAGATGCCAAACAGGAGGGCTGAAGATGTAACACTTCAACTTGGATTATATTTAATTATTCATGACATTTACTCTGTAGCACAATGACAACAAACCTTTTATATCGGGGAGTTATTTTGATGGAATGTCCGATGTCCGATATTTAACTTTATCGCTAATATTAGCTGATACCATGCCGATAATATTGTGCATGCCTAATTAAAATTATTGAGGCCAAAATGTATTTTTCATCTAAGAAAAATTAGTCAGCCAATCATTTAGTTCTTAGTTGTATACTGTATGCACATCTACTGAAAATGTCTTAGTTTAATTAATATTCCTCCAGTGGTTCATGAGATATTTTGCTAACTGACAGGAACAGCTGACTCTGGCAAAGTTTTAAAAACATCAAAAGTTTTTGCTTCATGTATGTGTTAGGGATGACTCTAATATATGGAAGCAGTCAAGTCTCATATTTCCAATTAAAATAGATTAATGGAAATGCTTTTTAGTTTCAAAATAAAGCTGCATGTTTTGACTCATAAATAAAATTTAAAATGAATAATCCAAACTGC
>JAVCKU010000047.1:9315621-9328590 GCA_032273985.1 Hypsolebias coamazonicus | reverse complement strand
AATAACTACATATCCATTGCAAAGCAGGACCTCTAATACCATATTGTTTCAATTTATCAAGTAAAATAGTGTGATCAGTGGTGTCAAATGCTTTTTTTAAATCAACAAATATACGTATACAATGTTGTTTTTGATCGATCGCTGTAGTAACCTTTTCAATTAACTCCATAAGAGCCAAAGATGTTGAATTATTTGATCTAAAACCACACTGACTATTAATTAAAATATTAGATACTTAAAATATTATTTTAAGCTTACTCTAAATTTTCAGCAGCTTTTTTTTTTTTTTTACATAATTTTATCTAATTTCAGCTGTTTGCAGATAAATTCAAGTTTTCCATGGTAATTTTTGTTACTTTCAACATAATTAACTTCATGATAATTGCAGCTTATCAAGCTACTCTTGGCTTTTTTCTGCTAGTTTAAGCTTTTTCTGCTATTTCAGCTACTTTTTAGCTGTTTTTAAGCTAATTCTGCTTTTTCCACAAATTCCACTTTTTTTTTTTTTTTTAGCTCATTTCGGCTCCTGCTGCTTCCTTCTGGTAGCTTAAGCTTCTTTCTGCCTTTTCAGCTACTTCTCAACTTTTTTGGTGTTAATTTCAGCCTTTTTAAAAGTAAATTTCCTAAGTTTTGTGCTCATTTCTGCTCATTTAAACGTAATTCAGCAAAAGTGTGTTCTTTCTGCCTTCTTCTGTTCATTTAGGCTTGTTCTATTGTTTAAGCTACAATTCAGCATTTTTTAAGCTAATTTCAGCTGTTTTTCAGCAAATAAGCTTTCAAATGGCATTTTCGCTGGAAATGCAATTTCTCTAGTTTTTTATAATCTCTTTCTCTTCTGCTCACTCAAAACCGAAACCTGTTTATGCTACTGTATACAAAACACCAAGAGGGAACATTTTAATATTTAATGCTTCCATTATTTTTTTTTCTCAAGACATTTACACTCTTGTGAACATTTAATGTGGCAGCTTCATTTAGAGTCACTCCTTTATCATAATGAGAAGAATGAAACTAACAATTCTTTTCAACGTTGAATAAGCTGCTGCTCATTTTCAAATTATCAATAAAGTGTTAGAAAAGACCCGTTACAATTTCCAAAAGCCTGAGGTGACATCTTCCAATTAGAGCTGAAACAAGCAGTGTGTAGCTGAAATTAATCTTTCCGTAATAACAATCAATCAAGTCATGAAGTAATTTTCAAAACAGAAAGGGCAAATATTTTATCCGAAGTTTTTAGCTTTGTCTTTTTAGACTGCTGATGGGATGAAATGAAACCTTACGTGTTGATAATTGGATGAATATTCTGGTGTTTTTTTTTTTAAGTTAAAACCGAAAAATGAAAAACAATTTTCAGACTGATGAATTATGAATATAATTAATGCTTTAACACCTAATTAAAATCCAGATTGTGTTATCAGATCACATGAAATCAGAAATTCTTACATTTGAGTATATTATTATTCACTGAACCATCAAAAGACCTGAACTAGCTCTTTATACTAAAAAATCTCTAATTTTGACAGTTTATTAGCTACTTCACAAATGAAAAATATGTAGAATTACAATGTGTAATCTTTACATCCCGTGTTGAACATAACCTCTGTTGTTACTGTTGTTTATTTTTTTGTCATATACCATCCCTGGTCGTCTGCTTCCCTCACCAATGACCTGTTGCCACGGCAGCCTGTGTCCCATCTCTCATTGCCTGCGGCCCATCTGCCCGACATCTGTCTTTGTTAGTCAACATCATGGTGTGCTCCATCTTCAGCACTCTGCCATTCATCATAGTTCCTTCAAACTGTGCCAGCACCTGGGTTTTGGAGTTGCCATGCTGAGCCATGACGTGCAGGTCTGAGTCTTATTAGAGCTCTGTTGACTCTCTCCTCTGCCCTGTCTGAGCCTCTCAATCAGTCTCTTTCTCCTAGTTGATCTGAAACTGATCAACCTTGTTGTGGAAAGCTTTAGCCACTATTTCATTTACTTGCCTCCAGATAACTGTTGGTTGTAGCTGTTTAATGATGATGGATAGTTTCACACCGACTGCACTTTTTTTTTTTTTTGTCTCCTCTTGTTCCTACTTACATACTCCCTTTATTTTTGTGTCTTTTTCCCTCTTCTGTCACTGTCTTTACTGTCAAACTTCCTAATCTTCCTCCCCATCTTTCTCTCAGGTGGAGTATGATGGCCTGACAGGAAGAGTGGAGTTCAACAGCAAAGGTCAAAGGACCAACTACACCCTGCGGATCCTGGAGAAACACAGAGGAGGCCACAAAGAGGTCAGGAGCCACCTGTTATGATGCAACAACCAGGTCCCAACCCATAGGCTTTGGGTTAGTTCATACAGTTCGCTGTATGATTTTACAAATCTACGGGAGGCATTTCACACTGAAGTCAGCCTCATCACAGATTTCCCTCCCACATGGTGCCCAGAGCTGAATTTTATGAAGCTGACATTTGTTTCACCTGACAGTCCATTAGAGTAACCTGTTTGCAGACAGGAGCGTGTTTCAGATCTAAATAAATGATCATGTTTGAATGCTGCTGGAACAGTTTGGCTTCTTCAGCCTTCAGTTTTGATTCAAATCATTGTTTTTATTTATTTATTTTTAGATTCGTTCACATCGTTTTATGTCCTGTTTAATCACTTCCAGCTGAATGTCAACTTTACATTTTGTAGTATAAAAACTAAAATCATTCATTGGTGTTTACTATTTTTTTAACACTAATACTGTACATTTATATACGTATACTATATATTTCATGTATTTTTCTCTTTATATAATGTTTCAAATGTTAAAAGAATAGAATTGAAGTATGTTTTGTGTAGATCATATCGTTCTGTACGTCTTTTGGAGTTCTGTTAGATGAAACTCTGCCCTGAAATGTTTTTACGCCACTCATTGAAGATTTTAAGTTTTAAACTTAGTGTTGTTTTATAAATGTTACAACCAAACAACAAAACAATTATTTTGTTTAAATTTCGATTGCCAATTGCAACTGGGAAGTTTTAAAAGTACCAAATACAAACGCATTTTAGGATTTATTTTAAAAAAAAAATTACCTGTTACTGTTTAAATGGTAAAATGCACAACACAGTAATGAATACAACACAAAGTAAAAATAAACAAACACTGAACAAGATTAAAAAAACAAAACATTTATTTAAACAGACTAAGGTGATCAAATTTTGACCAAGAAAATGTAACCTTATTTAAATCTAACAATGTTCAGTCAGGTCATCTGGATGGTTTATTTTTGTGCTGAGATGTTTCGTCCGTCATCCAAAGGACTTCTTCAATCTGAGGAACCACCAAATAAAACTTATTCTCCACCAGCAGCATACTCCAGAGTGGGGAAAAAAACAATTTGCTGGTGCTACGGCCTCTGGGGCACGCCCTCTCCTCCGGGGCCCGCCCTTTCCCTCGTCAACTCCATGTCAAAGTGGTTCAAAACACCAAAGTTCATGCACAATAATCCAGTTTGTGGAACCAAAATAAAACTCTGGAAGGCCAAATCAGTGTGATGAAGCGTCATTTCATTGTGGCATCTTTCAGTTAGCATAAATGGAGAGTGAGAGGAAAAATTTCACATTAAAGAAAATAAAGTCAAAGTCATTCACTCACGTCACTACAGAAAAACACTTCCTTCACACCTCTCCTCAGCGTCTTCCAGACCTCTGTCTCTCATGCTTGAACAAAATGTCATTTTCTCACTTAAGCCAAGCTCGAACTCGATGGAGAGTTTGGCTGTAGTAATTAACATTTTAACTCTGCCCACCCCCTTGTATGGCGACATCCACTGTTGGCTGGCGGCAGCGGTTCACAGATAAAAAGACCACTCTTAAATGTCAGTGTGGGATAAAAACGGTAATAGAAAAGCTGTGATTCGGTCTGTAGAGCCATGACCTTACTTCTGACCCACTGAAAGATGTGCAGTAATAATCCTAAAGAGATGCCTCTGTGAGCTGCTGATCCACCCTGCACATCAGAGAGGTCATAATCACACACTTACGTACCTAAGTGACTTTACTGTCTCCGTAAAACGGGAGTAAATGTTCTGTTGTGCAATTTAAGAAAGGTGTGAGCAAAAGGAAAAGGACATATAAATAAAGTGGTTGATCATGAAGGCATTTCATTATTGTCCATGCCGTCTTGTTCCCAGCTCGTTGCTTTGCTTGTAAATGGCATTTGCTTCATAACAGAGCATATTGCTGCAAGTGTTATTTGGCTCCTGTGGGAGCTATCACATCTGCAAAGATATACAGTGTGCGACGGTATAAATGCTAACAACAAAGTCTAAAAAAAAACAACACATGTAATGGTGTTTGCATCATAAAATACACCACCAGGATTGATGTCCTGACTGATAAACTTGGACATGTAGCACCACAAGATACAAACAAGTGCCGCGAAGCTTAACGGTACATTATTTATCCCGTAATAGTTATTGATTTTCCCTTGCTCTGTATTCTCTGTCAGATTGGAATCTGGTACTCCAACAACACTTTGGCAATGAACTCCACCAGCTTGGATATTAATGTCTCAGAGACTCTGGCAAACAAGACCCTCATTGTCACCACAATTCTGGTAAGGCCACAGTTACCTCGTAAGTGTCCGTGCTGTTGGCTGCAGCGTTTCTGTGCTCCTACACGCTCTGTGCTGGAGCTCATGCTGTGTTTTGGTCTGTTTCTGGCAATTTAGCTGTCGCCGTAGCTGTCATAGAAACTGACAGAGCACTGAGAAGAATGTGTTACTTAAATGAGACTGCCAAAAGGCTGCTCTTCTAATAATAATGCCCTTCTGTCCTCTAGATCTTTGTGCGCTTTTTTTGGGTCATAATAAAATCAGTGATGTCCCTTGTGATGCCAATCCATCATCTTCATCTGTATCTGTAAAAGAACATCCATCTTTTCCGAAAGTAATATCGTCAAAAAACAGTTTAGAATTGTTGCTGTGCAGATAAAGTAGGCATGTCAATTCTTGTTTGTGTAGTCAGGGAACTTTGAATCCGTCTTCTTATGCTAGCATTATAATGCATCTCTGTTTTAAGGTCATTAAATGTGATACGCTCGAGGATCAAGACAGATCAGTAGGACTCAGCATCACCAAATGTCCTCATTTATCACCTCATTTGTATGTTGTTTTTGCTACAGATCATTACTTAAGGTATTTTTTTATCATTTCAAGTTAAAAAAATAACTACATTAGTTTCTATATTTTGTAATGAACTCAGTAAACTAGATCACGTACCATTCTGTAGTTTCAAATATTGTAAATTTATTCACCATCCATCCATTATCTTTTACCTGCTTCCTCCACCCTGGGTCATGGGGGTCGCCTGTGCCCATATCCAGCAATCACTGTGCGAGGAGCGGGTTACACCCTGGACAGGTCGCAAGTCCATCACAGGGCCACATAGAGACAAACGAGACAAACAACTATTCACTCTCTCATTCACACCTAAAGACAATTTAGTTATCAATCAGCCCAACATGCATGTTTTTGGTCTCTGGGAGGAAACTGGAGTACCCGGAGAAAACTCATGCAAGCACGAGAAGAACACGCAAACTCCACAGAGAAAGACCCCAGGTCCAACTGGGGATTGAATCAATGGACGTTCTTGCTGTAAGGCAACAGTGCTTACCACTGAGTCGTTGTGCTACCAAAGATGAAAACGATATTGACCCAGGACAAAGAACCAACAATGCCCTAATGAAATTTTTAAATATCATCCTAATGCATTTCAAACATGGTCTGTAATTTGTCTTTGTCGTATAGAGTAGCGAGACCAACTATGTAATATGGTTTGATGATAAGACATGAGAAAAAGCTGGAAGTGGCAGAAATGAAGATGGTGAAGTTCTCCTTAGGTGTGACAAGGATGGATAAGATTAGGAATGAGATCATCAGAGGTACAGCACATGTTGAACAACTGGGAGATAAAGTTAGAGAGGCCAGACTGAGATGGTTTGGACATGTCCAGAGGAGGGACAGTGGGTATATTGGTAGAAGAATGTTAGAAATTCAGCTGCCAGGAAAAAGACAAAGAAGATATATGGATGCAGTTAGAAGACATGGAGGTAGATGGAGTGAGGACAGAGGAGATGAAGGAGGATGACTTGCTGTGGCAGACCCTGAAGAGAGAAATACTGTAAGAAAGTGATGTAATTTCACTCTGTGCTGTAAAAACAGTAGTTTGGTTTAATCTGAGGAGTACATTAGATTGTGCCAGTGTTACAGTAACTGCAGCTCTCCTGGTATACCAATGTTTCTTAACTACTGATGACAGTCTTCCCAGAAATGGTCATTTACGGTATAATAAAAAAAGGGTGTTGTATTTAGTTTTTCCACATCAGTTTTTAGAGGATTAAGTTGCTCTTAGCCAGAGCATTGCTGGTAGCCAAGTATATCTACACCTGTTTAATTCAGTGGTCAGATTCCTTAATCTGAGTCTTTTTGCCTCCCTCACCTGTGTCTGCAGCCATCTTACATACCTTATCATATTATGCCTTTGAAAGCTATTTGGTATAATATTTTCATATCTGTAGGGCACTTACAAAAGGGCAGGTAAAAAAAAATTCATGGAATCAAACTAAGTCCGTATACTTTATCTTCAGGTCTGGTCCAACTCTTGGAAAATGTATCTTAAAAATACTGCGGTGCATCCATTTGCTCTTCTCTTTTAACTTTATAATTCACTCTTGTTAGTTTACAGATTTTACGGATTAATTTTACAAGCAAAGGGGCAAACATTTTTATGCATGACAATGTTAAAAATCGTCTGTAAGCAAATTAAATTGAATGCAGTAAGAAAAATACAAACAGGAGCTTGCTGTTATGTCTTCAGGCTCAGCTGATAGAGCTGTTGCCTCTCTGCGAGAAGGTCGCCCGATCAAATCTCGGCCAGGGACCATTCTGGGTGGGGTTTGCATGTTCTCTCCATGCATGTGTGGGTTTCATTGGGTACTCCAGTTTCCTCCCCCAGACCAAAAACATGCATGTTAGGCTGACTGGTAACTACATTGTCTGTAGGGGTGAGTGAGAGTTTGAATGGATGTTTGTCTCTATGTGTCCCTGTGATGGACTTACCTGTCCAGGTGTTCCCCACCTCTCATAGTGATGGCTGGATATGACCCGTGACCCCTGCAAACTGAAAAGGAAGAAGATGGTGAAGAAAATGGATGTATGAATGTAATATCTTCAAGGAACATGTTGATTTGTGTTTACAGATTATTTGTAAACGACTTTAGAAAGCTGATGCCAGTTGTGTCAGTTCATCAAATATTAAGGGAGTTAGTGTAGAACAGCATAAAGGCAACACTTTCTATGTTCTGAACACATTAATAAGGGAGCTTTGGAAGTGCTGCGTATGGATTTGATAGAGCTTGTGCTACTTTCAAAACCTCTTACTGATCCATCTTTATCATCTCAGGGTTTAACCACATCTTTAATTAACATACCTAAAATCTCAGCTAGAAAGCAAATGAGCCCAGTCTCCAAAACATAAATGATTCATTTAATCCAGTTAATAATCTCAGCTAAAACTGGATACTAGCTGCTTTGAATTGAGACGTCTCATGTATCTCCCGTGCGCAGGAGAACCCGTATGTGATGCGTAAAGACAATTATCAAGATTTTGAAGGCAACGACCAGTACGAGGGCTTCTGTGTTGATATGCTGAGAGAGCTGGCAGACATCTTGAAATTCTCCTTCAAGATCAAGCTGGTGGATGATGGGCTGTACGGGGCCCCAGAACCCAACGGCTCTTGGACCGGCATGGTTGGAGAGCTAATCAACAGGGTGAGTAATCTCCAGAATATACAGAAACATGCCCAAATGTCATAACCAACCTCTGACAAACACACAACTCTGTATGCTCACATGTATACACACACTCATGCTGTAGCCCCAAACCACAACTAACTTCCCATGTCTCAAATTGCCCTCAGAGGGGAGTAAGACTCTTATCTAGGACAAAAGCTGAATTGATAATTCCCCAAAAGACAGTGGTAAAATGGCTTGAAATTGCCTGTGCTGTCTTTCCTTGCAGGAAACCACTACTAACCCATTTCTTGTTCATGTATTTAAATATATATTCATATTTTCTTCTCCCTGTCTTGGCCTATTGTGCCTGTGACTGACATTCTGGTTGAAGCAGGCTAATGAGAGCCCCTCTCTGTTTAATTACCATCCGGTATACTTCAATTACCAAGCTGAGGTCCCTGTGTGGGGTCTGCCACAGTGGTGCTCCCCCAGCTCTCTGTGCTTCCTCTCCATCCCCGCCCTCCTTGCCTGATCACTCGGCTCTAATTAGTGGCCCGTGTTCATCAATTAGCTTTTAATGGAAGAGATGGAAGTAAGGCAGAACAACCAGGACCTGCTGGTTTTGTGCAGGTAGGCAGACCAGCCACCCAGTGTTTATCTTCACTTAGACTAATTAGAACCGTGGACTGACTGTGTGAGAATCCACATCTTTATGTTTCATTAAATCCTTTTGTTTCATTAGCACAGTCAAACTTTAACCAGTTCCTTTAGAGAATCAGCATTTTATAGAGTGCAGAATGATTTGTCTTTCTATTTTTGCACCTATCCTTTTTTTGGTCTCTTTCCATCACTTCTTATACGTCCCTCTCGCCCCTGCTACTGTCTCTACACCTATCCATCTCTGTCAATTCTTCAGAAAGCAGACCTGGCTGTGGCGGGCTTCACCATCACATCAGAACGAGAGAAAGTTATCGACTTCTCTAAGCCGTTCATGACCCTGGGGATCAGCATCTTGTACCGAGTTCAACTGGTGAGGGACTTATCTCAAGCTGTAGGGCACCTGCTGGGTGATATCTTCTTCAGGTCTTGTTCTGGACTTGATATTCATTACTCATACTTTTCCTAAGCTCAAATTTTAATACAAAATATTATAAAAAACAAACAAAAACAAACCAACCCTTGTTAAAATGAAGTAAATTGCTTATATATTTGCATAAATGTTGATACTCCTTTGTAAGGCAGATTGTATCTGTTCGAGTTTACGCTCAACTTTATAGAGATAATTTACTTTTGCACAGTAAGTTAGAGCTCTGTGATGATGGCGGCTTTACATTCCTAATGAGGTTTAGGATCTCCTCCAGGCACGCTCCTGCAGAAAGCATTGTTAAACAGAGCATTTATGGATTGTAGCATAAGGGTATCAAAGCACTGCATACATTGCATTAAAGAGCCGAGAAGGACACTGCCCTCCTGTGGTGCAAAGGGGAACCCTTCTTTTATAACACAGCTTCTTGTCTGTGAGTCTATCACTGTCCGCCTCCGTTTCATCATCTTTGTACAGCTTTTCCTTTTATCGTCTTTCTCTGTTCCAGGGTCGTAAGCCAGGTTACTTCTCTTTCCTCGATCCTTTCTCTCCAGCTGTTTGGCTCTTCATGCTGCTCGCCTACCTGGCTGTCAGCTGTGTGCTCTTCCTGGCAGCGAGGTCAGTACATTACATCACAATCTGTACTGATTGTCTGCAGCCCACATCAAAGCTCTGCTGCCATTTAAACGCAAGTCACTTGTCATACGTCAACACTTTTTACTCTACTCAACCCTCGCAGGCAGTTAGAATGGAGCTGAATGATTGACTGGCTTGAAGGCTTCATCAGATGTACGTTACTGCGTTTCAGTATGTGCCTGTTTGTGGGGGCTGTGGCTGAGTGGTTAGAGCAGTCTTCCTCCAATGAAAGAGTTGGGGGTTGGATTCCACCAGCAGTCACATGCCAAAGTGTCCCTGGGCAAGACAATGAACCCCTCATTGCCTCCGATGTGTGACCCATCGGTGTATGAATGTGATAAAGCACTGATTATTCTTTGTATAGATCTAGCAGAGTGCTGTATGAATGGGTAAATGAGGGCACAGATTGTGTTGTAAAGAGCTTTGAGTATCTTGATAAGATAGAAAGGCGCTACGTAAGTACAGTCCGTTTACCATTTATCTTTTGTTTTCTGACCAGGTTGAGCCCCTATGAGTGGTACAACCCTCACCCCTGTCTGCGGGAGCGCAGGGACATGCTGGAGAACCAGTACACCCTGGGAAACAGCCTATGGTTCCCCGTTGGTGGCTTCATGCAGCAGGGATCAGAGATAATGCCCAGAGCCTTGTCCACCAGATGTGTCAGTGGTGTGTGGTACGTAACAGCTGAAAGTCTCAATGCCCCCCTTTATTCAGACATGGCTGGCTTTCATTGTCTCTTCATTTGGTATAGTTTGACATTTACTTTGTAGAAAATTGAGTGAAATAGAGAAGAACACATTTACATTCATCTTCCGAAGGGAAAGTTTTCTCTGTGCACTTCTATAACTTTAAGGCATACAGCGTTTGTGATATGAGTGGGTCTGGAAGCTAATGAGGGAGAAGGAGACTATGTGCTTGATTTTTTTTTTCTTACCACTTTATAATTCTTAGAGCTTCCCTAGAAGCCAACTGGGTTTACTTTTAGGTTCTTTCACTTCCAATCAAAAAGACTTCATCTTTTAAAATGTCTGGAAGGGATTAACCATCTGAGATATCACCGCTGAGTATCATTCCTTGATTTTTTTTTCTTTGACTCTGCTTTCATACCATATCTGTTAGATCTTTCAAACAGATAATTAGTTTTATAATACAAGTAAATGCCAGGCACAGTATTTTATGCAAACAAGGAATGAACACAAAGCTGACTAAAATGCTCTGTCGCCTGATTATACTCCTGTGGCATGAGTTACTGGGAACGATGTGTTTGCTGAGAAAGAAAGATAAATAGCTAAGAGCTTAGGAGACAAAAGGTAGAAGAGAACAGGGACAGCAATTTACACACAGTTGTGTGTGATAAAGAAAATTAATGTCTGGTGAGCACATGATGTTCTCCTCGAATTTAGTAGGTAGACATGGAAAGACGGCAAGTGTTTTCAAGGTTATTGGAGTGAAATATCTCAGTTGTTGCAGTAATATTTATATTGAAATATGTGGTTGGTTTATTTAAACCAATATAGGATGTTTTGGGGATTTTAAATTTAAAGAAATACCTTTTTGGAAGATCTCTCCATTACAGGATCAGCCATATTTTTTTGTTTGTTTGCTTGGTTTGTTTAAAGTCTTAGTCCAGAAACTGTATTGTCATGTGAATGTGTGCCTTTTGTTACAGACCACCTTAACGTTTATCTCCTTTGTTTTATGCCTACAGGTGGGCCTTCACTTTGATAATAATCTCCTCTTACACGGCCAATTTGGCAGCCTTCCTTACCGTTCAGAGGATGGAGGTTCCCATCGAGTCTCCGGATGATTTGGCCGATCAGACCAACATCGAGTATGGAACCATTCATGGAGGGAGCACCATGACTTTCTTCATGGTACGACTATGGACAGAAGCTGGTTTTCAGATTTTGTATATGTTGCAATTCATTAATCTGTGCATGCATGTGGAATAGGTGTTGGGTTTCATACCTGTTTGTGGTGATTTGAATGACTGTGTTGATGTTTGCCACCAGACCTCAGAGTTTCTCTGTGGTCTTCTTTATGGCTGGTTGTGTTGAGTGGCCGCCTGCCTGTGTTTGGTCCTATGAGCATGCTTCAGGCTTCTGAGCAGACATCTGTGTTTGTCATAGTGTGTTTTGTCTGAGGGTGTTGGTGTGTGCCTGTGGACGAGTGTGTGAGTGTTTAAAATTGTGTTTACTCCTGGATTTAAGGGAAGTGGCTATATTGTATTTTTTTACTCTTGAATGTTTGTCTGCTTGAGTAGAGTCGTCTGTCTCTGCCAGCATTAGCTGGTTCCATTGTTACAGAACATTATGTCAGCCAATGGTGCCTAATCTACACAAACACAGGATTTGTCTATTCTTTGCATGCACTTTCTCTTTTCCTTGTCTTTATACTGAGACATTTTTTTTCATTTGGGAAGTTTGTTTAAACACTTTTCTATAACAAAAACTGAATTCTTATTCTTGTGTTTTCATTTCTCTGCAGAACTCGAGGTACCAAACGTATCAGAGAATGTGGAACTACATGAACTCTAAGCTGCCCAGTGTATTTGTTAAAAGCACGGAGGAGGGCATTGCTCGCGTACTCAACTCCAAGTATGCCTTTTTGATGGAGAGCACGATGAACGAGTACCATCGAGGCCTCAACTGTAACCTCACGCAGATAGGAGGCCTGCTGGACACCAAGGGCTACGGCATCGGTCTGCCATTAGGTAACAACAGAATAAAATCATGAGTCTATACTATGAATCTTTAGATAAGAATACATAAGAATAGACTAGAATAGAATAGATCTTTACTGGCATTGCACCTAAATACAACAAAATATGGATTTGCTTCCCAGAGCAAAAGTAAAATCAGTATAATATAAAACAAAACAAACAAGTAAATATATAAACTGTATAAAAGGTAATAATTACAGATTTTAAACACCCCAAATGTGCAACACAAGCATATTGATATTATACAAGTTGTCCCTTATTGCACTTATTCAGTTCTTATTGTAGCTTTTGTTAAGTTCATTAACAGATGATGGATAAAAACTATTCTTCAATGTGTTTGTTCTTAATGGATCTGTACCTTTTCCCTCATGGTAACATTTTAAACGGATCACGTCAAGGGTGAGACTTGTCCTTTAAGATATTGTGGGCTTTTCCTATTCAGTGGGAACTGTGTAGCTCTTCCAGTGAGAGAAGAGGTCAGACCATGATCTTCTGAGTTGCGTTGATAACTCTCTGGAGCACTTTCCTCTGATCCACTGTGCAGCTATGATTCCACACGGTGTTGAGTATGTTGGCATTGAACTCTATAATTGTTGTCCGTTTTTCATTTACTTTTGTGTATAATTGTATTTTTAAATTATTTTTATGAGTATTTTAGATTGTGAAAGCAACATTCAATTTTGCTAGGTGTCAGAAAAACTGCAGAGCAGTATACATATACAGTACATGTACATGTATGTGTGTGTACATATACTGCATATATA
>JAVCKU010000047.1:9188469-9200030 GCA_032273985.1 Hypsolebias coamazonicus | reverse complement strand
GTTTCGAGTTACGGCTGAAAATCCGGACTTACGGCGCCATGTGGCCGGCGTTTCGAGTTGCGGCAAAATCGACCTACAAACGGTCCTTAGGTCCGGAACCCGTTCGTAACTCGAGGACAGCCTGTATTTACTATTACATATTTACAGTATGCATGCTATTATGTGCAATTTAAAGCCATGTGGCGTCTTCTCTTTGGTCACTAGGTGTGATCGCAGTATACTTTGAAGCCAACGTCTCCTCAAACAAACCACAGGGATTCAATGCATCTTTCTGGGTACGGCGGTGTCAACAAAACTCTGACGAGGATGAAGAGCGTTCATCTGTGTGTCCTGGTGGAGCCCAGTGTCAGGGTGGAATTTGTCAGTGTCCTCAAGGATACAGGGGACCACATTGTGATCGACCCATGTGTCCTCAGGGTTGTGGAGCATCAGAAGGAAGAGGAGTTTGCAATACAGTAAGAGTTGACGAGACACATTTAAATTTTTGCTATTTTTAAGTGTTTTAGAAAATATTATTTTACAGTTCTGCTTAAATAGCCTAGAATTTTCAAATGATACAATACATATTAAAAAGAGGATAATAGATATATGTAACAATATATTTTGCTTTTCACAGTCTCTAGGAGTGTGTGTGTGTTCAGAGAGCTGGGCTGGCTCAGACTGTTCAGTTCCCCGAGACACCAACAGTTTAATTTGGGAGACACTCTTGGACACTCAACTGACAATGGTATGGACTAAACTAACAGAATAATTGCTTTATTGCAATTTTAGGCGTAATTAATGATTGGTACACTCCATGACATAATCTCAATGCAAATGCTTACGTATGTTTCACAGAACCAGGCCCACAGGTTCCTCCACAGAATGGGACACACTCTGGTGTCTGAACCACAAGGAAACCTCTGGATGTATGGAGGACTTTCTCTGTCAGAAGGGATTCTTGGAAACGTTTACAGGTAGGAGAGAAGTTCTTGAGACTGAGAAAGTTTAAGATACAGGACTGTAAGAGTGGTGTTTAAAGTAGGTAGGATGTTGTAGATCTTTAGGTGCACTCACGAGTAATGTTTCAATGTTTTGGGAGGGTTTCTCTTACATATAAGTTATTTCTCCCACTGTTTGGTTTAGATATTCTGTGTTGGAGCATCGTTGGACCCAAATGCTGACAAGCTCTCTGGATGAAGGTTCAATTCCTAGCGCTCGCTATCACCATGCCGCATCACTGCTGACCGGTTATGAACCTAACTCCGGAAGCCATGAAGGTGGTTACAGCCTCATGTTAGTGGTAGGCGGTGTCACTCGGCAAGGTGTTGCCATGGATACCTGGAGTCTTAATCTTAGCAGCTTAGTCTGGAGAGAGCACAAGGTTAGAATTTTAATTTTAATGGAAATACAATATATCAAAAAGTCAAGTTGTACCAGCATGAAATGTCATTTTTACTCTTCTTTTGCAGAGCTCAGTGCTGCCCCCGGTGGCAGGTCACACTTTAACTCTACGTCGATCCTCCTCAGTGCTGCTGATTGGGGGGTACTCTCCAGAAAACGGCTTCAATCACAACCTACTGGAGTTCAGCTCCCTAACTGGGAATTGGACAATTGCCCCCCACACTGGCACACCACCTACAGGTTTTTACAAGCCTTTTCATAATGCTGTGTTACAGTTAAGATATAGTTTAGGCACGTTTTAAATCAGACTAAATTAGACTCAAATTTTAAATTTATGAAAGAAATGGGAACCTGATTAAAGATGCAGCTAATTAGTTGTGTGTGTGTGTGTGTTCTATAATCAGGTTTATATGGCCACTCGGCAGTGTACCATGAGCAGACTGATGCCATCTATGTGTTTGGAGGCTATCGTTTTCATGTGGAGACAGTGGAGCCATCAGGCGAGCTTTACAGTCTGTATTATCCTAATCTTACCTGGTCTCTCCTGGTTCCATCACAGGGAAATAAGGTAGGAAGCTTTCCCCCTTAGCACATATAGACAAGCAAACAATCATATGAAACGTATCAAATTTACTTACCGGTATATATTTTTTCTGCATTGTTTTCTTGCTCTGTAGCCCTTGTCCCGGTTTTTCCACGCTGCTGCTTTGATTAAAGACACCATGGTCATTGTGGGTGGGAGAACAGAAGCAGAAGACTACAGTAACTCTGTGTCTCTGTACCAGGTCAACTGTAACACCTGGATACAACCAGGTGACTGTCTTAATGTTTAGTTACAAATTCATCTTGGAACATCATACAACCCAAACCTAATTGCTTTTCATCTTTTTTTTTTCAGTCTCAGCTACAGGAGATCCAGTAAATCGCTCAGTGTCTCTTGCCATGACAAGCTGGGATGGTCGCCTTTTCCTGTCAGGTGGCTTCAATGGCGTCACCCTGGGCAGACTCCTCACTCTGACTGTGCCTTCTGACCCCTGTGGCCTGCTGCCTACACCAGAGGCCTGCAACAGCACTACAGGGAGCTGCATCTGGTGTAGAAGCACATGTGCTTCTTCTGATATTGCTGAAAGGTAACGTATTTGCCAACAGAAATTCGAGTTGTATATAATTGTTTTTCCATACTTGAAGTTATCTGTAGTTAATAAATTAATTTGTCTTAATGCCTTGACTCTTCTTCTCCATCAGAATGGGTTGTTTCTCTGCCCATTCCGCATGTTCACCAACTCCTCGTCAACCAGATCAGTGTCGCAGACTAAAGACCTGCAGTGAATGCCTCGCTCGACATCCTAAAACATTTGCCAATCCAACACAGGTAAGATGCAACAGCCTTGCTCTATTACAGCTATAGATATCTACTGTCAACTAATGTATTCTGTATCAAATTTCCCAGTCTGCTTTACAGTGTAAGTGGTGCACAAACTGCCCAGAAGGGGCGTGTATCAGCAGCTCTGTCAGCTGTACGTCTGAACACGACTGTCGGATCAACCAGAGAGAGATTTTCTTGTCCAGCAACTGCACTGAGACGAGCTGCGAAGCTTCTGACTGCCCCAAGTGCACTGCTTCTGGAAAATGCATGTGGACTCGGCAGTTCAAACGTACAGGTACAACGTCTGTGATGGTGTTGAGGTGTTCTTTTTGTAGCTGATACTTAATGTTTATTTAAGAAAAAACACAAACGCGTGTAATTGAGAATAAACTAATAAAACTACACAATGCAGCATATGCATTAATAACAATGATTAATTGTTTGTTTTAGTTCTTTGTAAATGTTTGCGCTAATGTATAATATGATGCCAAAGTTCATGCTTATTACTCCAGGTAGAAATCCTACAATGTTCAGTCAGGTCATCTGGATGGTTTATTTTGTTGCTGAGACATTTCGTCTTTCATACGAAGGGCTTCTTCAGTCTGAGGAAACCACCAAACTAAACTGAATCCCACAAAAAGCACAAACAGATGTGTTGGTGGGTTCCTCAGACTGAAAAGGTCCTTTGGATGAAGGACAAAACATCGCAGCAACAAAAGAAACCGTCCAGGTGACCTGACTGAACATTGTTGGATTTATACCTGGATTAATGAGCATGAACTTTGGTATTTTGAACCATTTTGGCATGGCTGTCTAAGAGGAGTTGACAGGGGAGAGGGCAGGCCCCGGAGGTCATCTTATCACCAGCAAACTTTTTTTCCCCCCATTCTGGGATTGTCCTATTTGTAGGATTCAGTTTGGCTTGTTGGGCTCCTCAGACTGAAGAAGTCCTTCGGATGAAGGACAAAACGTCTCAACAAGAGAAACCGTCCAGATGACTGAACATTGTTGACATGATATGATGTTTTTTCTTTAGGCGAGACAAGGCGCATCCTGAGTGTAAACCCCACTTACGACTGGACTTGTTTTAGCTACGCTCTGCTCAACGTCTCACCCATGCAGGTGGAGTCATCTCCACCTCTGCCATGCCCTCCACCCTGCCACAGTCTCCACAACTGCTCCCTCTGTCTGGGCTCTAGAGGCTCTGATGGAGGCTGGCAACACTGTGTTTGGAGTATGGCTCTACAGCAGGTAAGTTTGGAGAGACGTTCTTTTCAATTAAATAAAACTTTACAAATAAAGTTGGATTGGAAATTTAAAAAAAAGGCTAATATCTAGCTTTTTTTTTTTTTTTGTAGTGCATGAGCCCATCCTTTGTGCCTCTTCGTTGTGAAACGGGTCAGTGTGGTCGGCTGCTTTCTGGGGGAGACTTCTGCTCTCCTAACTGCTCCCAGCTTACCCAGTGTTCCCAGTGCATTGCCAGGCCTCAGTGTGGCTGGTGTGCTGCAACAGGAGGCAATGGAGCTGGTCACTGTTTACAAGGAGGACTTGATGGTGAGACAAGTATTTGGTTGGCAGGTTTAAGAAGTTGTGTTTTTTAGAATGTTACCAATTTGGTATAGATTTTTTTTTTCACTATCTTTTTTTTGATCATTATTATTTCAGGTGTGAGTGAGGGTGTCTGTCCCTTGAGAAACAGCAGTTGGTCTTTCCTTCATTGTCCAGAGGAGGATGAGTGTGATAATGGCCATCACAACTGCAACAGCACTCAGGACTGCCATGACCTAGCTGAGGGGTACCACTGCACCTGCAAACATGGTTATATACTCAGCAGGTAATAAATTAACATTATTAAAGTACCATTTTGTGATTTATGCTCACTTGACATCTTTACTCAGCTCTTCGTTTTCTTTTTTTTCTTCTTCTGTTTAGTGTTTCTGGTCAGTGTGAGCCAGTGTGTGCCCAAGGCTGTGTGAACGGCACATGCGTGTCTCCAGGAGTATGCCAGTGTCACTTTGGTTTTGTTGGAGATAATTGCTCCTCTCAGTGCAGCTGCAATAAACATAGTAACTGTGCTGGTGTAAACAAGCCAGATGTTTGTCTTGAGTGCCACAATAACACCATAGTAAGTGTTTTAAATATTTCCAATTGCTTTTTTTTAATTTACTTGTGATAACTGATTTATTTTTGCCTTTATTTTAGGGTAAGCATTGTGAGAAGTGTAAGCCTTTATTTGTGGGATCTGCTAAAGGCGGTGGCACTTGTCGTCCATGTCGGGACTTTTGCAAGGGAAACAGCGTTGTGTGTCTGTCTCGGGATGAGCATAGTAAAGCCCTTGAAAACTCCCGCCTGTTCCCTCTGGACTCCAGCAGTGTAAGTATTTTCTGTTCTTGTGTCCTTTACTTGATACAATGTAAAAACAAAGTTTGTTTACTTTGTCTGCTCTTGTAAATGTCATCCATGGTCATTGTTTTGACATCTTGTTAGTTAAATCTCTTAATCTTTAATCAGATTCAAAACTGGGTGGTTGAGGGTCCCACAGAAGAAAATGCTGTGTGTGTGAACTGCCAGAACAACAGTGTTGGGGACAAGTGTGAGAGCTGCCTTACTGGCTATTTCTTACTGCAGGGGAAATGTGAGAAGTGAGTAAGACATGCTGCTGAGCAGGCAATGAATTCCCATCGTAACTATCAATACAAATACATTTTTTTCACTTAACGGTTTATTTGTGTTCAGTATCATAGTCGTGATAGTTTGACATGTGGGGCCAGCCAAAGGCAATAAGCATAACCAGCAACAATGCAAATGCTGCAAAAAGGCAGTCTAGATCTATTGGAGTACTTAGTGTAAATATTGCATTGCTTAAATACTGTCTTTACGTCATTGCAGGTGTCAATGTAATGGTCATGCAGACAGATGTAATGAACACGATGGAACAAACTGCCCCTGTCAAAACAACACAGAGACCTCATCCTGCCTCAGCAGCCCTCAGAATGATAGAAAAGACTGCTACAGGCACCAGGTAAGAGATGGGAATTAATAATTTTGTAGAATTTTGACATTGTTTTTTGTAACGTTTTAATGTTTTGTTTAGGTAACGTCCTGTTGCATTATTTAAAATTGGGAGGAAATGCTACTGGGATAAGTTCAAATTGTGTTTGTTTTTTTTCCATTTAGTGTGCCAAGTGCAAAGACTCCTTCAACGGCAACCCAGTGAATGGGCATCAGTGCTACCGTCAGTTTAATGTGGACACAGAGTACTGCTTTGATCCCACATCCCAAACAAACTGCTTCCACGACCCCACCATTCGCAACCTTCCCAAGGGTCGCACTGTGTTCTTTGCTGCACAGCCAAAGTTCACAAATGTGGACATTCGGGTCACCATTGATGTTACCTTTGGAGAAGTGGAGGTGTACGTGTCTAACTCACACGACACCTTCGTTGTTGATGTGAACAGCTACACAGGATTTCACACTATCAAAATAGATGAAGAATCAGTGAAAACTGGTGCATCTACAGTAGATAAGGATTCCCCTCCGTCCCCTATTAAAGTGTTTGCCAATGCCTCATCCAATCTGGGAAGTCCCATGCTCTCCCAGAACCCACAGCAGCTGCAAGCTAAATCTTCAGGACCAGAAAGAGAAATCAGAGAGGAGCGCGCTGAAGGACTCATCACCTACATAACTGTCTTGAAACCACAGACAGTGCTGATTGTTCGGGGAGTTCGGGATCGTGTGGTCATCACGTTCCCTCATGAGGTGCACTCCCTGAAATCTAGCCGCTTTTACATCGCTCTGAGAGGCGTGGGAACCATTGAAAGACAGGGCGAGTCCCAGGGCCTGCTGTTTCTGCGACAAGACCAGGCCCACATTGACCTTTTTGTCTTCTTCTCTGTTTTCTTCTCCTGTTTTTTCCTTTTCTTGTCTGTCTGTGTTCTCTTGTGGAAGGTGAAGCAGTTCCTGGACTTCCGTCGAGAGCAGCGTCGTCACATTCAGGAGATGACTAAAATGGCGTCCAGACCATTTGCTAAACTTACCATATACCTTGAACCGGAGGAGCCTCAGCTCATCTATCTGCCTTCAGCTGGTGGAGGGGTTGGCGGCAGCACGGTGTCACTTGCTCATGCCCGCACAGGAAAGATAGGTGGAGTAGTAGTGGGGCAGAGGGGCAGAGCAGTACCTCTCTCCTATAAACATGACCCGAGCTCTGGGCCTACAGCCCACCTCCACCACCATCACCACCTCACGTTGAGCGGAGGAGGCAACAGCGGACAGCACCTACCACTGCACTACCTGAACACCCATCACTACGCCAGCACTACAGCTGGAACCCAAGCTTCGCATCAACACCATCCGTCCACATACTCTGGCTACCAGCACTTCTGTCGCTCCGACCCTTTCCTCTCGCAGCTCATGGGCTTTTCCTATTCCTCCTTCAAAGTGGGGCCCATCACCCTTGAGCCCACAGAGGACGGAATGGCTGGAGTAGCCACCGTCCTCTTCCAGCTGCCTGGGGGTGTCTTGGCTCCAAACCGTGCCTGCTTGGGCTCTGCACTTGTTACTCTGCGCCAGAATCTGCAGGAATACTGTGGTCATGGCAACGGAGGGGGGCATCCAGGGGTAGGTGCAGGGCGTAAAGGGCTGCTTGGACATCAGCACCTGACCACTATGGCTATGTAGGAATGCAAGCAGCAGATAAGTATAAAGTATTGCAGAGAAAAGGCAGATGTAAAGTGTTACAAATATAAGAAATAATTTTTTCAAAGAAACTTAGCAGAAAAAAGGCAAAGTCCAAAAGAACTAGGTATTGTACATTAGAGTCAGTAAACCATTTTTCAACATAAGTGTACATACACTGTATGATGTAAAGTGTCTTTTATTATATGATGTATTGCTAAACTGTATTTCAGGCTTCACATGACCAAATCAGCTGTCTCTACAATGAAATACAGTACAACAGTTATCAGCAAAATAATTGCAGAAAATGATCACTAAAGAGGTACGAGCACACTAAAGCTGGACTCAAAATTATACTCACTGAAAAAGAATCGTGGATAAGAAACAAAGTTTTGTGCTTTGAAACCAACATGTGCTTTACACCCAAAAAAGTGATATACAATCAAGAATGCTATTTAAAAATAGTGAACTGTAGGACATAATTTGCAAACTTAATTGTTAGCACAGTGCAGGAAAAACTAGCTTGTGACATGGTTTTCCATCAGTATTAGTAATTTTATCATTGTAACTCAGCATGGTAGACTTTACTCTTAATTACATGAATTCTGTTACAAAGACTCCTCAGTATGTTGTTGCCTATTTATTCAGATGATATGTTGCATTTTTTGTCTCATCTGCCTTCACTTCTTGCCTTGTTTTTAAGCCAGTGGGCTAATCTTAACGCTTTTCTTGGACATGTATGTGTGGTGCAGCTCCTTGAGTAAGTAAAAACAATATTTTGAATTGTGTTTAAGGAGCTGCATTTTGTATTTGCTAAGTAACACTACAATTTCGGAACATGGATGTTGAAAAGGCAGTTTGAGAAATGTTACTGTATCCGGAAAAAAAAAAAAAAGCAAAGAGTGTTAACTGAGAAAATTCTCCTGGTGAGAGATTTCTGTGTATTTTCGGAGCATTTTCTGGTTGATTTTTTGGTTTACTGTTTTGTGTTTGAGTTATTGTCTTCTCTTTTATTTTGCACTGCATGAAGCCAGTGGCTCTGTTATCCACACAAATCATTCTCTTGAGCGTGCATTTAAAAAAAAAAAAAAAACTAAAGGGTTGCTGGCTTCATATCAAATAAACCTCCTCCCCCCCCCCCCTTTTTGTAACTGTAACTGCAAACTAAAGTTCAAACAAATTCTGTCTATTTAAAACAACCCTCCACAAATAAGCATTACCACTTTTTTGTCTTGTATTTTTGTTGTGTATGCTTTTTTTTAACATTATTTTATTTTGTTTTATTGTACATAACAGGTTTGCTTGTTTTCAAAGAAGGGAACAGTATTGTGCAGAAGACTGAGTGATGATTTGGTGTCTCGAGTCAGCTGAAATAAAATCTGTGAAACATTAACATTACTGTGTTTTGGTTTTATCACTACAGAACTAAGAGGGTGGGGAAAAAGGAAATATGTTGAGAACAAAGCAAGAGTACACCAGGCTAGGTATTTCAAATAAATTTTGGTTTTGAATGTCCAAGTGTTTTTTTATTTTTATTTTTTTTTGTACACAAAGTCAAGCAATTTTATTGGAAATTTAAACATTGTCTAATGCAGAATATAAAACAGACTTGATGCAGAAATATCTGGGTTGGGGTAATGGAATCCGTTTACTGCATGGTTGGGCAGAAGTGTTTTTAAACCTACTTTTACTCTTCTTAAAATTTATTTTGAATTATCCAAGATTTATTCTGTTTTTTATGTACCGGGTATTAATCGACAGGACATACAGGTAGATTAATCATCTCAATGGATTTCTTTTCTGGTCAAATAAAGGATACTGTCCCTTTAATTTAACCAGGAAGTGTTCTTAAAATATGATTGGTCAGAGCTGTTTTGCCACAACCAATGGAATTGGCGGATCTTCTCCCGTGTTTTTTTTTTTTTTAACAGTACTCGCATAGAAATGTACGGTATGTAGCTCAGCGGAAGGATATCTTAAATACCAACAAAAGCCTCGTCTGAACCGCCCATGTTATAATTGTAAGTATGCTCTTTATATGAAGCTGAAACTTAACTTGTAAGGACTGCGTCGTCACAATCAATGTTCCTTAACTAAACTGTGGCTTTGCGTTGATTGTTTGACTGTCGCTTAGCTAAGATGCTAACGATTCATTGCTAACAAACAAATCGAAGGAGCGTATCGTAACGCTTGTTTATGACCTCACTATGTGTTTTGTGCCCTGTTTGTTCATTTGGTTCGCAGCACGCTAAACAGACGAAATCCTGATGGTGATTAAATGAAAATGAAGTCAGCTGAGAAGAAAGAAACGGGAGGAGAGGAAGATCACGATACAGCCGCAGTCAAAGCTGAATGTCAATTAGAACAGGAGGCTGCTGAAGATGATGAAGGCTCTTCTGATGAAGAATACACCATCAATGGAGATGATCTTAATATTTTGATAAAGGAGGAGCCGGAGTCATGGGAGATCGATGAGGACGACTGTGTGAAAATCACGCTTGATTCCGATACTGTCTCAGAGGATCCGCAGGGACTCATAAAAGACGAGCTTAGCTGCAGCTATGATGATCTGCTGGAATATGAATCCAGTGAAGCTGCTGTCAAGGAGGAGACGGAGTCATTCATTAAAGAGGAGTCACCGAGTGAAGAGGAGGAAGAGGATGCAGATAACATCGACGAAGATTTTGAGGACGACGACGAGGTTATCCCCACAGGTGAAAAACATACCTGCTCACAAAATACTGACATTTTTTTTATTTGATCAATCTTAATGCACATTTTTATGATATCCACATAACCACGTACAGAAGACAGAACTGCAAAAGCCAAATTATGCACCTTTGTTTAAGTTTAGTAGGGGAAAAATGAATGTATATTAAGTTTTCATTGTTAGTCCTACAGACAGCTAGCATAGCAATAAAAAAGTAGTTCATTGTTATCCTAGCCCCTCCCCCCCACAAAAAAAACAACAACCTTAAGAAAACAGAACTGCAAGAAGGCATTACTCAAACTGTAAATGTATTTATTTAGACTGGTAATCTCATTGAGAAAGGCAGTCACATTTACAAGAGACCTTTAAAACAGACACAGCCAGTTACATGAAATAATACAACAATCATAAAACATTATTTCGAGAACAGGTCTGAAATAATGATTTCTCCAAAGTTTAAAATGTCCCAGAGGAATAAAACTGGATAGTTTCAGATCTTGTTGCAGTATGTTCCAGGAGGTTGGAGCAGATTAGGTGGATATTTTTTCCGAGTTCTGTACAAACTGAGGGGACACTGAAAGAAATCCTGAGAACATAGGTTGTGATTGAACAGTCTTTGTGAAATCAGAATACATGTAAGGAGGCAATAGCCTGAGGACGGATGTGTACATGAAAGTGTAGCAGTGTCTGCAGATAGATAATGATGTCCAATTTACCACTGCCTATAGGGTACAGTGGTGTGTGAGAGGTTTACATTTTGTTATGAATCACAAAGCTCCATGATAGGGTGTTCATATAAATAATATCTCCATAGTCCAGCAGTGGAGGAAAGGTTGCAGACACAAGATGTTTACGAGCCATAAAGGATGAAATATTTCTAATATTTCTTAGAAAATATCCTAGTTTTATTTTTAGTTTTGTGAAAATGTGATCAGTATGATACTTGAAGGATAGCTCTTTATCATTGACAATGTTGGGGTATTTATACGTTTCTACAAACTGTTGCTATGCCATTTAAACATTTAAAAGACAGTATAGTTTGTGTGTTTGTTTGTTTGTTTGTCTGCAAACAGCATGTCTTTCTTTTGTCAACATTAACGGGTTTGAATTGAAGTGGATCTAATTGAATTGAATCAAATGCAGACTGCAGGCACTCAAGAACCAATGATACAGACATAGCATGACAATAGTCAACAGTGTCATCAGCAAATAAATGCATACTGATATCAAAAACCGTTTGGTTTGGATTGAAAACATTATAGGACCCAGAATAGAGCTTTGTGGGTCACCTTTCCTGATTTGCAAATAATCTGATGACAGACCATTGTGTTGTACATATTGTTGATGAACAGACAGTTTGTAAAGTGTCTGTTTGCTCTGAAAGACCAATCTCTAAAAGTTTCTGACAGAGGATGGGATGATCTA
>JAVCKU010000047.1:9139088-9156706 GCA_032273985.1 Hypsolebias coamazonicus | reverse complement strand
TACTGCTTCTAGTTCAGAGAAAGTGTATTTTCATTAAAAACTGAACAGTGTGCTGTCTATATGAAGAAACATTTGGTTATTAAACTCATTAAATATTTGACAATAAAGCTAAAACTTGGGACATCTGATATAACACTGTTTGCAACCATGAATGGCAGAAAACCAAAAGATTCTAGGACCTAAAGAGGCTTAACCCATTTTTCATGTTTATTGAGGACATCTGTTTTTATGTGAAGAATGCAGCTGCACAAATGGCATATTTACTGTTATCATATGCAAAAAAAGGGAATTTATACATTAAGCAGATAGAATTCTACAGTATAGTATATTGACTTCTACACAGCAAAAGTTAAAAAAAAAAACTGTAATTTCAGTCATACAATAAAAGTTCACCTCTGAAATATTCACAAGTACTATGTATAAAAACAGATTACAGTATTTAGGTTGTAGTTGTTTAGTCTAATGACCTCGAAAGACAGTATAAGATAAAGAAAAATATTCAGCAGATATGTTTTTTTGAAAAACAAAAACATGCTCATTTATTTGATTGTATCCTATTTTAATATATTTCTTGAATGCCTTCTTTGTAACATTTTCTTCATTGCAACTTTTATTTCTTGAGTCTGTAGAACATAAATGATAGGATTAAACACAGGTGGAAGAAGTGAGGCCAGAGACAAATTTATGATCCTGGCATTTGGGTGTATTTTTGCTTGCATAGTAAATGTGATTAATAATGGAATGAAATAGATCACCACTAATGACAGATGAGCTGTGCACGTTTTAAAGGCTTTGGCTCTTTCATGAACTGAAGCTACTTTAGATAAAGCATAACCAATACAAAGATAACTAGACAGTATGACTGCGAAAGGAAGCCAAAAATAAATAAATGGCATCAAATAAGAAATTATCAAACTGGGGAAATTATCATTACATGCAAGTTTAAACATTTGGCCATGGTCACAGAAATAGCTGTTAATAATCACAGACTTACAGAAGGAAAGTCGGGTGACAAAACCAACTGTAAATAAATTTGCAGTTATGGCAAAAATCCAGAAAAATGCAATCAAAGAAAACATGGATCTGTTGGTAACCTTTATTTGATAGTGCAAGGGAAACATGATGGCCACCAGACGATCATAAGATAGAACAACAAGACTGAGAGCCTGCATACTAAGAAATGTGTAGCAAAAAAAAAGAAATGTCATACAATCATTGTATGAAACAATATAATTTTGGAATAACAAGATATCAAGCACTTTTGGTACTAGAGCAGTGTTACCTAACAGGTCAACCAAGGCCAGGTTGAAAACAGCAACATACTTTGGAGTTCTTAGATTATGATCCAGACATATTACAACCATAACAGCTGTGTTTCCAAGCACTGAAAAAATGTAGATAAAAGAGAGAAAGACATAGTAATACTTCATATATGGTAAGCCAATGAAACCACTTATTATAAAATAAGCAGGACGAATAAAGGTGATATTTCTTTCCAGAGCCGAGTTGAAAAATTCCATTGTTAAATTTGTTATTAAAACTCCAAGTACAGTGAACACAGTCAATAAAGCTGAAAATGGTAACGCTGGTATATCTTCGGTTGTCAACTTTTACTTTGTCATTTTTCTTCAGTTCAAAGTGGTATGGCAAGCTTTAAGTGTTTTTCACTGTATATATGTATTTATCCTCTGCCCCCAAAGTCGAAGGTGGAGCAAAAATACTTCTGTGTTGTAGCGAATGCACTGGTGTGAGTAAAAGGGGTGAGGTGTGTATGTGTGTGCGTGCATCCGTGCATATTCAAACAAAATATTCCTTGATTTCTTTAATGCAATTTAATAAAACTTTCAGAAATGTTTATTTAAATGTAACTCTACAGTTGAATAAATTTTTGACTTGACAATTCAAGATGTGTCCCACAGTCATTTGACCATGGATCAAACAAACATTGTTTTAGCTCAGATTCAGATAGAGAATGAGTCTAAAATTTGATAATAATTGTCTCTAACATGCTTTGAGTTCAACACATGTTTTGGCTTCTTTGTTTAAAACGTTATAATGTTGGAGTCAAAGCTATTTGGCTGTTACCACAACCACTTAATAAGTTTCAATAAATGGTCAGGAAGTAATTACTAGCTGTACTTCTACAAATAATTAACTTTTGGAGCCCACCTAATTGATTATGGCTGCCACTGCATCTTAGCAACCACAAAAATGGCTTTGCCTCACTGAATTTTACAGTTATTAAGCTGAAATTTGGTGTGGTAGTTCCTGTGAGTCATTCACAATACATTCTCCAAAACCTAACATATCCTGCAAAATCTCTCAAAAAATTGTGCGTAGTGTTACTTTTAAGGTGTGAGCAGAATAACTATACACTAGTCTCTCGCTACTTCATATTTTGACTTTCGCGGACACGCTGTTTTGCAGTTTGTGGACATAGAGTACTGCACATAATATTTTCAAACAAAAAAAAAAAAGCTGCTTCATTTTGTAGTTCTTTTCTAACTTCGTTCAGTGTTTCACTATGGGAAACACTCCAGCGTGACCATCTACAGAAGCTCCAATGACATTACATCTGTCAAAGACAGACCAGTTGAGCTGTCCTCAGGGCTCTGCTCCCACCATGACACCACAGTCAATTGACCTCCTCCTGCTCATTCTCGCTTTCTTCCCATGAGAAACTACAACAAGCTCCCTCAGCACAGTCAAGCTAGCTAGGTTAGCTGCTAAACAGTTCCCAGCCGTCCCGTAAAGGAGTATGTCGCCGAACGCCGTTCCTGGCTTCAGCTCGAACTGTGCTGAGTAAGTTGGTGCTTCGCAAGAAGTAACTTTGTTACATTTGGGAGCGGTGACTGCGTCAAGGCAAGCTGTTCCCACTGCTCAGTTTTTAACTAACCGAGTGGTTGCAAGTGTAACGCAAGCTAACGCATCAAGGCGAGCTAACTTTTCTTAGAGGCAGCATTAGCTTTAGGGTTTTTCCATTACGGCTAACGTGCAATGACGAGCATTCATTTAGCCTAGCTGTTAGCCCAGATTTAACCCCGCGACTAGTTTTAGTGATGAATAGTTAATGTGTCACAGTGAACTAGGTCCCTTAACATTATGGCTACAGCACCCACCCCCACCAAAGGGTCGGAACCTAAGGCCAAAGAGGCTGTATCCCGCCCGTGCCCCTCGCCATGCGGGGCCTCCATTTCGGGCAGGGACCCCCAATGTGCATAATATGCTATTGTTCTCCAGTCCAAGGGTTATCCTTCTTGGAGTCATGTTCTGTTCCTGTTCCCCCCATGATCACCTTCAAGTTTCACTGCCATAGCTCTTTTTGTTGTGTTTAATAAATATCTTTTTTATAATCCACGAGTTCCTGAGTTCTGTCTGCACCCTGGGATCAATCTCACGCTCAGACCATGACAAAAGACTTCATCGTCCGAGGAGCCACAACAAACTCTAATAAATAGCACCTACACATAGTGGGTCAACCAGTTTGATGGTGATAAGATGGTTTCTGGAGTCCGCCCTCTCCCCCGCTGACTCGTCTGAGGCAGCCATGGACAAAGTGGTTAAAAACATCAAGGTTCATGCTCAATAATCCAGGTTAAAAAAATGCAACAAAATTAAGTCAGGTCCTCTGGACAGGTTTTTTTTTTTTTTTTTTTCCATCTTTCATCATCAAGGGACCGATAAACGCTTTTGGATCTTTTCCACCCTCTTTGTTGGATTTAATGCCTTAATTTGCCTTTAAAAAGTGTAATGTCTATGTTTCTTATCAGTTTAAATGTGTCATAATTAATGTTGCCACTTTCTAAGATGCCAACAACACTTGCAATGAGGTGAAGGCATTCAGCAGCTCCTTGTGTTGTGATTTACCATCGCTGTGCATGGATGCTGCTTACATTTGCAAATGCTTTGTGAAAAAGTGGAAATATATGTACTTTATTTTTGAGTATTTTTTTTATTTGTTTGTGACTTTACAGTTTTCAATGCAAACAATTTTTTATTCCAGAATATTTTTCAAGAAACAACAATTTGACTCATTTAATTCTATCTGACCTTCTATTTTCTGAATTGTATCAAACTGTTAATAATACGGTATTTGTGAAAACTACATAGAGCAGGGCTATTCAACTAAATTTCTCAGGGGTCACAGTTACTGAAAGACAAGGGCTCAGGGGCCGACACCCATCACCTATTGTCATTAAGTCAGTTTGTTTTATGGTTTAAAATCTACTTTTGTTTAAAAATGTACCCATTGGTGGGCCGAACTGAGTTCACCCATGGGCCTGATGTGGCCCCAAGTCGCCAGTTGAACAGCCCTGACTTAGAGCAATATATATATATATATATTGGGGCTATAAAATATTACATTATTCTTAAAATTCTTCCGGCAAGAATTAAAAAAAATAAATAAATAAAAATAAATAAATAAATAAATTTAAAAAAAAAAAAAAAAAAGGACAAAAGGACATTTCATGACTAAACCAAATTCAATGAATTCATAAAAATGTGAGTTCTGAATAATTATCTACTTCCTGTCCCAACAAACCTAACCTGAAATTTTCCACCTTTATGTAAGTCACTAATAACCTAAATGATTTGAAAAAAGTGAATAAGATTAAAATGAAGAAGTAGGAAACATTAAAAAAAAACCTCTGTAACAAGTTATGTAAGAAATTAGATATTTTCTCGTATGAAAATGCAAATAATTTAGGTATTTTATATAATCTGCTGTTTGTAAGTATAATTATTTTTTTATTTACCCTTTATTTATACAGGTAGTCTCATTGAGCCATGAGAACTCATTTTCAAGAGAGACCTGTTTAGGGAGCAGATGATGGACCTTGCTCTGGGGCCCAGGGTGGGGCGAATGAGGGTGGAGGCAGGTGTGGGTGTTTCACGTTTTTCAACACACATTTTTTTATATCAGTACCGGGGCTTGAACCGATGATCTTCCATTCACAGGCCCACCATCTCTAATCTCTGCGCCACCACTCCCCCAATAATAATCCCCCATAATCATTGAGTCTGTGTGAATATCTTTTGCAACAGTAAAATTAAGTTTTAAAAAATGTCTAGAAAATCAAGAATCAAATGGTTGCCTTCAGGCAGGGCTGCATCAGAAACGAACAGATTTGTGCATCGGGAATCACAGTATTGGCTCAAACTCTTCTAAAACCCACAGTCAGTAAACACATCTACAAATACAAGAAGTTACTTTAGTTAAGCTGAAAATGTTTCATGTTGAATGAACACAAAGTTCAATTTTCAAAAGTTTAAAAACTCAGACGCCCTGCTCAGTGAAGCACATATTGATGATTTGTGTATGCATGCGTGCGTGCGTGCGTGCGTGCGTGTGTGCGTGTGTGTGTGTGTGTGTGTGCATAAAATATAGAATATTCAAAGAAAATAGTGATACTATTTTCCCAAAGTGTATTCTTCATGAAAATCCCTGTATTTTTACTCCAAGTGAACACATTTGAGATAAATATTAGGACAAGAGGCCAACCTTTTGGCAAGTTCTTAATCAAGTACTGTATTTATAATAATATACAGTTTTGTAATCATTTCAACAATATGTTTGGCTTGAAACTCCCCATGTATTTAAGTAAGAATAGCTCTTGATACCTGCAGGTCACAGGGTGGTTTTTGAACGCACCAACTAAAACAACCAAGGAGTTCATCAGAAGGAAGAAGTAGAAAGTCGATCGTCAGATTCAAACCTTACCAGGCTGCATTCTAATAGAGGATTGATGGCAGAAACCTCCCAAAACAAACAAACAAACAAACAAACAAACAGCTAAAGAGCATCATGAAGAAAGAATGTAAATGTTTGACGATTTCAGCTTGAATCAGCTTTTACAAATCAACAAACTGCAGCTAAGTATTAATAAACAACTTTATTTGACATGCTCTGTTTTTATGTTTTTGCTTATGTTAAAAAAAAAAAACTGTGATAACAATCCTATTACTGAAGTTGTAAAACAGATCTGGATGATACTGTTCCAGTTTGAAGAACAGTCCATTGTATGATGATTTGGTGAAGTTGGACAGTTTTAAGTGTTTTCGACGTCCCGTATTATGTTTTGTTTCAATTTGGATGATATTTCTCTATGATCAGAATTCATAAGTATCATTTACAAACCATGAGGGCATCACCACCTATTTTACAGTCTAGTCCATCCACAACACGCTCAGCCTCCCATTCCCTCTTCCCCTCTTTCCTCTTTACTCTTTTCATTTCCTCTAATCTCTCACTCCCCCTTGCTCTACCTCTCTGTCACTTTGATTTCCCTATCCACTGGCCTGTGGTGTGTGTGTGTGTGTGTGTGTATGTGAGAGGAAAAGTGTGTGTTTGAGCATGAGAAACATGTGCATTTGTCTGTTAAAAGAGCACAACTTAATTGTGTAAAACTGTTTCATGGTTGTAATCGTTGTTCTTTAGCACATGAGCAGACGTGGCGTTGGAATGACACGCAACGTCTCGTGCAATCCAGAAACGTGCACGTGCAGGTTCAGTTGCAGACACGCTGATGCATCCACTGCTTTATGTAAAGAAGATTTATCACATGCAGCTGTTTAGGAATATGGGCATTTGTGGCAGTGAGGCTCCACACTCCTGAGCGATCACCAGTCTGTGTTTCATACGTGTCTGAATGTGAAAACACACGAGTAAATGTGCGTTTTTCTTCTCGCGTGCACGTGTGTTTGCGTGCCCTTGCATCTGGTTAGATGGGCCTGTTTATATGGAAGCAGACAGTGTGCACGAGGAGAGCAGGGGAGTGAGAAGGACGCAGCGGCAGTTGAAGGGGGAAGAGAGGCAGCGCCAGGCCGAGGGGCCCCCTCTCTCGTAGACAGTTTGACTGATGACATGCATTAAACAGTTAATCTGTCTGATTGAATGTTTGCTTCCTCCAAATTGAAACATTAAACAACAAGGCGAGAGTGAGAGGGAGGGGAGAGCCCGAAGAGGAGAGAGGGATATGACTTCATCTATTGCCCAAATCATGCAAAGCATGAGACTGGAATATATAATCCTGTCCTGTGAGCCGGAGAGAGGGCTGCGAGAGGAGGAGAGAGATTGGAAGGGACAGAGCGAGGAGTGTGAATGAGAGAAGGGGAAAACGAGTGAGCGAGAGTGATGAGAATAGAAAGGTTTGGGGTGGACGGAGGGAACGTGGAGGGGAGCTGGTGTGATGCAGGAGAACGTGCACATGGAGAGAGACGCAGCAGAAGTTCTCTATGACGGCCTGACAGACACCAGCAGCAAAGATGAATCAGATGTATGCCAATCAAAAAAGAGGCCTCTGTTGCTTATTTACACATTTATTCATCCCAGCTTTCTTGTTTTTGACATGATGTTGCAGCCAGTTTAAAAAAAAAGAGGACAGCGCTGTGCAAAAGTCTTGAATCAACCCTCACTTCTACTTCTAAGGCACTAAACTTTCTTATAATCTTTTAACGTGGTCTCGATCAATATTTTTCCAGTTTTTCTGAATAAAGTTCACCGTTTCTTTTAGGAGGATAGAGACTGCTTTTTTTTTTTTTTTTTTTTTTTTACTTTCATTATTTTCATTACCGTCTGAAAATTTTAATTTTGTTAAGACACTTAACTCTGACCTATGAATCATCCGGGCGTGAAACGGCTCCTAAACCAGTGTTGTGTCGACACAGAGAACAGCTTTAAACTGGATGTTTAGATGCTTTGACAGTAGAGCCAAACTGTTACTAAAGATAGCACAATTTGACACGTTAAATTGCATTTGCAAAGTGATTTCAAAGGAGCGATTAGCTGAAAACTTGGCATAAAGTAGATAATTAACCGAAGGATTGTGCATCTTTCAGCTCTAACGTGAAGTAAACTCGGATTTGGTTCATCCATTTCATAGTTTTTGTTTGAGGCCTGACTGACACCTTTTATTTTCTCCACCCGTTCACTCTGTTTTAAAGCACACACTGTGCATCCACAAATATCTACGAGAATGAGAAAGTTCAGAGAAATAACGATTGGGCACTTTAAATATTACAAAGATGTTTGGCTTCTTGTAAGAAATGAATAACGAAGGGGTTTGGCCTGGGTTGTCACCACTTTAAGGCTTTTTAGAAGCTCTTCATGTTGTATTTTCTCACAGTAATCAAATGGTGTGTTTATTATTTGCACATACTGATATTTATTAATTGCTAAATTATGTAATTGCCTGTGCGTGTTTTAATTTGTCTGTCTTTTAGTAAAATATTTCATGAAACACTGCATGGGTTTTAATGAAACTCTCAGAGAGTAACCACTGGGTGTCCAGTTACATCTGATAAACTTTTGGAATCAACTCAATTCAAGATGGACTTAAATGGACTGTACTTATATAGCACCTTTCTTTCTTATCAAGATACTCAAGCTCTTTCCATTACAATTTGTGCCCTCATTTACCCATTCATACAGCACTCTACTAGATCTCTACAAAGCTAATTGAACAAATCATTCTAAAAAGACTAATCAGAGCTTTATCACATTCATACACCAATGGGACACACATCAGAGGCAACGAGGGGTTCACTGTCTTGCCCAGGGGCACTTGGGCATGTGATTGCTGGTGGATGCAAACCCCTCAACTCTTGCATTGGAGGACGACTGCTCTAACCACTCATCCACAGCCGCCCGACGTCATAGCTGATCAACTTCAGAAAACACAACGATGACAATAACTCAGCTGATTTTACAGATGCTGAGCTGATTTACAACCCCTTCCCAACACGTGCTCGGAGAGCTAAAAGATTGCAAGAATTTTTTTAAAAAGTTTTGTTTTCAAGCCGGCAGCAATATGCAATTCTTCAATGAATGAATTAAAATTAATAAATACATAAATTAAATTAAAAAAAAAAGATGGTGGTCCTCCAATAAATGCTGCTTGCATTTTGCATTTTGCATCTCTAACTCTGACTGTGTCCACACTGAGGGATAAAAAGCGCTCCAGTATCAATTGACATCATAATTAATATTAGCACTGCGACACAATTTTTGACCCAATCATTTATCAAAAGCCACCATGCACTGACATGCTGGATTTTAAGGTTTTAGTTTTTCCATCACCTCCCCTTGAGCCTGAGAAGAGAATGACACGCACGTATAAATGACATGTTAGCTTTTACCAGAGCTGTTGCCACAAATATGCTGGTAGCAGATTGGAAGATATTGGGTGACCCCTTGGTGTTAATGTGATATGTCGTTTAACCTTAGCTCAACCCTATCCCCTCGCAGGGCTCACCACTGTCGCCATGCTCCAAATGGTCTTCCCTTCTCTTTGTCTCAAGTGCATATTCTCCCGAGTCCAAATGACCATCATTTTCTCCAACGGCTCGTTCTGGTCCAGCTCTAAGACTGCGGAATAATTGCACAAACAGACAACCGCCGGGTGTTGATGAGCACATGAGCTTAAAGCCACTTTACCGTCCGGCAGTCTACAGGCGGAGAACAGAAGGGGGGGAAAAACAACAGTGCAAGATGAAAACATTAATGGATAGGTTGCAGGATGGACGGATAAATTGATAGATCTTTTAGAGAAGGTCAAACTTCTGTGCCCACACGCGGGACCATCATGAAGAGAAGAGAAATTGATTGCCGCTCACAAAAGCGCTGAAATGACTTGAGAAATTATTTTCTGGGCAATGAACATTCTAGGAGGTGTGGGGGTGCAGGGTGCGGGGGGAGGAAGACTGCTGAGGGAAAGTGCAGAGCTTTCTTAAAGGGTACAAAATGGCTCAAGCAAAGCTGCTGTCAAGTGCAGTTGTTCGTGAGAAAGCTCATTGAGTGGATCTTCAGGCAGATCACCCACACACACACACACACACACGAAAGTTGGCAGAGAAGTTATTAGTGCACAGATGTGTGCACATCTGCAACACACTGAAATGTGCTCACAAAGGGATGGGACGTTTATAATTACTTTGTGGGACATAACCTTTACAGATATAACATCCAAAAACAATGTAATGTCAATTTTAGGCTGAAAATAGTCCCTCACTACTTCGTGGTTCGTTTTTCACGGACTCACTCTATTGCCAGTTTTCAAAACAAGATTGGACATGACACACAATTGGCTGATTGATGGATGAGCAGCATGATCATTTTTATTTAAAATAAATAGTTTTAAATTATTTGGCATCTGCTGCACCTGTGTGCAGTCTACACTGCAGGGTAAGCTTCCTCCTGCAGCTGATCAACTGTTCTCCAAGCAGAGCGGAGAAGTGGGCGTGGCCAAGAGTGCTTGCAGGTAACTGAAAGCAGCAGAGGCAGAGAGCTGAGTTCATGACATGCTGTGCTCTTTTAGAACATTTACAGTTTAGAAACATTGTTTAGAATAATAGTGTGGAAAGGGTTTAAAATGCCTTTATATAAATAAATATATATATATATTTTTTTTTTTATATATATAAAGTATGTATGTATGTATACTAAATTAAACTACTACTTACTACTTGTACTACTACTACTATTCCTACTTCATGTTTTGTTTTTTGTTTTTTTCCACTTATTGCGGGGTTTCAGGGTACGAATCCCCCGTGATAAACGAGGGACTTTTGTACTTAGAAGTCACTAATTCATCTGAAATTGACAAAACTCCAAGTAAATGGTCAAATTTTTGAAGTGGGATTCTGTGGAGAGCTCACGAACAACAGTACTTTTAACAAAATTTGAACTGAAGAGCTAATTGTCTGAGCCTTCCCAAAGCCCAAGGTTTTATTGTAATCTTTAAACAGTTCCAGTCTTGGAAATGTCATGATTTTTCATAAACTCTTCTTTCTTATGTCTCTATGTTAAACTGAGGTCCTTCAACAAGATAGCTGCAACAGGTAAGATATTTATTGTTAACAACATAGTCCTCAGAACCTCACTTCATAGTATCATTTTAAAGTTTATTTTAGAAAAAAATTGCCTTTCTGGGTTTGGGTTGTTAATGTTTGTAAAATACAGTACTGTGTTTAAAGCAGAACTTTAAACCGTGGTGTTGCACCAAACATCAAGAATGGATTTAGTTTTTCTCATGATCTTCTGTGAGATCAAATAGAAGAACTGAATCCATCAATTGAATTTCACACGACCAACATAACCATTGTCTTACAAACACCCTCGTCTTTAAATCCCTTTAAATTTGCTCTTAAAATATGTAAAAGTTCCTATAAAAGTAAAGAGCAAATTATTGGAAGTGCTTGATTATTTTTTGTAACCTAAGCTCTAAGCATCCACCCACACAACAAAATCACAATTTTTAATGTCTGTTCACCTGAATGCTCCTCTGCCTCACGCTGATATTGTGGATTAGTCAGATTAATATTTTGAAGTAATTTAGGTTTTTCAGATTAGAAATCTTATAGAGGAGTTTAACTGAGGTGTTTTAAACATCAAAGAATACGAGGTCATTTCACATTGTAAAGTATGTACTTTGAGATGTACTATAAATAAAATTGGGCATATAGATGAGGAAATATTTTACTAACAATCCTGATGGGAACATTTCTATTTATTAATTGTATGTATTACATAAATATGACTGGTAATGGCTGTAAATTTCTGAAACATTTGGTTCTAATGAACTTTTTTAATCTTCAGAATAGATTTGACACCTTTACAGTGTCACTGCTGAATGAAACTGTGTGAACAGAAGCATCATTCATCATCTTTACCCGCTTCTTCCTTTTCAGGTCATGGGGGGTCACTGGTGCCCACATCCAGTCATCACTGTGCAAGAGGTGTGGTGCACCTTGGACATGTCTCCAGTCCATCACAGGGACACATAGAGACAAGCAACCATTCACTCTCTCACTTAAAGGGACATATCTGAGTTACCAATCAGCCTAATATGCATGTTTTTGGTCTGTGGGAGGAAAATGGAGTATTCATGCATGCACTGAAAGAACATGCAAACTCCACCCAGAAAGACCCAAGGCCGGGATTTGAACCGGGGCGACCTGCTTGCTGAAAGGCACCACCAACTGTGACACCATTCAGATCAGAAGCAATGTATAAAAAATTAGCTTTAACATAGCATGAGTTCAAATCAAACTTTAAGTTTTAACTTGACCCAAAACTTTTTATTCCTGATTTTTTTTATAAAGTTCTTTTCTCATAATTTGATCCAACAGAAAAGACGTTCCGATTCTGATTTCTCCATCACTGATGTATTAAAAGTCTCAATCAATTGAATTCACAACACTGCACAAACTGCCCCAAGAGACTTCAGCTAAATTAGTTTTTATCACATTACAAGAGTCACAGAGCTAAAGCACCCCACCCCCACTACACCCCTCCCCAAAAATGACATAATCAGCATTTGTGTGAATGCTCCTCTTTAGAGAACGCACGATCATATGAACTTGTCTTTGCATCAACTTATTATTGCACTTAACAAATTCATCATTTCTTTTCACATAAATGTACCTATCACCTCCAAACCCATCACAGAAGTGAGTGATCCTCCCCCGTATGAATGGCAGTCCCCACTTTTTTAGATGACAATGAGGCCCTCTTCCTCCTCCTCATCTTGCTTAATGACACCCAGATTGATGGAGACCTCCACCAGCAGCCCAGCATCAGGACCAGAGGAATGGAGTACCGTGGCGGATGTGAGGATGGGGGTGACAGAGATGAATCGGGGGGGGGTTTATGTGTGGATAAACAGTGTGAGGTTGATTGCTAGCACAGAGGGGCCATTACGGCGAATCCGCACGCTAATCATAATGAATCACTTACTTATTAAGCGTTAATTATGGCACGCATATACATCCCGCATGCAGGCGAGCAAAGCGGGGAGGCGGACGACGGTGCCTGCCACTGATCTGCTGGGTGCAGGAGGAGGCGAGGAGGCCACATTAATTCATTCTTATTTATTAATTTCCTTAATTAAAACAACAAGGCTGTGGAATAGATGTGTTTTCTTCGGATTAAACAAATGAAGGGCCTGGAAAAGCAATATGAAACCAGGCGTAGCGCGGTGTAAATATTAAATCATGTGAAGTGATGGTGCTTGTTCAGCTGTTCATTATTAGAATAGCTTTATCCAATTGGGCTGCCCCCTTCTTACCCCTTCTCGTTGTTATTATACCACACAGCAGCACCTCCTCTGTCATGGCGCACACACTCAGATACACACTGCTGATGTGGATGCCAGATTTCATCATCATTATTCAGTAAATAGTTTTGTTGCCATCCACACAGTAAAAGCAGAGTTCCTCCTTGAACGCGTCCTCTTAAAATACCATATCTTCCCGCATTTGATTGGCAGATGTTTACACCTTCTTGCCGCAGCAGCTGCGGCCTAATACCGATCCTAACTCCCATTTTCTCAAATTCATCCATCTTACCGTAATCCTCCCTTCCCTTTTCCCCCTTTCCCTCAATTTCCTGACCTCCTTCTCAGTCCTAGTGTGGTCCACCTGAGCGGGCGGGGCACGGTAATGGCGTTAATGCCCGGTAATGTGGGCCAGATATTATAATCTCAACACTGTCACATTGCGTTAGCCGTGGGAGACTGACGTGTCAATGCCACAGCGAGCAGGTGACGCACACAGCTCAGGAAGCGTGGCCCGGCAATTGCCCAATACCGACATATTTATTTTGGAGTTGAGTAGTTTCACCACACTGCTTTATTCAAACCAAAGTAGACCTACTGTATACTCAGGGGGAACCCTGCTGTCAGGGAAGAAGCTCCAGCGCACAAACTAAACAGTGTTTCTTCATATTGTATTGATTTGAATTCAAATTGTATGCTGTGTTTAAAATTGTGTGAATGCTTATAAATCAGTCTCACCATCGAGATCCATTATCCTTCCACCAAATTAAAAAAAAAAAAAAATAGAAAAAAGTTCTGGAGTTTTTTGTGCTATTTCAACAATTCACAGAATATTCAGATCAGTTGGAACGTTCCTGCTGTGACTTTTGGTATTTGTGCCATTTTTACTTTTTGAAATATTTAGCTTTGTCAGCCATCTTTTTCACATTGAAATGAATGGAGCTCTGAATGTCCTTCAAACTCTTTATGCTCTTTACAACCTTTTACTGCTCATTTCAGCTGTTGTTCTGGTTCAGCTTTTTTCAGTTTTGTTCTGCTGATTTCAGCTTTTAACTTATTAGGTATTTTTCTAGTTTGAGCCTTTTTCTGCTATTTGTTACTTTAGTGAATTTCTTCCTTTTGTAGTTCTTTCTAATAATTTTTACTTTTATACTCCTTTCAGCCTTCTTCTGATAATTTCAGCTTTTTTGCCTTTTTAGCTTTTTCTGCTTTTTTTTTTTTTTTTTTTTTTTTTTTTTTTTTGTTTCTAATTTCAGCTTATTCTGCTCCTTTCTGCTGCATAACTGGGAGGGGGGGTGTGTCATATTTTTCAAAACATCTCTGCTGTTTTTTCACTGCTTTCTGACTTTGTGTTTTTTGTTTTCAGCAAATGTCCACTGTTCCAATTCATGTCACATTAACAGTGTAGAGATGAAAACTTTTCAACTTGCTTCCAACTTCAGCAGGTTTAAAAAAAAATCTTCAATTCAATGCATTTTTTCCCGAATTTATATTTTTCTGGAAATCTTTATATTGCAACAGGATGCAGAACACGTTAAGCATTAAGTAAAAAGAAAAACATGAGGGCAAATTAAAAAATATATAAAGAAAACATCCAATGCAAATAACAGTTTTAGGAAATCTTGAACTTTAATATGATCATAAAGCCTTATACTGTCATGCAAAATAATCACAATTCCTAACTGAATTAAGTCCTTTGAAGTGCAGCATTGTGAAAAGTCTCTGAACAAGTTATATCTTCATTGTTGTAGATAGCTTTACAAATTACATCATTTATTTGGAGAGATGAAGTTTCATACTGACTAGAATAATAAATTAAAGCACGTATGAGAAGGCCAAGCTTCAAAGGCACAATGTTAAAAGCTCAGACCACAGGTGATTGCTGCCATCTTAAAACATCTCCGAACTGCAGAATTTCTGATATTTATGCAAACACAATTTCATAAAATTTTACAGTGTTGTCAAGTTAGCATTACGCAGTTATTCTCAAGAAAATATTGTTGTGTTCCTGCATGCTGCAGACTTTACTTAAAGCTAAAGTTACCTGCAGCTACAACTTGTGCATACTCTCTATGTAATGTGAAAGTGATGATGATGTAAAAGTAAAAAAAAATGTAATTTACTTTGTAGATGACCTGCTTAAAACATATCTTTACAGATGAGAGTTGTTGATGACACTTATCCATGTTGGTCTTGGACCCACTCAAACTATCCACCAGTCTAATCAGAACAAAACTATTTCTCTAAAATATGGCCATTCAAAAGGTTGTCAAACACTGGTAAATATCTATAAACTTTCCCAAATGTCCAGCTGTAAAAGAAGAAGAAGAAACAACACTGGTGAAAGTTACTAATGATATTCTCATAGCCTCTGACAATGGGCTTGTGTCTACACTGGTCCTCTTAGACCTCAGTGCTGCATTTGATCACAATATTCTTCTACAGAGACTTGAATATTGATTTTGGAATTACAGGAACAGCTATAAAATGGTTTAAATTGTATTTATTTGATAGATTATAGTTTGTAAATGTTAATAATGAATCTTCTTCATACACCAAAGTTGGTCATGGCGTTCCTCAGGGTTCAGTGCTTGGACCCATACTCTTTACTTTGTACTTTACTTCATAAAGTATAGTGTTGGGTAAAGTTATAAAACAGCACGGGATAAATTGTCATTGTTATGCTGATAATACTCTGTTATATTTGTCCATGAAAACAATTAATTCAATAAGTTACTTAGATTACAAGCATGCCTTGAAGACAAAAAAACTTGGACCTCCCTTCATTTTCTGCTCTTAAACTCAGACAAGACAGAGGCTGTGGTTCTTGAGCATCAGCCAAAACTTTGCAGACGTTCACTTCATCTGCATGGCATTTTTTTGGCCTCCAGTTCTAATGTAAAACAAACAAAAAAAAAAAAAACTTGTTGTGTGTTATTTTTGGTCAGGATTTGTATTTTAACCCCCACATTAAAAACGTTATCAGGACTGTTTTCCTTCACCTGCATAATATCACAAAGATTAGAAATATCAACTTTCAGTTATTAGGCTCCTCTCTTATGGAACCAACTTCCCATTTTTATCTGTGAGGCTGACACATTATCTGAGACCAAGCTTAAGCCTTTCCTTTTTGATGAATCCTATAGTTAGGGTCAGCTTGGGCTTCTTTTTGTTATGCTGCTATAGGCTTAGACTGCTGGAGGACAAAGTGACCACATTTCCTCACTCTGCTTTCGTTTTTACTTGCTGTACTCTGTTTGTATTTGTAATCATTTCTATCTTTAACATGTTTTTTTGTGGTCTTACTTCCAATTAAAAAATACACCTGGACCTGTCATTCTCTGTTTGTTTGTTTCTCCTTCTAAAACCCCAGCCGGTCGAAGCAGATGGTTGCTCATCCAAAGCCTGGTTCTGCTGGAGGCATCCTTCAGTTAATAGTGAGTTTTTCCTTTCCACTGTTGCCAGTGTGCTTGCTCAGGATGGAAGACTGTGATAAAGTGAGGATTTAACATAATCTTCTGGCTTCCTTAAATAGAAAACCTTTACTAACAGTTTTTTTTTTTTTTCCATCTATGTGAATGTTTGTGTACCGTGCATTGAGACAACTTCTTTTGTGATTTGGAGCTATATAAATAAACTGAATTGAAATGAATTAAAACATCCAAGCTTTAAGATATTTTTGTTTAAGCAGATATCAAGTTAATCTGTGTCATGTTCATGATGTTCTTTGTAACACTTACATTTATATCCATCATTTGTTTGTCTCACAAGACTGCATTTTTGGATGCTGCAAATACCTGGTCCCGTCATATCTTACATAAGTTTAACAATCCGTCAAGCTGTCTGTTGTTGTTCATTTAGAATATTTAGATTTGATCTTCTTTTGAGCAGTGCAAATCTGAATACAATTAAACTAAATGCAGTTGTTTATTTGTAACTTACAGCCAAGATTAAAAACTGACAAAATGGTGCACACAACTTAAACAACAAGTTCAAGGTTCTTTATTGTCATTCACATCAAATGTGGTTCATGAGGCAGCATGAAATGTGTACTCAAGGTCCCATTTACAACCAAAAATATGAAGTATAAAAAGAAACAGTATATAAGAATCTAAGATAAGATATACATTAAAAAAGGCTAAAAGTTTTAGGACATAGGCTAAACACTAATAATGTAAAATATTACGGTATATTAAACAGCAGCCCGAACATGAGTCTGTAGTGAGTAGATGGATATGAATGAATACTGCACTTTAATAATCGCTTTAATAATATGAGATCTACATGTGTCTGGAATGTCAAAGGCTTTATTTGAGTAACATTTAACATTATTTACATGAATGCTCCTACAAGCACCCTGTAAATGTTGGATGCTGCCTATCATGGTGTGCTAAGATTCATAACTGGCTGTAATTACCATACCCACCATTGCACCCTGTATTCACTGATTACCTGGTCATCATTAACTTCAGGTAGACTGTCACTGGTACATTTTCATCTTTAAATCACTTCTTGGTCTGTTGCCTTCATACATCTCCTCCTACATGTCTCTGTGTGAGTGCA
>JAVCKU010000047.1:9066186-9077023 GCA_032273985.1 Hypsolebias coamazonicus | reverse complement strand
TACATATACTTTGTATACATGTTTAGTTAAATGTAAATAAAAACCTGACAAAGTTATAACATTTTTTTTGTTTGTTTGGTTTCTAAGATCAGTTTTGCTGTAGTGGCCATAGAGCTATGAGGGGTAGATAAGATATTTTACTAACAGACAGTGTTGACTGCAAAGTTGTTTTTTGGACAGTTTCATATGTTAGCACTCATATGTTATCAGTCCATTTAATGGACGTTATTAGTTGTTATCATCCCCATAGGTAGTGTTCAAACTGTTCCCTCCTACCTCTTAGTAGGTTGAAAGTTTCTTTTTTATCAGTGATAATATGCATCACGGCTTGTATGTAAAACCGGAAGTGTATTTTAGTTAGCTTTATGTAACCCTTGTACTAACTTTACACCTGACCCAGACCACTGACCCTAAACGTAACTTCCAGACCCTTGACTCCAAACCTAACCACGTGACTGTATTATCAGCGATAAGAGCGTAACTTTAAACCTACTAGGAGGTAGAGGAGGGGCAGTCTGAACGCTATGGGGATAACAACTAATAATGGCCGTTTCATGGATGAAAACATCAGAAGTGGGTGATTGGGATCAGTCTCACCAGACCAAGGATTACTTTCTGCAATTTTTATGAAAATGAATGAGACCTTTCACAACAGACAGATAAACATGAACACACAACACACACACAACTCAATCGTTAACCTTTTGGGTGATAACAAGTAGTTTGATTGGGAAGCATCACCATCATTAACACAACTGTGCTGGAGTTTATCCTAAATATTAGACTATTCAAAATTATCCATTTACCCACAAGCAAACCAATGGATCTTATGGCTGTAATTTTTTTCAAGGCTGATTTTCTGTGGGCTCAGTCCAAACACCACCCCGTTCTGTCTATGATGCGCATACAGTTGGCTTTTAAAATTCACACCCAAGCAGCATCAACCATATCTCCCCCCAGCGAGCTGTCATCATCCCCCTGACCAATCTGTTGAGGCTAGAGGGCATTAGCGCAGACTAACATTGCTCAAGGCCCACGCTGTGATATTAAACACATCATCCCTCAAGTCCATCACTCATCAGTCATCCAGACAGAAATCCCCCCCTAGCGAGCAGCAGGACAAACGACAGGCCTTAACCTCACCTCTCTCCCTTCGCTCTCTTCACCAGGATTCGCCTTCCCGGACTGGGCCTACAAGCCCGAGTCTAGCCCGGGCTCCAGGCAGATCCAGCTGTGGCATTTCATCCTGGAGCTGCTGCAGAAGGAGGAGTATCAGGGTGTGATCGCTTGGCAGGGGGACTACGGGGAGTTTGTCATCAAGGACCCAGACGAAGTGGCCCGACTGTGGGGGATAAGAAAGTGCAAACCTCACATGAACTACGACAAGCTGAGCAGGGCTCTGAGGTGAACGTTTGGATCAGATAAGTCCCGGTGTTTGCATTATTTGTTTACTCGTGCTGGGGTTTAATCCTCCCCCTAACGTCTCTTCGTGTTTCATGTTGGTAAAAATGGAAAGATAAAGGCGAGTCTTTTCCAGGCGGAACGTCAATACCCTCAATTTCTGCTTATCTGTTGACGTCCTAATGGAAAGTTCACCATTGAGCTGCCAAATAAAAAATTCAATAGGGATTTGAAAATTAAGCCTTGCTGTAAAATTGCTTCTCCAGAATAGAGAAAGTGCTCAGCACCAAACTTTTGGAGGATGAATCAAACCGATATTCTATAAATTCGGCAACTTACACCCCCGAATCACCCTCACAATTTTATTATGCAAATACCCACTACCCCAACAGGCCCCCCTCTTTCTCTGCTTTCCTTTGGCCTCTTGTTAATGGGGGCTGTCGTCAGAGTCTAATTGTTATGAATTGGCTGGGGCCACAATTAGCCTTCTTAATTAGCCTCACTTAATTGCTCAATTAGGGGCCAAGGCACAATTGCCATGCAAAGCAAAACATGTACACATCACTGCGCCGGGTTCAGCCTCTGTGAATTCATGCTGATGTGAACGTTCGGCTGTTTGCTCATACAGTGCATAAGGAGCTGCTTGCCAGTGTTTAATGCTGAGGTTGTGTACGGCGGTCGAACTGTGGGACAAAAGAAAAGCAGGAAGAAAATATCGTTGATATTTGTTTGTTTCTCGTGGTGACACATCCGCGGCTGTTCTTTTCACCTTCTTTGACCCCCCATGCTGCTCCCGCCTGAGCCCTCAGCTCCTTCACCTGAGCCAGATGGCGCCATGATTATTTATTTTTTTCCTCCCTGACGTCGATCCACCCGGCATCCTGGCACGCCACACTCCATGACACCTCGGTGGGTGGCAGAGGAAACTGGCACGGCGACGGCTCGACATGCCCAGCGGGAGAGACCGAAGGTCGTCACCATGGAGACCACCTCCCTGTAAATGTGTCGCGCGGCTGCGAATGGCAACAGCGTTTCGGCGCCGTGTCAGAGTTTCAGAGAGCAAACTGCTGCTGATTGTTCAAGCTAAACGACGAAGAAAGAACTCCTGAATGATTTGTTTTATCGCGTCTGTTTTACATTCCTAATCTATTTATTGGTTAAAACCGTTTGAACTTGCTACAAAAGTTCCTGTTTTGTCATTTATTAAACACTATTTTGGTTAATTTTCTTGTTATTCCAAAGCTCATATCATATTTCATCAAGATTATCTTTTTTTTTTTTTTTTTTTAACAAAATGGTCTAGTGCTCACTGGAAGGGGGAAAAAAAGTTTTATGTATGTTAAGAGTTCAAAAAAAGATTTAACTTTTGATTTTATTTTTTTCCTCAGTTAATGACTCAGAGTTTTCCTTTATAAACGTGATTGTATTGAATAAAAGCAGTAAGGTGTAAATTGATCTGAGAAGGGAGATGAATAAAAAACAGTGGGAAATCAGCAGAGCTCTTTGCCTCACAGCACTGAAGTTGTTTTCTTCTCTTACAGTGAGGAAACAAAACCTTGATGCGCGCATTAAATTAATCCTTCCCTGCCCTTCCCCTTTTCCCTTTATCCTTTACCACATCTCTCCATCCCTCCATCAATACCCTCTCCTCCTTCCCTTCGTGCAGGTATTACTACAACAAGCGGATTTTGCACAAAACAAAAGGGAAGCGTTTCACATACAAGTTTAACTTCAGCAAGGTGGTGCTGGTGAACTATCCCATCCTGGACATGGCCAACTCTCCCTTCTTTTTGGCTCAGAACCACTTTAACGGGGGCTCCGCCACGCCAGACTGCAGCCCAGAGGTACGATTTGGGAAAGGATGTACTTGTGTTTTTTTTTTATGTTTTACTCAAATTTATGGATGCATATGTTCCAGTTCTCTAAATATGAGAAGATAAAATTGAAATTGTGAATAGGGAATAAAAAAAAATAAAATAAAACAACAACAAAGTCTGGTGCAAAAAGAAAAACTGTACAAATAGTACATCACCTCTCTGCGCTCTTTAATTTTTGATTAGCAGCAATTACATTCAGGTTACTGAAATCCGCTTTCCTTCTGTGATTTGAGTTTTTTTTTTTTTAGTTTTATTTCTGAGACCCCTCCTGTGAAATCCCTCCCCTTTAAAAAAAATGAAAGAAAATAGTGATATACATCATTCCCATATTTTATTTATTCTCTCCAGTTGATGTCCTAACAGCTTACAGTTCACTTTGCCCTATAAGCGGTTGTAAAATTGGTACATCTTGACTCCCACTATGGATGCCATATAAATAGTTTATATATACACATTATTATTTCCTGTACAAACACTTTATAAATCATTAATAACTTATGCTTATTATGCATTAATTAAGGGTGACAGAGACAAAACTGACCAGTTTCTTGACAAATAGTGAGTCAAATCTGTTCACCTACATATTTCATCTAGAGCTGTTATAGTAAACATTTCAGACTACCTTGTAAGCACAATAAGCATCTGTAAACCTTTTTTTTAGGATATTATACTTTATCAGTACTGTATGTGGTAAATATCTACAACTAATATTATATTCTAAATAAATTAGGTTTACAAATACGTATTGAGTTTATAAGGTAATAACTTGGTCGGAAATGTTTACCGTAATTTTTGGACTATAAGGCGCACTTCAAATCCTTTAATTTCCTCAAAAATCGATTATGATTATCAGGTGTGCCTTATTGTGCTTACTGATCTTGAACCGATTTTATGTGGTTATTGTGAATGAGTTGAATAAAGTTTGACTTATATGACTGTTTTGTTTCGCTTAATGCACCTTACAATCCGGTGCACCTTATAGTTTGAAAAATACAGTAATATAATAGCTCTAGATGAAATATATAGGTAAACAGATTTGTCTCACTATTTGGCAAGAAACTCCTCAGTTTTGCCACTCTGTCATCCTTAATTAATACATAATAAGCAGTTATTAATTATTTATAAAGGGTTTATAGATGAATTAATAACATATCTATAAACTATTTATCAGCCATCTATAAGGGGAGCCTTATTGTACCGTAAATTTTTTACACAAGTACATTGTTTTCACAACACAGAATGAACAAAAAAAAATCTAATGTGGAAGAAAAATAGATATCTTATAAATTGTTAAGAATTTGGAGAAAAATGTTCAAAATTCTACTTTCAGTTCCAAAGTTTTTAAATAAACTGTAAGAACGGAGGTTTTAAGACGTGAGTGTGTGTTGGTGTGCACATATTTTTGTCTAACGTGCGAGAACGTGCAGGTAACTTGTGGATACGGTGTGAAGGGGGAGAACCATCTCTCATTTGTCTGTGCCATCCTTCAGACGGGATCAGAAGATGCAGGTTCTGAAGGAGACCAAGTGGGAGGACGGTCTTAAAACAAAAGAAGACGTTATCCCCCTCCTTCTCTCATCCTCGTCTCCGATGGCGTATCCATCTGTCATTGATTGAAAATGAAAGGCACAGAAAGCAAAGGGGTCGTGTCAGATCAGATCAATGGGGGGGGCGGGGGGTCATTAATGCGGTTTGTTAAGCAACGCAGATCTCGCAGCTTGGAAGTACAGTCTCAACTTTCAAACTTGTAAGGGCTGCCGTGGTGACAGAGACTATTGATCCATGCGAAGAGAGAGCGAGAGAAAAATCCCACCTTTGTCCCTTTGATTTTCAAGGTTTCACCGCTGCACTTACTTTAACTCGTCTCCGAGTTCGTCACATATTTTAAACCGAGAAAAATGCGCACACAGCTGCCCTACTTTCAGAACAGTTGTCAGTCTATCACATCCCCTTTCTATTTGTCCTGTGTTTCTTTCATCTGGCCTCACAATCCCTCTTTCTTCTTGTCAGCTCTCCTTTGTGCCCACAATCCTAATCGCCGGTCTCCATTTGACTCTGTACGTTCCTGCCTTTGAGTGTCTGAGCCTCTTCGTCCTTCTACCTCCCTCCTTGTCCCACGGCGTCCCTTTCATTCTGCCCTTGCTGCGACTGCGACTGTTTGCATCACGCTCGGCAGGGCGCCGTCAACCTCTGACTTCACCCTTCACGCTACACGCATAGTCTCCTGGATCGAAATATTCATCATTATTGTTTTGCCGTTCTCGTTTCTCCTCTGCCACCCAGGCCATACAGTCGCTGTTTCCCCGTTTGCCCGAAACTGGCCGAGGAACGTCGCTGTTTGATCGAGGCTCTGCGGCGGCGGGACCCGAAGGAGACAAACTGAGACTGGACACGTTCCCCTTCCTCAGTTCAGGTGAGCCGAAGGAATGGAAGGCGTTTGCGCCTCTAATCGTCCAGCGTCTCAAGAGGCACGAGGAGAACAAAAACGGTGCAGGTTGAAGTTGTTAAGGCTGAAAAAAAAAAAAAAAAGAAAGGACTTTTAACAGAGGTAGGAGGTAGATGTAGAGGAAAAGGAGAGTAGAGGATGTGGGGAGGCATGAACATTTATTGTTAAAGGAAATAAGAAAGAAGGCTGTCCCACAGCAGAGAGGCTGCCCTTCAGGTGAGAGAAACCAGGTGAGCTTGTGAATAATGGAAAAAGTCGAAGGCTGGAGAAACCATCCACCCTTTTTCGGCTTGATTGTCCACATTTGTCCTCCCCTGTCTCAGCACACGTGCACGGACAAACAGTGCGGAGCCGTGCTCGACTGGCAGAGCTGCTCTTGCGTGCATCAGAATGCACACAAATCTGCAGAGCTCCAGTAAACAGACGCATGCACACACATGCACATGCACACACCTCTTCTCCCTCCTCCCCACTCTGTTTGTCCTCAGGTCCTATTCCCTTCTTCTTCCCTTCTCACCCCCCTCCCCTCCTCCCATGCGTCCCTGCTGTCCTAATCCCTTCCCAGGCAGGAAGGCCCTAATTGAGGGTGCAGGCTTCGGTTTGTGGCCTGTGGGCGCCCATTACTGTGTTTTCATAAGCAAGTGAGGCCTGCCTGACTGATTCAATATTCATGTGTCTGCCAGCTACTCCTGGCCCAGCACGCAGACATTTCAGCGCTGTCAAATTAGCCCTGCATAGTAAATAACAGAGCGAAAGAGGGGAAGGAGTGAGACCGGGAGAGGTGGAGGCTGCAGCAAAGACAGAGCCTCTGAGTCTGTTGTCATTTGGAAGGAAGTCGAGTCGGTTCAGAGGCGTTTCTTTTGTTTGTTCATTAAATTTGGATTTCAGCCTCACTCCAGAGTTGAAGTGATGCTTACAAATTAAAATGCAGGGCGACTCTTTATCTGCCCAAAATGAACGAGTTTGCCTTTTCTAACACGATGCCTTGGCAGACTCTAGATTTATCCGCAGTTAGGATGTGCCATAACATTTCAACTTAAATGTCTTCCCTGCTTATTTATTAATTTTTTTAACAACACAGTTTGTTGCATGATTTAAACTTAATTTCACTGCAGTGCAGCACCGTTGTGCTCACGTCTGTGTTGCGGCAGCGTGAACACAGCTCTGGCATGCAGAAACGAACCATCGGGTTTTTGTGTTGAAAGCAGCCGTGCCAGAATTGGCCCCCGTGGCTCCTGATTTGAATTGCAAATATTGACTATAATTAGCGAACACTCTTGGATCTTGTATGTCAGGAAACCTTTGCCCCCTCTGAGAGTTAACCTCCATCTCTGGATCTTCTCTCCTGCAGGTGCCCCGTGCTATTCCAAGCCCCCATCCCTGCTGGGCCCGTACCCTCGCAACCCACCCTTTGACTACCCCTGGGGCTTCAACCCATACCTCCCAGGGGCCTTCTCTCTCAATAACTGCCCCAAACTGCCCCCTGGCTCCCTCTACCCCTCCCAATTTTACCCCAACCCTTTGCAGAGCAGCCTATCCCAGCTGCCTCACCCCTTCTCCTCACTGCTTCCCCCTGGAGAGGCTGGTGGGGGTGAGAGGGGGCAGACCGGTGGGACAAACGGCACAGCGGGTGGTCAGCCAGCCCGACTCTGCCTGCCGCCCTATCCAGGCAGTCTGATGATGGGACGGACAGAAATTGCGAACGGGGCAACTCTGGGGGAAAGGGAGCGGGCGGAGGCCAACCCCCCTGGCACGGGACTGAGTCTGGGGCTGGGAGCCGTCAGCCTCGGAGCTGGGACAGGGACTGGCCAGCAGAGCCCCTCAGAGAGGAGAGGGGGCGTGAAGCAGGACCCGGAGTCGGACTCTGACCTGGAGATAACGGATCTGAGCGACTGCAGCTCGGAAAACGAGAACGAGCACGAGTTTGGCGTCGGGAAGGGGTCCGGCCTGGTGAACCGACCGCAGCTGGTGCTGGATGGAAAGAAGGGGAGCATGCTGCCCCCCATCTCCTCACTCCCCCCACCAGTGTCCCCCCATCCCCTGAAGAGCCTGATGCCAATCACTCCTCCGCCTCCATCTTTGCCTCCGTCGCTGTCTCCCTCCATGGCTCTGCATGACAGACACAGGGAGGCAGAGACTCTGAAAATGATCCACAGCTAAGACTTTTCCTGACGTGGCCAGTCTGCGCTCTGAGAACTCTCTTCTTCTGTCCTGACATTTTTTATGCACCTTTTATGATTTTAATTCTCATTTTCAGTCGCTCAAGATGAACATTTTTCCCAAAAAAGCACTTCTACTTCTGAAAATACTGCTCCCCCGTTTGCTTGCCGGCATTTACATTACAGCTGTCTCGTCCAGTTTACAATTAGTTGGATAATCATTATCTAAGGTGTCAGTTGTCTGTATCATCAAATTTATTTATTTTTAATATATTTTGAAATAAATGTTTGCCTCACTTACCAGCAGAACTCTTTAATTTGCTGTCACTTGCTGCTCACAAAGCAATGAATGCATTGATAAATATTACCAAACAACATAATTATTAATAGAAAAGAGCAAGTGATGCTCAGATGGATCAAATTCCACACATATTTATTGCAATTCTTCAGATTTAGATTATTTTAATAACTTGGAAAAACAAAGATTTTGACAGATTGTCCAATACTGCCACCTAGTGGTTATTTTAGTCATAGCCTCAGTCGAATAATCCCTATCTAAAACTGATTTCCCCAAGACTTTTGTAAGCATTGATTTATAGAATATTTCTTAATTTAAATGCCAAAAAATTACATTTTCTAAGTTTTAAATGTATCAGTTTATGTTTTTTGTTAGTATTTTTAAAAGGAATGAAAAAGAGAGCCAAAAGAGCTGGACCAATTTTGAATTTGTATGAACATTTCTGTGTATATATTTTTATTATGGTGTACATGATATTTAATTATTATTCGCTATGATAAGATGAAGCTGTATTGTTGTGATTTTATTCAGTATTTAAACATGTCGAGAGATTATAAGCTTATGTGTATCAGAGTTTAAATTATTAATGGAAAAAGCATCTGCACCCTGAAGGTTTTTTTCCTTTAATGTGAACAAAGTTCATTCTGAAAATTGTTTTTGATTAAATCAAACCTGGTTAAATTTACCCTTTTTAATATATTTTTTAAATCACATGCCCAGAGAACACACCTTTTGGTTTCTAAAAATGATGCTGATAAATTTTTTTAGTTAGCATTCACCCAGTGTGACCATACTGTAATTAGCCAAATGTGAATATTACTCTTTGCATTTTGATTTTTAAATCCTCCCCATTAAACCAGTTTTGATTAATTTTGAATCAATGCATTTCGTCACTGCTGCCTGCAGCAACGTTGCTTTAAGATGTTAAAGAGTGGAGGGAAAATATTTGGAAAATCAGTTTATTTCTCCTCCATAAATTTAATGAGCCACATTTTTTCCACAGTGAACACTGTTGTGCAGTTTTTAAGGTTTTGCAGCTTTGGTTTGTTGAACGGTGGTGGATTTTTTTTAAAAGCTCTATTGTAAACTTATTGTAAAGCTCTATGTTTGTTGAGTTGTTTACAGGAAAGCTCAGCAGCTCACGTGTGACGTTTCCCACTAAGGCTGTAAATACTCGTTCCTTTTCTGTATGTGAGTGTACACACCCGACATTGAAGATGCAATGAGTTGACGTGTCATCTCTCCTTGTTTTACTGTACAGAGGAAAAATGGAACATGCAAATTGAAGAAAAAGATTAATATCTTCAGAAGCAATAAATATTATTCTGGATAGTGGGCTGTTGCTGATTTTGTTGGATGAATTATGTGCTATGACAAAAGTTTAAAACACAAAGTTAGCTGTTGATCCTTTTTATTATGATTTTTCAAAATCAATACACCCACATAGTCAGGCAGTTTATAGAAAACTCACTTTTATGCTACATACATTTACACAAGATATACTGTAAATGTAAATTTTTAATAGTTGACTGCTACATAATAGGATCAGCATTGATTTTTAAAAATTAACGTCTGTTGAATTTCAATTTCGTTTGTTATATTTGTAATGCTTTTTCTATATTTGAGTTTATTTTTGTCATATAGTAGGCAGTGTTTGACCAAATGGACACAAGCTTTTATTTTAGGCTAGTTTCCATTCAAACCAAGATCCCACATTTAATAATTTACAGACTGAGTGATTGATTTCACAATTTTCTGCATTACTGTAAAATAATAATAATAATAATAAAATTAATTAAAAAACATTCATAGTTATAAATGTTGAAATATTTGTTTAAAGAAAATTTAAGTTTCATGTGTTATAAACTAAAAATCATGGGGAAAAATGAGACAAAGTGCAAATTGATTTTGAATCATTTCTTTTCTTTAGCCTCATTTGTGCTTGAAGATGTGCATTCAAGTCATTTTAACTGCTTTGCTGTACAGAATGCCTCCTTTATTATTAAAGTAAAATCAAACAATATTTATATATGACTTTACGATAGATTTTCATCAAATGTTTTAAGACCCATTTTTAGACTCCGATTTAAGTATTTTATTTACACATTCCAAACATTTTCACGGACAAGCAAACATCTACATACCTGGTTTTTTTATCATCTTTTTTTTTCTTTATTAATGTTTTCAGGTTTAAGTTAAAGTTCTGAGATGTGGCAGAAATAGGTGTATTCAAAAAAACTGTCCAAACAATAGAAGTTATATTTTATCTGTGTCTTATGCAAAACATGAAGAAATAAAACTAAAAACATGAGCGTTTTAAAGGATCATTTATGTAATTAGATAGCACCTTTAAAAGGCTTCTCACAAAATACAACCGCCACTTCACTGTGAGCAGAAACCATCGAGACATTATTGATCTGACTGATTCAAGTTTGCAGTTTTCACAATGAGAAATATAAAAGGGACTTAAAGCTCTAAAGCACCAATTTTTTCTTAAAATGTTTTCAGTTAAAAGTAAGAAAGACTCAGCTCATGGGAAATAACGTCTTCACATCCTGCAGGAATCTGTGTTGTGTTTTTATATATTTCCTATATTTAATGTGGTCAGGAATGTTTGTTTAAAGCATACATCCCCGGGGGGGGGGGGGGGGGGGGG
>JAVCKU010000047.1:8959743-8970198 GCA_032273985.1 Hypsolebias coamazonicus | reverse complement strand
TCGGCATAAAAACACTAAAAAATAATAATAAAACTAATAATACGTTATTTATAAAGCCATTTAAAACAACCACAGCTTCAATAATGTGCTGTACACATGGAAAAAAGTATGTAAAATAAAAAAATATATATATTTTTTCCATATTTTTATTATAATTATTAATTATGATGCGAACGTAAGTCCGGATTTTCGTAAACCGGGTACGCCGTAAACCGAGAACCACCTGTAATTAATTTCAATGGAATGCTGTAGATAAAACACTTTTAAAATTATGTTCTTTTCAGTTTATTAGAAGTAACTAAATGGACAATGGGAGCAATGGCACTAATTATATAGTTGGGGGGGCAAAAAGACTAAAAGTTCAAACAACAAATCCGGAATGAAAACAGTAATAACAGTACAGTATATAAAACAACACTTGCAATTGATGGTAGAATCTAAATTTATCACATTCATATTTCAACAGCATGACCCAATTTCTGCATTCCTGTGGCTCAGAACTCACCACACACTGAATATTTTGCAAACCCATTGATGCCACCAACTGCTTTGGACATGAAATGTAAAAAATAGTTTTGTTAATTCTTGAAAATTCATCCTCTTGTTTCTCAAAGTCCACTTAGTATTAAAAAAAACACACACATACGATGGATTAGTGTGTAGCACTTTTGCCTCACAATAAGAAGGTCCTGGGTTCAATCCCTGGTTTGGACCTGGGGTCTTTCTGCGTGATTTGCATGTTCTCCTCATGTTTGCGTGGGTTTCCTCTGAGTTCTCCGGTTTCCACCCACAGTCCTAAAACGTGTGTTAAGCCTGGTTAAATAAAGCTTAATAGTGATATTTACTTTTAAAAAGGAAGCGGTGGTACAACATTGTATTCTGTGTTTCTCATGCAGCTTTTACTATAGCATGTTACTGATGTGAAATTCAAAACAGATGTTTTTGATAATATTAAAATTTTTATAATTGGCTTTCTCTCGTTTATTCTTAAATTCACTGACACCTCTGCTCCCGTACTACTTCTTTTTTCTGACTGTTCTATGTGTAAAAATGTCATCCAGCTTAGTTTGTATTTTATTTTTTGACTTCTCACCATGTCTGTCTTGTTAATCTGCTTTTCCTCTTCGCCCCATGCCTTGTCTTATGTGTCGGAGCAGACTGTGGAACCAATTTAGTCCCATGAAACTCAACTTGTCCGACTGACTCCTCTTATCAATGCAGCCTCTCTTTGTGTCCCTGTCTCTCTCCTGTGCAGTCTCGCTGCTGTCAGAACATATTGCTCTACTTTGATGACAGCTCTCAGTGGCCAGCTGTGTACAAGAAGTCTGAAAAGGTGGGATTCTGACACTCTTCTGCATCATCTATTTGACAACCTAGAATAAAAGAAAATCACTGCTTATTCACACGTCACGACAAAGATTTATTAAACTTTCACAATTTAAATTTAGCCAGAGGGTTGTGAACTTCTCATCCTGCTCAGATAAAACCAAGGTTTCCAGTTTCTATTTAACAATTGTTGAGTTTTTCACAGTTCGATCATATATTATTGATGATACATGCAGGTTGAGACAGTATAAATCAACCTCAGCTGCTTGTGCTTAACGTCCAATGGGAGCTTAAAAGAAGATTTGTTTGCACCTTTAGATTTTAAACTTTTTACAAAAGGAAAGCATTTACCGGTATTTATTTGGGATGTTGTCACTGAGGAAAGGTTGAGCAGACCCCTCTGACCACAACCACCTCCTCCAGCTCTTCTGGGACTCTGAAGTGTTTCCAAATCAGCCATGAGATAATGTTTCCAGCATGTCCAAGGCCTGCCCTAAGGCCTCCTCCTGGTGGGATGTGCTCAGAACACCTCCCCTGTAAGGTGTCCGGAAGGCATTCTGACCAAATGCCCAAACCACTTGAACTTGCTTCTGTGCAGAAGAGCTGCGACTCTCCTCTTTGAGTCCCAATCTGCTGACTGATCTCCACACTCAGTCCTTCAGGGTGAGCCCAGCTCATCTTGGGAGAACGCTCAGTTTGTACTTGGTTTTATTACACAAAAGGTGCCAAAAATAAAAATTATTTAAGGTTCAAGGTGACTTTAATGTCATTCACATCACATGTGGTACATGAGCTGGAACTAAATTGTTTACACAAGGTCCCGGTTACAGCTACAAATAACAAATTACAAAGTACAAGTACAAGGATCTAAGATGTACGCTAAACCATAATAATATAATATACAGTAATACGGTGTATTAAGCAGCAGCCTGAACACGAGTCTGTTGTGAGCAGAGGGGTATAGATACAGCAGTTAAGGGTAATAAATCAGCAGCACAGATAAAAGTGTCATTACAGTGATTTATCTGGTTAGAGATTCATGAGTCTCAGTTCAGGGTAGAAGCTGTTCCAATGCTTTTCAGTCTGCCTGATGGGAGCAGGGAAAAAGTCTGTGCTGGATGAGTGGGGTCCTTCATGATGCAGGTGGCCCTCTTCCTGCATCTAGAGTTGTAGATGTCTGTGATGGTGGGGAGGCTGAATCCAACATCTTCTGTGCAGCCTTCACCACTCTCTGCAAAGCTTTTCTTTCTGCAGCTGTGCAGCCTCCATGCCACACGTTGATGCTGGAGCACAGGATCTCCACTGCACACCTGTAGAAGGAGGTGAGGACTGAGCTTCACAGACCAGCTCATCTCAGCCGCCTGAGGAAGTAGAGTCTCTGATGGCTTTCTTGATCAGACTTTTAGTGTTGTTGCCCCAGCTGAGGTTATCATTCAAGTGCACACCCCATTTATTTATATATATATATATATATAAAAAAATATTAGGCGCTGCTTTATTCATTTCAGTATAAAACCTTGTATGGAAATGCTATAATTCCTGCTCTCCTCACTTGGAATGACAGACTTTTGAAGTTGAGAGTTGTTAGTCGAGTTTTGTTGTTGTTTTTTAAAAGGGCATGCCAATAAAGAGGAAACAAATTCCTTGTTCATCGTGTTTGCAGTTTTCATTTACCAAATGTTTGTGTGCATACATTGAGATCTAAACCCTTTGCCTTCAGACACAGCTGTCCAACCAGCGTGCATGGATTCTTAGTATTTTCTTGTAGCTGATATGATGAGATGCATAACCTAACATTTATCATCAACATTAAATTGATTTCACATCTAATTAATAATAATTTCTGATTGAAGCTATTTATATTCCACATGTTAACAGGGTTATTGATATGAGCGATGTTAGAGCAGGGTTTGCAGGTGTTCAGAAAAATTCTGCTCAAATGATTAAACATCTTGCACATCAACGCCGATCTCTTTCATTTCATGGCTCATGTTCTCAAGTCATTTGGTTGGAGGCGTGATCCTCTGCCTGACAACTTCTGACACGTGGATGTGACAACGTGTAAAGATGTTTGCAGTGCGCTTACAAGCGTCACATCACTTCTCAGCTCTCTGTGAGATTCTGGTCTCAGATTTCTAGATTCAGACATTCTGGTCTTCTTTCTGCGCTTGACATTTTACAGTAATATGAACAACTCACCCGTGAACAAACCCATCGCAAAAGAAAGGACAGAGGAGTGCGTTTTTACTCCAGCTGCTGGAGTGATCAGAGACGAACCCCAAAACGTTTTCAGTGACGTTTTCAAGAAACATTCCTTTTATTTTATGCATTTGGTTTCTTAATCGAAACCCCTTAGTTTAGCAATAATACCGGTTCAGGACACGTTTTTGCAAATCTTTACTCATGTTTATGCATGGTGTTTTTTATATAGAAGAAATAGGAGGTGAGATATCAATATGCAATGCTGATGTTATTTTAATCTGATAAAATACAGCAATCCAATAAGAACAACGAGGCAAAAATGGCTGAATTTGAGTCAGCATTTGTTTATCATTGCATTGCCTGCTTTGTGTAAGATTGATTATGTATTAAACTGCAGCAAACCTGCTTTTTATTAAAGAAGTATCAACTATCTAAAGGTTTTAAAAAACATTGTTCCACAGCAGCCACTGCCTGCTCTGCAAATCTGTCCGCATTTATTTTGAGTGCAGTTTTTAATGCTTTAAAGATGTTTTGAGTTCCTTTTCTGTGTGTGTCATTGGCAGAACTGTTACCAGAAGGAAGCAGTGCTGAGGCCTGAAAATAACCAGGTCATCAATCTCACCACGCGCTACACCTGGTCGGGATGTGTGGTGAGAGCACAAACACGTTCCCTTTATACGCATGGCTGAAATGAACAGCATTTTATAACTAATACGGGGAGAAAGAATCTGTTTACAGTGTCTGGATGCTGTTTTGTAAATTTGGCTGAACTTTGACCCCGCTCTGCTCCGACGTGCAGCGTGTTTGTCAGTTGCAGCGATCCACATCGTTTTCGTTTTATCACCAGACATTTGAACATGTTTTCGCCTTCCCTAACGCACGATCTTTTGGAATGCAAATCAGCACAGAAATATGTAAAACGGAACGAAAGACTTGGAAGAAGATGGGAGGGAAAGTGAGAACTAATGGTCCATAATGTGTTTTCATAACATTCTAATTTACATGTTTTCACTGGTGATCCCAAAAGATCTCCCCTCCCTGTTTTCCTTTGGTTTAATTCTCGTTTCCAACAAGTGAGCCAGCTTGTTTATTACGTTAAGACGTGTGACTGCCAGCACGATTCTGTTGTTGGGGAGGTTAGTGGAGCTTGTTTGTGACATTTCAGACTATACTGGGGTGTGAAATATTCATGTCTTGATGTCTCAGGCTCATAGTCTAGTGTGACAAGTCAGTGTCTCTGAGGTAAAAATGTGCTGCCTGTTTGGAATAACAACATCCTTTGTGTATTCTTTTCTCCTTCCTTTGGATTTTCTAGGTGGAGGATGATGGCGACGATGAGGTTCTGAGCTGCGTGGGTGGTCGCAGTTTCCGCTCAGTGAGGGAGAGATGGTGGTACATTGCTCTTAGCAAGTGTGGGGTAAGCACTGACCTCTGACCCTTTCTGACATTATATTGGCTTTCTCTTTAAAAAGAATGGTTTTACTGCCAGGCTGTTTACAAGGTCACACACAAAGAGTGCAGGCTCACGTAATATGCCCTTTAAATTTATGTTGACTCTGTTTAGAAAAATGGCATCTTGTCTATGCATCAGCAATGGATTACCCTGTGTTGCCTTCATAAAATATCAGGAAAGAAGCTGATTTTGTTATTTTAACATTATGTCCAAGACCCTTTTCTTTTTTTTTTTGAATAGAAAGCTTGAACAGATTGTGAGTACAAGTAGCAGAATCAGAATTCTTATGGTTTTTTTTTTATTTTTATTGAAAAGCTCAGCATCACCCGAGTGAGGCTTACTGAAGGGCTGGTTATTTTAAGGCAGGTTTTGTGCTGCCTTCCTATGAATTTTAAATCAACTCGGAACATAATTTTTGCCCCGGTGTATTCATTCCCATCTGAGCCAAATGCACCATGCTAAATTTAAAATGTGGGCATAATCTTTAATAGGCCAGAATACTGCAAGGGAAGGTAACTCTGTGGCTTCCTGTGGTCATCTGAATTCCTGTCACAGATGAATGGATGTGTGTATCAGCTTCTCTCCTGTTCCACACCTCCAAAACTGATCCCAGTGCAGGAAAACTCAGAATACACAATTCTATGTCTTATAAATATTTCAGCTGATCATACGTTACAACAGATCCTTTACCTGCTTGATTTTGAAGTCCTTTCTGGTCTAACGACTGAATACAGTTCTTTCTGCAGCAAAGTCTAAACTGTGCTGTGCATGCATTTTGAGGGGGTGGTTAGGCTGTTATATGCACAGTTTTTATTTTTTTTAATTCAACACGGTTGTGTTCTGGGAGAAAAGGCACAAGTGGTGGATACAATGTGCTTGTCGAAGAGTTTCTGGACTGCAGAACTTGATGTAGAAATCATGAGGTCGCTAATGATAGCTCAGAGATGATGCATGCTTCTTCGCCCAGGGCATGAGACGAGGACAAATCCTTGCAGTAGGTTTGTGTGTGTTGTTGTTCTGCAGCGTTTTAATGATGTTATGACAGTGAAAATAAATACATTTTCTACTGAATGTAGTCTGCGTCACATTGTTCCTGGTTATGACATCTTGTTACACCAGCAACGTTCGGGATTCTGGGTGTAATTGTGTGTGAGAACTTGTGCCCTTGACTATATTTTTTTGTGGGGTGGAGGATTGTTTTTGAGCATGCTGGCTGAGGGAGGATATGATTAGAATGGATGCTTCCTGCAGAGTGTGGTTTAGTGTCATGCCAACGTCCGCTGAAAGACAAGCTGCCTAATGCTGCTGGATTTGTGTATAAAAGCTCCTCTCTTCTCTTGTGGACATATGCGTGCTGCGTCCTGCAGCCAATTTCCATCCCTTATATCTCACTCGTCGCCCTCTCTCTTCCTTTTCACTTCTTCATCTTTCCTCCTGCTGTCGCACACAATCTCTGGCAGTGTCATGCTCTCTTTCAACTCTGTCACCATGCTGTGACACGCTCCACACCATGTCATGTCTATTTACCTCTGCTTCTGCTGTTTCTCTCTGTCAACCTTTTCCTAACTGTGTTTTTCGCCCATGTCTTCATACCCGATTGCTTTCATTTCTTTAGTTTTTAGAAAATTTAATGTATTTTTGTTAATAAATTTTACTTTCATTTAGTTATTCAGAGTTCTACGTATTGTACTGTTACTGGAAGATTATTATTGTTTGAACTGACTGTTTGAAAAAAAGGGGCAGATATAATAAGATTTTTTTTTCTTCTTTCTGCTACCTTTTTTTTTTTTTTTTTACATTTTGTATGTTGTCATTTATGGGAATGTTTGGTATTGTATTTAAAGAAAAAGAACAAATAAACTAAACTCAACTAAACTAATAAAATACCTATGATGCGGTAGCACCAATTACAGAGCACTGAACCTGTGACAGGACAGTGGTTTTTGAAACAAGTAAATTGTCAGAATACCATATTTTCCACAGTGCATGTCGCACCGCCTTATAAGTTGCATCTCTCCAAATATGTCTAATAAAGTGAAAAAAATATATATATAAATGCGTTGCTTTCCTGTATAAGTCACATCTGTGATGCATCACCACAGACAACCTGGAAATGTGGGCTGGTGTGCCAAAAATCGATTGGCTGCAAAAAATGCAGCCGCGGGAATGCACACCGGAGAACTTTAACTAGAATTTAACAAGATTAACACCTAAAAACAATTATTTGTTTGCTTGAAATTATAGCAAAGGTGTGTCTCAGTTTAACTTTTGCTTAATTAATACACTTTGACTGTCAAATCAGCTGTATTTCAAAAGCCGATATGCGTAAGTAGCACACAGAGGGACAAGTTGCTGTGCCTTTCTTCAAAATTTAGCAAGATAACACCTAAAAACAATTATTTGTTTGCTCGACTTTATAGTAAAGGTGTGCCTCAGTTCAACTTTTATTTAATAAAAATGACTAACGGTCAAATCAGCTGCATTTCAAAAGTATTCGCTGCCTCTGTGCTCCAAGAATGTGCAGACGAAGGAAATCAGGAAGGAGGAACGCTGTGCATTTCTTCAAAATTTAACAAGATAAGCACCTAAAATAATTATTTGTTTGATTGACATTATAGTAAAGGTGTGTCTCAGTTGAACGTTTACTTAGTAAATGCCTTCAATGGTCAAACTAGCTGCATTTTGCTGGGGTGGCACAGTGAAACGAAGCTGATTTGACAGTTGAACTAGAGATGAGCCCAGAGCTGGATGAATGTGGCAGACTATGGCAAGCAGATTGTGTCATGAACAGCCACTTTTGCCTATTACATGACACAACAGCATACCATACTACTCAAGTGCCATCTAGTGGCTGAAAATGGTAGTGTTCAATATTTTCAATGTCAGAAAGAATGAAAACGGTCATATCTCAGCCAAAAATCAGTTTATAAATATGAGAAAAATCCATAAATAAGTCGCTTCGATGTATAAGTTGCAGGGCATACAAATTATGCAAAAAAACTGCCACTTATAGGCCGAAAAATATGGTAATATGGCAGCACAATGGCTCAGTGGTTGGTACTGTTGCCTACAGCAAGAAAGTCCTAGGTTCAATCCCCGGTTGGACCTGGGGAGTTTCTGTGCGGAATTTGCATGTTCTTCTCATGCTTGTGTGGGTTTTCTCCGGGTACTCCGGTTTCCTCTCACAGACCAAAAACATGCATGTTACTCTGCCTTCAGGTCCAGGTCTCCCTTGCAAAAGAGATCGGTGATCTCAGTGGGATTTGTCTGGTTAAATAAAGGTTAATAAAGTAATTATAATTATAAACTAACCAATTTTACAAATGTGTTTTTTTTTCTGTTTGTGAAACAAACAAAAAAACCCTACATATAATTTTGCCTTCTTAAAACACGGAAATAGACCCATTTTCTTTTGTGAACACTTTGATGAGGTAGTGTTATCGCTTGCTGGCAGAACTAATTAGACACCCCTATTTAGAAATGGGCATTATACAGATTAACTCAGCTTCATTACTTGTCATTGAACCCAACAACTTGTCAGTGTTTAGTCTTGTGGTCTTTCAAACTGAAAGAAAATGAAAACCTTTTAAGAAGCCGTTAATCAAATTCAGCCTCATTATTCAGAGCAGAATTCTCGTTAATAACACAAGATCACCTTATTGGGCAGCCAGAAAAAAACAGAAAATAAATCAGCTGTTAATTTGCACAGGCTGGGGGGACTAGAATGAGACTTGCAATCATCACACAAGAGCGTGGTCTTCCTCTGTGCCAGATGGGGTGCCAGGTAGACTTGAAAAGCTGTTCTGAAGGGTAATAAATAAGAAATAACAGGAGGAATTGACACCATTACAGACCTTACGGGTGATTTATGCACCCATACAGGAAATGAACAGACAAGATAATTTTGTTGCTTTGAGTAAATACTGAATAACAATGACACTGGATTCTTGCAACTATAAAATGTGGCAAAAATATTAGTTTAAATGTTTCCCAATCTTAATTACAGCTACATGCAATTTTAAACAATTTGATTTTTTTTTAGTTCCTAAAATCTGAAGTCATAATATCAAAATGCTAATTAGTACTAAAAATAATCCAAATGTAGCGCCACATAAACATTGGAGGGATATTAATTAAAGCATCAACTATTACAGTTCCATAACATTTTAATAGCCTTTGTGCAATGCTACTTTTATTGTACTGGGATTAGTCTCTAAATTTACATAAATGGAAAATTGAGTCTCTTCAGGTCAATTTCGTTGGTAACAAAGCACTGTCCTTTGCACAACTGTTTATCAGAGCTTATTTTTAAATCCTTTCATGTGCCTTTAAAGCCCTGAGCATGAATTAAAGGCCCAGCAGTGAGCCGGGCTTTATCAACTGTCCTCACTAATACTTCCCTGGTGATCAGGGAGCAGTTCCCTGCAATCAGGTACATAATTCTTGATGAACGCCTTGGAAAAAATATTTATATGTTAAAAATGCGTTCTACTTCTTAGAATTATACGAAGATTAGAGAAAAGTTTTATTTGTGCTTGGAGAAACTTTGAAATGTTATAGAAATTCAAATATTATCTCCGGTATCACATTAGATTTGGTTTAATTTGGGTTGTTTTTAAGAAAATAAGCTTGGTTTCTATTTAAGAAAATAAAATCAGGGGTCAGATATATTTAACATTTAAGGTCTAAATTTCCATGTCTGTACTAAATAAAAAGCCCACTTGGATGATAACCATACATAGGCCTTTATCTATGCTTGAACAATAGAATTCAGCCTTTTGGAGGCTTGTATTTCTCATGTTGATTTAGTAGAGTGAGTTTGTTTGTTGGGGAACAAAAGAACAAATCAAAAGGCCAAATAGTTCAACAATTTATTTATGTATTTATTTATTTATTTTATTTATTTATGTATGTATGTATGCATGTATGCATGTATGCATGTAATGGTTGGATACAGTGGGGTGGGCACAGCTAACCAAAAACATAGTTTTGCTAACTGCTTATTGATCAGCAATAGAATAAATAAATAGCTTTGCTGTCTGTAATGTGACAAAGTTGTAAGTGAACACAACTCAAAACAATTCATAAATCACAAATAAAGTGTCCATGTCCCATTCAGAAGTGAGTTTTCAGAAATTATTATTGTCCATCTGGACCAAAGAGGGGGAGCAGAACTGTGCTGCGCTGAAGCAGAGTGATGCATTCATTGTGTGTCGGACGTCTCCTTTGTGACATTTACAATAATGCATTAACTCACATTGGCAATCCTCTTTGTGGTTTACTTTTTTAAACTAACTAAAGATTTGCCGTGCTTCATCCTCAGAAATCTCTCTGCAATAAATGTATTTGTATAAAATGAAAGGTGTGTGAAATGTGTGAGAGTCTCATCCCAGAGACAGTGTCTTCTTCTTCTTCTTTTTTCGGCTTTTCCCTCTTCAGGGGTCGCCACAGCGAGTCATCCTCCTCCACCTCAC
>JAVCKU010000047.1:8912628-8926093 GCA_032273985.1 Hypsolebias coamazonicus | reverse complement strand
TGGGGGGGCATTAAGTTGTAGGGTTGTTTATCAGGAGCTGGGCTCAGCCCCTTACTTCCACTGAAAGGAACTCTGACTGCTTCAGCATACCAAGACATTTTAGACAATTCCATTCTCCCAACTTTGTGGGAACAGTTTGGAGCTGGCCCCTTTGACTGTGCACCAGTGCACAAAGCAAGGTCCATAAAGATATGGATGGAAGAGTCTGGTGTGGATGGACTTAACTGGCCTGCACAGAGTCCTGACCTCAACCTTATAGAACACCTGTGGGATGAATTAGAGCGTTGACTGGGAGCCAGCAGGCCTTCTCGTCCAACATCAGTATGTGACATCCTATTGACATGCTTTTTATAAGACTGAGCTGAATACAGCTCCTCACACTGAAGAAGTCTTTTGGCGGAAAGATGAAATGTTTCTAATTTTTTTTTTTTTGTTTGTTTTGTTTTTTGAATGTCCAGAGGACCAGACTTAACTTTTTTAGATCAGTATGTGACCTCACAAATGCACTTCTAGAAGAATGGTCAAAAATCCCCCTAAACATACTCCTAAACCTTGTGGACAGCCTTCCCAGAAGAGTTGAAGCTGTTCTGGCTACAAAGGGTGGACCAACGTCATATTGAACCCTATGGATTTGGAATGGGAGTCACCTAAGCTCATATTTGAGTCAAGGCAGGTGAGCAAATACATTTGGCAATGTAGGGTATATGTTCTTTCTGCTTCCTTCTGCCAACTTAGGCTTGTTCTTTCTTTTCAGCTACATTTCAGCATGCATTAAGCTAATTTCAGCTGTTTTTCAGCGAGGGCTTCTGCAATGAGCATTCACACTGCATTTTTGTAGGAAATGCATGCTCTCTATTTCTGCTTATTATATCAACTTGTAAGTCTGCTACACAGCTCATTAGTTACTTATTTATAAATGTTCTGAAGCACTAAATTATTCAATTTCCCCCCAATATTTTGTTCTTTAAGTGTGATTTCTGAGAGCTACTCAGATTAATAGTAACCCAAGCTTTCACCCAGAGAGCCCCGCTCTGCTCACTTTGGCCTTGGAGTTATGGAACTGATGCTGACTGAATTTTAAAATACAATTAAGTTGGAATAAAAAAAAAAAAAAGATACGTTTTGTGTTTCAATTTATTCCTGTGCTCATTTTCACATTTTGACCTTAATAAGTCCTGGAACTGCCATCTTGAAATATGCCTGAGCTTTTACAGAACTAGACTTGTTGACACTAAGGCTTCACTACTTCTGCACCTTTCCTCACAGGCAGGAAGAGCTTCAGTTCTCACTTATGTCCGTCAGAAAGCATGAAAGCAGAAATGGTATGGAGAGAGTCAATCAGTTTTAATTGTACAAGTATAATTTTATTGAAAATCTTCCAAGTCGCTGATTAGAAGCAGGTTAACGAAAGGCAACCAGAACCCGTGAGTGAATTTAGGTTTTAGGTAACAGCTGCTGAGAAACACACAGCTGTGAGATACTGTTATCAAATACTGTACAGCTAAATTTAAAAAGGTGCCGTGGCATCATTCTGACTTGGGGAAAAAAAAGCAACAAAAACAACTTTTAACTAGTAAGTGGTAAAGTATTTCACGTTTTAGACAAAACGATCTCGCTCCAATTCAAAAAAATGTTTAAAAATATGTATTGTATCAGTATGTCCTGCTCAAATTAGGAATAAAAAAATACATGTAGTGTGACAAAGTTAACCTCTACTCTATCATTTTTAAGATTTCAGAATCATGTTGAGGTTTAACTGTGATGTTTTTTATTTATTTATTTTTATTTAAACATGATTCTTGGGGCTGTAAATACTTTGTATTTTGTTGATGTGGGGGAGTGAAATAAATTGATTCAGGATTTCTGTTTCACATTTCAGTTTCTTTCTCTTTATAACCAAATTCTCCAAATAGCTGGCTTTTTTTTGTTTTTTTTTTTTTTTACATTACAAGTCTTGTTGGTTGTCTTTATTTATTTCTTTCTGCTTGATTTTCAAGATTGGAGTTGTTTTAAAACGGCAGAATTCTTATAGAAACACTCATTTTGTGTAGTTTGTTGAGGATTTCCAAGGGAGTGGGTATCTGTTTCTATTTTATCATGCATACTGCCTATTTTTAGTTTTATAAGTTAATACTTTCATGCCAAATGAGTAAAGTTAAAAGTTTTGGATCATATTAATGCAGTTAAAATACCATTATTAGTTTGACCACTGGTTTGGTCTTTAGCAACACCTACTGTTTAGGAGGAGGACTGAAAGAAAAGTAATGTTTTTCATTATAAAAGCAGCATTGCCATCTTGACAGTGCAGCTTTAATCTTTAAATCCAATCAAAGAGCCTTTTTTATTCCTGACCAATGAAGAAGCTCAGGCAGCCGGGGCAGCTCTCTCTGAGTATAAATCCCAGCTGCAGGTGAAGGTCTCTTATCAGCAGGATCACATAACAACCATGAGGTCTCTGGTCATATTTCTGCTCTCTGTGGATGCCTGGGGGTGTGAAGCGTTAATGTAGCTGATTGTGTCTCTGTCTGCAAACAGCCTCTTGGCTTTTGGCCCAGAAATAAACTTGATCCGGCCTCAGCATCTCGACGTGATAACATGATTATAGCCACACAATTGAATCATACTTTGTGTTTTGGCCATTCTTTACGCTTATGGCATAAAAAAAATAAGAGCTAAATCAGTTTTAGCTGCTAATTTTAGCTGCTGTTTTTAGTTGGTACTGATGAGAATGTAAAAGGTACGAAAGCCTCTCAGCCTCATCGAGTGTATCTTTTTTATTCCTTGCTTAATGGGACTGCTGCTCATGTACTCAGGCTGCTGCATTTATGATGTTCTGGGGTGTGCAAATCTGTTACTGTTAAGATCCATTTTTTTTTTTAATAGTTTTGTTTAGAAGCTTTTGTGTTTTATAATAAAGTTTCATTACTTGTGTATCAGTTTTGTGTTTCCTGTGTGCCGTCATTCATTCCTCCTCTTCTTCTTCTTCTTCATTCGATTAATGGCGGATCGCAAACAACGTTTAGGTGCATACCGCCACCTACTGTGCATGAGTGTGTAACCTCACAACTCCACTTAAAGTCTATATTTCAGTTTTGTATTATGTAGAAACAAAAATAATGCTTTCCTTGTTTTGTAAATGTCCTCCTTATGCCCTTCAGTTCCCAATATCCCTTATAAACTCCATTCTCTCCCCACTTCTCTCACTTTTTCCCTCAGTCTCTCTCTGTCCGCTGTGTACTTCGTACACGACATCAGTACATGTTCTTCATTCCTCCTCGTCAGTTCCTGCTCCTCTCAGTCAACCTGCCACGCCCACTCTCACCTGTTCCCTGTGCAGCCCAGGTGTCTCCATTTGCTCATCAACCCAGCTCTATACATCCAGTCAGTTGGTTTTCATTCACTAGCAGAGCACTTATTATTCTAAAGCCACACTCTGGTCTCCCTTCTTGTGATTATTCTTGTGCCTCCTCAAGCCTTTTGCTGTCGTGACACCATTTTTGTTTTGTTTCGTAATAAGTTTTTTTTTTTTTTTTTTTTTAGCTCCTACATTCCTGCATCCTGAAGCCATGGCAGTTTTATGTATTTTGTTTTTAGTAATATCAGGGAGAGCACAACTTCCAGATCAGTAGGACAACCAAGCAGTTCATCATCCCATATCTTGTCAAGGGTTGTGGATATGCTTCCCTTCAGAGAAAGTTAGGACTTTCTTTATATTCAAAGTATTTTTTTTCTATTATCTTCTAGACATATATGCTCTTTTTTATTATTTTTTCTCTTGTTCCAAATCAGATTTTGTTCTCCAGTTGACAGTAAGAACAAGTATCAGAGTCTAGACATCCCCATTTTGTCCATCAGGGACTGTAAAAACTGGACTGATTACCAGTACTGGCTCCATGTTCTAAACCGGACACCAGGAGAGACACAAGGATGTACAAACAAATCTATAAATTTAAAGAAAATTCTGAGTCCAGAGGACTTTGACTAACAAATTTCAGCAGCCCACAGATTTTCTCGTGTAAAACCAGACTTGTTCATTCTCAGGTCTGCATTTTTAGGCTTGAGAGCACAATTGCTAGCAACTAATTCATTCAGCTAAAGATCTTTAATGAAGCAGCTTAATACTAAAATATGTCATTTTTGGTCAGTTTTTTTGCTCTGAGTAGTAAAAGAACCAGTTTAAAATTATATGTATTGAGTTTAAAAATAATTTTGCTGTAAATGTGTCTGAATGTTTGTACTATCAGGCAGAAGTTTTCACAAGGGGTGAATCAGAGTGGGACTTGCTCTAATGTACCAGTAGATCTCTGCCCTTTTTAAACTATGTACTCCAATCTCAAGAATTTCCCAGCACTTCATGCAACCATTGGATGTGTAAACTACACTACTGTCGCTTTTGCACTAGACCTTTATTTTTATAGGAATTCAAGATTATTGACACTGAATACTGAGTCAACTGGTCCATCACCAGGTAAGGTCCACTTGAAATTTATGTTGCAAAATGGAAGTGTTAAGACCAGTGCTTATTTAAGCTGGATCCTTCCGGAACTGGATCTGGGAAAACTCATTTGGACAGACTGTGTTCCGGTAATGGTTTGCTTGGATACTACAACTCTCAGGCTAACTTATAATAAAGTTATGAACAAATATGACTGCCTTGAATGAATACAAAAATATTTTTCGTTCATTAATTCAACCTTTATTTATACAGGTTAGTCTCATTGAGCCTCGAGGACTCATTTACAAGAGAGACCTGATTTAAACAAAGAACACAGATGAGGTACAGACAACAATAGACAATCAATATTGGAAATATAAACTAAAAATAATTACATAAACATTAATTTTAAACACAACAGCCACTTACAAGCTAAAGCTTCTTAATATCACCATCATCATCAGCTTTATTTATAAAGCGCTTTAACACAGCCACAGCTGAAACATACAAGCTGCCTCTTCAGGTAAGCTTTTCCACTTCTACCCTTAACAAATTCTCTGCCCCTAGAGGGGTGGGGGTGAGTGCTGAGCTAACCAGGCAGTCATACACGCACAGGAGCCCACAGGCAGCCGCCATTAATAAATGGAGGAGGCGCCTGGAGGTTGGAGGTTTCACACGTGGAGTTGGACAACAACAAGGAAAGTGAATTCAACAGAGAAGAGTCTGGCTCAGAACCGTCAAGTAAGGGGTAGGGGTGGGGTAGGATGCTTGACAAAAACAGTGTTTACAGATGTAGGTAAACATAGATGTTTAACAACCTGTTAAAATACAGGAAATCACATCTAATTTATTCAAAATTTTCTGGGGGAGGACTCCCAGAACCCCTGCCTGGCCAGCCGGCCTACCATTTGCATTCTGGCATCCATCAGTTTACAATTTAAGCCTTGGTTAAAACCATTTACTGTGAAAGTAATGCAGTACTGTATAGAAAACACAAATACTATAATGGTTCAAACAAACCCTTTAATAATTATTTGTATGCCACCATTTTATTTCCATCAAATGGACACTCATATGGTAATTGTTACTTTATAATACTGTGAAATGATGTGAACAGAAGCACAGGAATACTGTCTGCCTACAGTTTCAGGTCTACAATAAAACTCACTGAGCTATTTCAGCAGTGAGTCAGAAAGAATTGCATGATTTTCCCAGATCAATACCATCGTTAGCAAACACACTGATGCAAGAGAAAATTAAAGATTTTATTGATGAAATATGACACATTTTTCTTCTTCTCCCCCACCGTTTCTCCTCTTGATTTTCCTTTGCCGCTGCCCTGCTAATTTTGTTTGTGAAATTACCCACAACCACCTGCTGTCCCTGTCTCCTGCGGTCTCATTCTCTGTCTTGTTTCTCTCCTCTCTCATGTAGTTCTGTGGTGGCGGATCAATGCCTAGCTGTATGTGGAAAGGATCTCGTTGATCCAGGGCATCAAAGAACAGACTTTGGTGTAAACACCAGGGTAGTCAGGCAGAGCACAGCCCTGACCCCAAGAGACGATTCCCTGCAGCTCGCCATTACACACCAGAGGGCCGCCAGAGTCACCCTGAGCAGGACAACAAGAAAAGAAAGAGAAAAGTGCTTATTTATGCAAACTTGTCATTTCCATTAAATGTATCCTTTACAATTGTAGGCAATTTGTTTTGTGCTAATTGTCCAAAGTATACCTGACAAGCATCCTTGCCCCCCTCCAGGTATCCAGCACACACCATGCGCTCAGTGATCTTCCCAGGGTAGGAAGTTTCACAATCCTTGTTGGATAAGATGGGAACTTCCACACACTGAAGGTAAAATGGGTTGAACACTGTAGATAAAAGCAAGAAACAAAAAACAGAGGTTGAGTAATGGGAAAATTACTTTTATCTCAAGTGAATATATCGAAGTATCTCATCGGACCCCCTCACTGACACATCTGAACAGAAACTGTAATTGTTTTCTTCTTGTAAAATAATGTTGGGGATCTGTAAAGAGGTTCACATAAAGTTTTAAATGTCAAGAACAGGACATGCAATTGTGCAGATTATGTGATGTAATTGGATTCAAAGCGACAAAATGTCAAGAACAAATGTTCTTCTAAAAAAGAAAAAGATAATGTGAGCTCTAACAGATCTTGTGAGGTCTTTATTTAAACCCTGGGCTTTAACCTTTGGAGTCAAGCCATTTTAATATGTCTGTCACAATTAAATGACCTTAGAAAAGAAAAAGAAGCCCATCAAATACTTGGATATTGAGCCAAAAATTGGTGTTGTAGTATCCAAAAGTCATTAACACACACTCCAATTAATTGAGACAAATCTTGCACTATTGTGTGCAGTCGTACATAAAATGATATTCAAGATATGACCAATGAGGCTAAAACTCCTTTAATGTTCAAGATCCTAGTTGAAACTTTTGTCATGAAAGACTGCAGGTATGTACATCTTCAACAATTACTACCACAATTCCTGAAAAATAAAAGGCAAAACAATCCAAGACAGATTCTGCAATAAATACATCAAATTTAACATATTGCATTATTCCATGTAATAACTAGACCCATGAAGTTTCAACATTTATGCAAATATTTATTATTATAAAACTATTTGTATTATTTAATTGATTATTTATTTATTATTTATTTTACTTATTAATTATTCATTTTTATACTTTATTGAAATTATTTATAAAATGATTTTATAAAATGTGTGCACAATCCCTGAAAAACAAAAGACTAAAAAATCCAAGACAGATTCAGCAAAAAATACATAAAATGTAACTTATATTATTACATGTAGTAACTAGACCCATAACATTTCAAACTTTATGCAAAGATTTATTATTTATAAAAAATACATTTATTATTATTATTTTATTATTATTTATTTAATTTATTTATTATTTACTACTTATTTATTTTATATACTATTAAAATTAGTTATACAAAATTATTTTATATAATGTAGGCACAATTTCTGAAAAATAATTGGCTATACAATCAAGACAGATTCTGAAAAAAAAAGTAACATAATACATTATACATTACAGTATATTATTACATGTAGTAACTAGACCAATAACATTTAAAATTTTATGCAAATGTTGCTTATTATTATTTTGCTGCATGAACCAGATGTTAAGCCTTCTACATTACTGGAAGACCAAGATTGCTCATGATTTCTCATGGTGTTACTTTAAATGAACTTCTACACCTTGCTGTGACCAGTAACACGTTTCATCATCATCATCAGATAAAAACCCGTCTGATGTATTTCACTGCCAAGTTTAGACATGCCTCACCCTCATCTGAGTAGATATTCCCCCATCCAGATACCATGCACATGTCCCCAGGTGTGGGACAGGCTTTGGGTAGAAGGACAGGCTTGACATACTCGTTCACAGTGACTGGGTGTGCCAGCTTCATCAGCATGATGTCATAGTCCAGTGTTCTGTAATCATAGCTCTCATGCCAGTAGATGGCATCCACTGACATGTACTGCTCAGTGCCTTCATGCTGCCAGATGTGGTAGTCTCCCAAGATGGCAATCTGTGAAAAGGGGCTGAAAAAAAAGCAAATTACAACATTTGTATTACTCCTAACCACATTGTTTTTAAAGTGTGATTGAACCGAAGGATTTGTACAAACTTTTGCCAGCAATGAGCAGCAGAGATGATCCACTGGTCATTAATGAGGGAGCCGCCACAGAAGTGGTAGCCGATGTTAAGGGACACCTGCCAGGGCTGAGAGTGAGCCTCACACTGGTAGCCTCCAACAATCTTGTCATCCAAAGGGGCTGCAGCTGTTGCATTAAATGAAATTAATTCCCTTTTTGATTCTTATATTCACCCTTTTGTCGATTTAAAACGTGCAAATGGTTGTTACCTGCAGCTCCCAGGAGCATGAAAAGCATCAGGACAATCATGATTTGGCTGACTCAGTTCTGCGCAGTCAGACTGGATGCAGATGACCTGTTTCTGAATTTATACTTCTCTGTGACATCCCCATGCATCCCTCCTCCTCAACACCTTTCACTCGTGCACATCCACCCTCTTTCAAATGTCGGTCCTCTCCTCCCACTCTAATCCCTGTCTTGGGCATGAATATGCAACTTTGTGGTCTTTTCAGCAAACAGCACAGTAAACGACCAGTTATTTTCTTTCACAATGTACTATATACGTGTAGAATAAACATGTGTCTTCAGAAACTACAGATGGCTTCTTTCTCATTGAGCTATCCAACAGATAATTTATTTAGCATCTTTTTCTGAATTTCTTCACCCCCCCAAAAAAATCAAATTTAAACATATTTGGACTGTCAGTACTGTAACCGTTGTGCTTTAACTTTAACACTTTTAAAGGTTGAATCGATGTTTTCACTGTTTTATGTTGTAGATTTCCACGAATGAGTGAGCGAGAGAATCACAAGACTTTGAGAAGGGCACCAGATGATATCCACCCCCACCAAAAAAAGGCTTGCTGTTACAGGGCCAAGGTGTACAAATAAAAAAAAAATTGGAGCGTGATAAAAGTGCAGAAAAACATGAACTCAGTGTGAAAACGCAGATGGGGTCAATAAAAAGAGCAAAGAAAGGAGGTGAGGAAAAAGGCTGAGCACAGCAGGCTGCTCGAGTATAAATACGGGTGAGTCCAAGTGTCGTCTGGTCACCTAACATCATGAGGCTATTCTGTCTTTTACTGGCTGTCGGAGCTGCTGGTAAAGGAACAGGAGGACACACACACTGCACTCTGTTAATACACACATAAGTGCATTTAATATGAAATGATGTTGCTGCAGACTGGATTTAAAAATTCTCTGTTTCTTTCACAAACAGTGGCAGTTCCTCAGAATGATGGCAGGATCATTGGCGGGCAGGAGTGTGAGCCTCACTCTCGTCCCTACATGGCCTCTCTCAACTATGGCTACCACTTCTGTGGAGGAGTGCTCATCAACAAGCAGTGGGTGCTCTCTGTGGCCCACTGTTGGTACAAGTAAGTTTGTAAGAACAAGTTCAGCTAGAACATGTCTGAAGAAACGCAAAATGCCCCAAATACATCAGCTTTCTTGGCAGCACGGTGGCTCAATTGGTAGAGATGCTGCCTGTCAGCGAGAAGGTCGCCGAATCGAATCATGGCCAGGCAACAACAAAAAAGGCTAAATCATGTAATCTGGACCAGTGTCTTTAAGAGAGAAATGTTCATTCAGAAGACTTTGTTAGTCCACGGACTGCCAACCAGATCTCTCCCATAGGTAGCCTTCATTGCTGTGCTTCAAGCCAACCTCCTGTTGGAATCTCAGAAACAGACTTTCACATGCAAACACGGCCCAGCCATCATTTCTCACTTGAAGAAACTGGTCCAGATGACATGATTTAACCTTTCTTGTTGTTATCTACCTGGATGATTTAGCTTGCAAACCTTTTTTTTTTTCCTGGCTATGTAACTTTCTGGGTGGAGTTTGCATGTTCTCTCTGTGCCGGCTTCCTCCCACAGACCAAAAACATGAAATTGTCAGTTCAGTTTATTTCGGTAGTGCCAAGTCACAACAAAAGTTATCTCAGGGCACTATACAAAAACATTCACACACATTAAAAGTCAATTAGTGACGTTATTTATCTAAGGAAGATAGGCTTGAATGTCTTAAAATATAAGATTAAGATATACAGACTAAGATTTTCCCTAGATGTGAGCGAGTGAATGGTTGTTTGTCTTGTTTGTCCCTATGTGTCACTATGATGGACTTACAAGCTGTCCAGGGTGTCCCCCGCCTCTTGCATGGTGACTGCTGGATGGGCACCAGTGAATGCACGCAACTCAAAAAGGAAGAAGCGGGTGAAAGATAATGGATGGATGGATGAACTTTCTTCTATAAAGCCCAACAGTGAATTAGGACATACTTAGACTGACAACATGTCCACGTTGTGATATATAAACGATAAGTATAAAGAGAACAAAATCAAAAGAAATGTCAAGGCTATTGCCAATGGGTTCCCATGGTAACCATACACATGTATGTATACATACATTTTTTTACCCCCAAATTTTGTCTTTGTTGTAAAATCTTCTTCTACCACAAGCCACTGTAGACTATTCCTGATCAAGCTGTGCATTTAATATATATATTTGTGTTTTTTATTTAATCTACTGCACAAGGAGATGCAGATCCAAAGTCATGACAGAAATGGAAGAAAAACAGTAAAATAGTAATGGATGAATTAATAAGCTTTTTAATTCCCAAGAGAAATCAATGAGTGCATTGCAACTCATAACATCCTAATAATTATTATAACTGTTATTGATTGGTTAACTAAAACTCTAAACTTAGAATGACAACATAATTTGTAACATTTTTCAGCTTCCATTTATGTTTCGCCCCTTTTTCCTCAGTCCCTATGCCATGCAGGTCATCCTGGGAGAGCACGATGTGCGCGTGTTCGAGGGAAGAGAGCAGCTCATGAAAACTGACACCATCATCTGGCACCCCAGGTAGAGAAAAGAAACATCCATCTTTCCTGTGTCCTCATTTGCACAATTTAAAGAACAAATCCTCTGCTTTCTGAAGGTTTTCCTCGTTCTGTCAGTGAACGTTTTGTGCATGCAGGAGCTGTGCAAATTTACAAAGCTTAAAATCTACACAAAGGAAGTTAATATCCCTCAGAGAAGACAAAATTCCTGAACTGCTTAGGGAAGCTTTCATGTATTCCTTCACACTTAATGCCCATCTTGTGGCTGGTAAAGCATAGCTAAAACACAAAACGAGCAAATACCTTGCTGCACAGAACATTTTAGACTAATTCATCCTCAAATCAGAGCAGGAAAACTGGTTTAAAGAGACAGGAGCTGTCATATTCTGCTCTGTTTGAAACAGAGCATAAGAACAATATCTCTTTAAATGTTTAGTTAAATACAGGAAAACATGTTACTGTACCATATTCTCGAAAACACTGCAAAAGAAAATACAGTAGTCCTTTGCTATTTCGCGGTTCGTTTATCGCGGACTCAGTCAGTTTTTCAAAATAAGATTGGACATGACACAACTGGCTGATTGTGATTTATGGGTGAGCCACACGATTGGCATGGAATTTTTATTTAAGATAAATTATTTTAAATTATTTAGCACCTGCTGCACCTTTGTGCAGCCCAGAGCTGCAGAAAAAGCTTCCTCCTTCAGCTTTGTGCAGACCATACTGCAGGATTAACTTCCTGCTGCAGAGCTGTTCAGCTGCAGCAGGAAGGTCCCCAGAGAATTTTGGATAAAATAGATGCCATTTCCTGCATTCTGGTATATTTTACAAAGGTTTGTTACAGTAGATTAACATGAAACAAAAGATGTAAACTCATTATTGAAATGACTGCAAAGCGTTTGTAATGCAACACCGCTGCAGCTCTGCAGGTAAGGGGCATTCACTTCAGGACAAATTGAGGTCACTGATTTGTCAGTTGCTTAATTGTCAGTTATAAATATCAACATTAAGTGATATCAGATTTAAATGGTCTGTTGTCAGGCGGGTTGAAATATATGCATTGTAATCCTTCAAATACGCAGACACGGCCGCACACCTCCTCCTGTCTGCTCCGGACCACGCAGCTAAATTACTCCACCCGAACAGGCAATGTAGAACCAATCTGCGCATGCGTCTAACAGTGTTACAACCAGCAAAAAGCTTGTTGCACCAGGTTGTAAGTATGGGGTGGGCGTTTCCACTCTCTGCACACCTCAAGCAGCCACAGAGTCAGATGAAAAGGTTAACAGTGTTTATTTACAAAGGTGAATGAATGATGATATTTACATAGGAGTCTTTCCAGACTTCAGGGTGAGCCTCGGGCCAAAATAACAAACAAAATGAATTATTTTTCCTCCTATTTTATCACTTACCTAACAACTTAAAAGTAACAAAAATATACAGGTCTCTTACCTGATCTGTCTAACAAAAACAGGAGAAAAGTTCTTAACTAAAATGGCAGCTCTCCCCTACAAGAACTCCTCACAAAAACTAGACTAATTTAAGTGGCAGACAGCAGGTCAGCTGTGGCTGGTTGGGACACGCTCAGTGGATGGAAAGCACCCACATCATCTCCAACTCAGCTCCTCTTAAGCAGCATCTCCAGGCAGGCAGCCAATCACAGCTCCGTTCTGCAGTGTCTTCCTCCTGCCGCACACCTGGACACTAATTGACACAATTAGGCTTCTTCACATTCACACTTATTCAATTTATGACGTCAGTCGTAACAAACAGAAACTGAAACTTACCGCTTGTGTATGTTGACCTGTGTCAAGAGTGAGTATTGACAGATGTGGTGGAGAGAATCTGGTGATTTTTCAAAATAAAAGCTTTTTTTAATTTTTAATTTTTCTGTGCGGCCCGTACAAATTGACCCATGGCCCGGTACTGGTCCGCGGCCCGGTGGTTGGGGACCACTGCTTTAAGGTACCCTCAGCTGCACTAAGAGCATCTGGCAAGAGAATCTCAACGCTCTTCTGGGATTATAAATGCCAAGAAGTTTGAGTAACCTTTTAAAACTTTGTAAATTAGTCTTAAAATCAAGACAACAAAGAACAGGTAGCCAGTATATCTGCTAAAAGTGGGGTTATGTGATCAGAATCAGAATAAGCTTTATCACTGCACCGAGATACAACAAGAATATGTTTGTACAGTCCAAAAGATGGGCAGAGTGCACATTGCTGCTGCTATAAGTGTGGCTTTCTTATCCTATTCAAAATACATTGTTTTAGATAGAAAAATGGACAAAGTCATGAGGAGAGGATAGTGGCAATACAAAAAAAGATCTCTTCACACCTTGTTCTAACAGGACACGTTTGAGGACATCAAAAAACTCTGCCAGCAAGCACATTCATGAACACGTTACATATGCATTTGACGACAAGGTGGTCCATGAAGCACTAAACAGATAGTCCATTGTCCTGATAAGATGAGATGACGGTCAGCCTGCACAGTTCTGATAAGCCTCCGGGGGGGGGGGGGGGGGGGGGGG
>JAVCKU010000047.1:8839614-8849777 GCA_032273985.1 Hypsolebias coamazonicus | reverse complement strand
TGAGTGTTCAGCATGAGGAAAGAGGCTGCTTTTAGGTTTTCAGCTAGTGCACCTGCATTGCGAGCTGCAAGTTTAGCGTTACGTCAGTGCCGACAGGTGGTTGGAGCGTTGGGTAGGCGGGGCGCTCGGTAATGTTGATGGGGCGCCCCGCTTACATAATGGTAGGGGAAACACTGTGTTCTAACAGTTTATGCCTGGTGAAATAAATGAATGACTCACTTGTTGCTGTCTTTGTACTGGTAAATATAGCAGCCTTGAGGCATCATTGTCTCTTTGTCCAACGTGAAAGAGAGTTTCATCTGAAACAAACAAATTATATTAAAAAGCACAAAGTAAATCAAGAAACAGGTCAAATTAAAAAAGTCTACCTCTTTTCTCCTTTTTTTCTATAAGTCAATATAAAACTACGCAGCAGTGTCACACTTAGATATTCTGCCAGGAGTGAAGGTTCTAATTGGGCACTGCCTGAAGGCAGAACCTATTATTATCATTATCCACCTGAAGACTTTTGCTCTTCCATCAACTTTAAAGAGGCCTGAACCGCAACGTGTACTCCTCAAATGTTAGATTAAAATGAACGGCTCAGCACCGTGCTCTATGTTATTACTTTTATTGTCATTTTGAATTACCATGGCAACATATTTTGCAAACAAAGACACAATTTTTCCCATTGAAAAAAACTGACAGAACTCTTTATAGCCTCCAACTACCACAATGAGGTCACATGATCTGAGTGGAGAGGTCCCTGAACAAAACTCAGAATGCCATCAAACAAACTCTTCCTGCATCACATATTTTAAGATGCACATACATACATACATACAGTATTATACAGCAAAACGTAATCTAAATTTTAAAGTGGTCACCACATGGCAGTCGCCACCAAGTTTCTCTAGGACTGTCTAGTTCAGGGCTATTCAACAAAACTGTTCGGGGGGGTGGGGACAGTTTCTGAAAGCCAACAGCACAAGGGCCGGACATCCAGCGATTCAAGTCATTATGTAAATAAACCAAGTTTTACAATGATTTGTTAACTTTTAAATGTGTTTAAAGACAAGATGGACGCACTCTCGGGAGCCGCAGCTTCATGGGCTCCCGGTGCAATCCCAGTTTTTAGGAGTTTTGAACTTGACTCTGAGCTTGACTCTGCATGATTTATGCTTGTGAATTACAGCCAAACTGAACTGATGAGAATAAGATTGGATTTGCCACAAAATATAGCAGAGACCAGAAACAAACTCAAATCTACAGTTGGCAGAATGCAGATCTTAAAGTGATCTACCTGGAAGCTGCAGCAGAGGCGCTCCAATGGGCAGAGGAGGAAGCGCTGCTCCCAGCTTAAGAAGCGAGGTTGCCGGGCTGGGGTTCTAGTAAGGCTAAGACCTAACGCTAAAGCTGACAGACTCCCAATACCCTCTTTCTTTCTGTCGAGCGTCTGCTTGTTGGACAATAAGATGGATTTGCTTTTGCTAAGATTGTTTGCCTCAAAGGAGATGAGGAAATATGCGGTGCGTTATCTCACAGAATCATGGATTAAGAGCGACATGCCGGACTCAGCCTTCCAGCTGGATGACAGACTCTTTTTTGAGAGGACCTCTGCAGCAAGTAACGGGGAAATTGAGGGGAGGGCAGAGTATGCATTTGCGTGAGTAAAAGTTGGTGCACAAACTGTATGCTGATAAACAGTCATTGCTCCAAGGCTTTGGAGCAGCGAACAGTGAAATGTTGACCATATTATCTACCCCGCAAGTTCACAGTGGCGTTCATAACAGCTGTTTACCTAGCTCCGGATGCTAATGCTACCGACGCTCTGAGGGAGCTGCATGATCATTTCAGCTCGCCGCAAAGCAAACACCCTGAGGCTCTTTACGTGGTGGCTGGTGACTTTAATCGCATAAATCTAAAGGACTTCCTACCAAGAAGGGCAGCTGTGGCTGAGTGGTTAGAGCAGTCGTCCTCTATTGCAAGAGTTGGGGGTTCAAATCCACCAGCAGTCACACGCCAAAGTGTCCCATGACAAGACAATGAACCCCTCATTGCCTCCGATGTGTGTCCCATTGGTGTATGAATGTGATCTCAAAGCACTGATTAGTCTCTTTAGAATGATTTGTTCAATTAGCTTTGTAGAGTTCTAGTGGGGTCAGCAAAGTGGCGCAACTGGTAGAGCTGCTGCCTCTCAGCGAGCAGGTCTCAGGTTCAAATCCCGGTCTGGAGGCCTTTCTACGTGGTGTTTGCATGTTCTCTCCGTGCATGCGTGAGTTTCCTCCGAGTACTCCGGTTTCCTCCCACAGACCAAAAACATGCATGTTAGGCTGATTGGTAACTCTAATTGTCTCTAGGCGTGAGTGAGAGAGTGAATGGTTGTTTGTCTCTATGTGGCCCTGTGATGGACTTGCGACCCATCCAGGGTGTACCCCGTCCCTCACACAGTGATTGCTGGACATGGGCACCGGCGACCCCCGTGACCAAGAATGGAAGAAGCGGGTAAAGATAATGGATGGATGGATGGATGGGCATCTTTAACTGTCACAGATTTTTCTGAAGGCGAGCAATTATGTTGATTGCAAATGGTTTGTATCCTCTTTCATCAAGAAGATTAACTCGAGCTTTACAGGATTTAGTGTTGTCCTTCGTAATGTGCTTAACAGTACTCCTACTACACTAACTACTAACGAGTAGACTTTATAATTTATAATGCTGTCTTGAAGTTCTTTTTTTTCATTTTTTTTCATTCAACCTTTATTTATACAGGTTAGTCTCATTGAGTCTCAATGACTCATTTACAAGAGATACCTGTTACAGTAATTATGTTGAAGTAATTATCCTTATCAAGCTGCAAGAAAAAACTCATACACTTGATATATTTTACTAATAAATAAATACGGTAAAATTAGTTCTGTAACTTAATCAATATAATAACGTGCAGGCCCCAAAACTAGGCGTACCCTTGGAATGTCATTCAGCAAGAACCTGAAATAAACGAATGTGCGGCGAATGAATCTCCTCATACGTCATCATATGGAACCGCCCAGCACTCATTTCAGCCAATGACTGTAGACGTGAGACGTACAGCAGCCAATCCGCGGCGGAGTTGGAAAGAAATGGGCGGGCGCTTAAGAACTACGGTCACGGACGTTGTGTTGAACTTTGCCGGTGTTGAAGAACCCTCCGCACCCTAATCGTCTCTGTGAGTATCAAAATCAAAATATTACAAATGGACTTTATAAAATATTGGTCTCTAATCATGTCATGTTGCCACTTTTAGTATGTTAAACTATTGTGTGTGTTATATTCAGAGGACAGAGTCTCGTGGTCGACTCCACATGGCTAGCTAGCTTGCTAACACACTCACCCCGTTAGCTTATTAGCGCTCATAGACAACAGCTAGCAGATAGTTTTTTAATGGCTGCTATGCATATTTCTGAATGTGGTATCATTAGAAAATGTACATGTTGTAGTTTGATAATAATAATAACGTTGCTTCTAAGATGGCTTGTATAGAGGAACTATGACTAATCTAGGCCTTATAAGTAGCCTGCTATCACTGCTAGTGAGCGTTCAAGAAGCTTGACAAGTTGATGTTAATTTCTTCCACATTAAATGGCTTCCAGTTAAAGCGCTTTGCATTGTCAGTGTATTCAATAATACATTTTAATAAATAAATAAAAAGTTGTTCATACAAGTCAGCATATGCTAACAGACATTAATACATTTCAGCAGTGGTTTTGTTTTTTATTTTATAACAAAGTTCCTACTATAATTAACCAATCTTTTTGTCTACTGCCAGTCTGTGCTCCAGTCTGTTCCAGTCTGAGAATGGGCAGTGTGTTAGCTGCTGCCTCACCCAGTCCAGCCCCAGCTGCAGCTGGAGGTGGTCCAGGGGTTCCAGGTTTGGTCTCAGTCCCTCCTGGGTTCACTATGCCCTCAGTGTCTTCCGTCCCTCCATCGTCTGAATCTGGTCAGAAGTCAGCAGATGCAGATTCGTCGCTTCAAAACCCAGGCACATACGAGGAGTGCCATCGAAAGTGTAAAGGTGAGAAGCTCCAGGACTCTCTTGTAAATGAGTCCTCGAGGCTCAATGCGATTAACCTGCCTACATAAAGGTTGAAGGAAAGGTGTTAAAATATCTTGCAGACTTTGTTTGAGGACGTTTGATTAACTTTCAAGCAATAGTTCTGATGTACAATTGTTGTAAATGGTGGGAAAAACAAAACAGTGTTGAATGGCTTTTCCTCTGTTTTTTAGAGGTGTTCCCTCTCCAGATGGAAGGGGTACGATTAGTGGTTAACAAGGGTTTAAGTAACCACTTCCAAGTCAGCCATACTATTACCCTGAGCACTCTGGGTGATTCTGGTTATCGATTTGGTGGCACATACGTCGGTAGTAAACAAACTGGACCAGCAGAGGTAAATATTAATTTCCTAAGCTTTTTAATGACCTTTTTTGAAACAATACGTTGGACCACAAATGTTTCTGATCATGACTGAGGGTTGAATATTGTCTAATATTATTTTGTTATTGCTTTTTGCGCATATTGAATGAAAATGTGTGAATTTTGTTTTAATCTGAATCCTGATGCTTGCTCTTAGGTGTGCTTGTGAACAGTTTTGTGTTTCATTTTAGAGAAAATAAAATGGCTCTTGCTGTAATGTAATGCTGGTTTATTATATAATTACAGTACTGCATTTGTTTTTTTAATGGTTTAAAAGTACTTGATTTACATCAATGTTTTTACACCACACAGTCAATAGACATTAACAGCAATTTTTAGAATAAAGCTCAGAAATTTTTATAGTTCAGAACTGTTTGACATTCTTTCTTTGTTAGCAAACATTTACTTAACATGAAAATGGCATGTTGTGTTCTAGTCTTTTCCAGTCATGGTTGGAGATATGGACAACACTGGCAGTCTTAACGCCCAAGTCATCCACCAGCTTACAAATGCTTTACGCACCAAAATAGCCATTCAGGTATGGAGATTATGCAAAGAACGCAATCTTTGCTATATGATCTGTTGCAACTTTATTGTTAACATTGCCATGCAGATTTTTAATAGATTTATTTATTTATTTTTCATTTGTTGTAGACTCAGCAGCATAAGTTTGTGAACTGGCAGTGTGACATGGAATATCGTGGTCAGGACTTCACCACATCTGTGACACTCGGAAACCCAGATGTACTCGTTGGATCTGGTATGACTTCTGATTAGAAAAGACAAATGTCAGTTAAAAGTAAAGACCTCTGTACTAATGTGGTGAATAGGTCTTATTTGTTAGTCAGAAGAGTCATGTTTTAGTTATGATTAATATGTTCTCCTTTTTCAGAAGAATCAAACATCAGATGTGTTCTGAAAAGCAATCTTGAATGATTGGAGGATGAACTGTTTGGATACTATCTTAAAAAATATTTCATAAAATAATAATTTCTGTAAAGGGGGTATCTCACTGGGCTGGGAGGAGATGGCAAATCCTATTCTTTCAGGAGTCTTTCAGGTGTTTCCAGTTTGTCTGGAACTCATCTGAATTTTGTTGCAGACCTCTGAAACTAATAATTAAGAAAAAGCCTTAAATGTTTTTTATTTTTTTATTTTTTTACCTGCTTGGGAGCTCTCCTCTGACAGAAAACATCTAATGCAAATGTCCAGTTCTAAATAACGCACTAATTATGAATTATTATTTAACCTCCTGAGACCTGAACTCTGGTTTGTGACGCATTTTTCATATCTCCTAGATATCTGTGATTAGATGGACATGATTTATGTATAACTAAATCTTCCTCTTTGAACTGGAAGTTGTATTTTGTTACATGGTTATGACATATTTTTTGTAAAATAAATAAATATATAAAGTCCTCAGATGGGGACATTAGGCTTATTTTACAGCATAGCACAACAACATTAACATGGCCTGAAGTATAAAACACTATTGAACAGAGTGAAGTATAAGGCACAGCAAAACCAAAATGTAATGTCCACATATGTGGACGCAGGATCTCAGGAGGTTAAAAAAAAGTTTAATTCCGCTTATCTTTTTTTAAAAGCATACTCCAGCAGACTGAATCAAAATAGTAGAGGTGGCAGCGTAGGTGGATGTAGGTGGCCAATGAAATAATGAGCACTGCCAAGAATTCATTTTAACGAGCCTTGCAGAAGAAAACGCCACAATTTTCAAACACTAGCTGATTAAAATGCAGCCAAACTGCTTTGAAATCACAACTAGAATGTAGATGATTTTCTCAGAATTCTCCCAGAATTGTGAGTTTCTCCACCAACTAGTTTCCCAACAGTCACAACTTAACCTGAACTATTGAAAGACATGAATCTGCCTGCTCCAAGATCTGCCGCTAGAGGGCGCCTGTGTGGCAAGAATGAACATCATCTCATCAGAAAATTACTGGCTTTTGATGACAGGCCATCTGCACAGAAATCATATCAGGAAACATGAAGGAATCATTTATTGTCTGCTATTGTAGCACAACTAAAATACGTTGTTTATGATGTATTTTTAGAGAAAAATAACAGATTCCAGGTAAATGACAAGATGAAGAAATCAGCGTTGGTTTAGATTGCATTGGAAAATTTTTAAGGCTACAATGATAATTAGTTCACTCACTTAATTTTAATAATCATATACTAGGTACTGAAGGTGGTAAAACATGCACATTTTGCACATGCTAATCAAACATTTAAAGTTAGATTTCACTGAATTTGACATTAAATAAAAAAAACAACGCTGTTGAAATAACAGAACTTTAGGGAGGGTAAATATTCTATATTTATATATAATATATAAATAAATGTCTATTGTTTCATGCTGAGGGAGCATATGTTTTGATTCAGTACATTAATACATTTTATGATTTTATTCCAGGTATCATAGTTGCTCACTATCTCCAGTCAATCACACCAGCACTGGTTCTGGGCGGTGAGCTGGTGTACCACAAAAGACCAGGAGAGGAAGGGACTGTCACCTCCCTATTGGGCAGGTACACAGGTAAAATCATATATGTAATTGTGCTTATCAATTTAATGTGTAGCTTCAAGTCCAAATATTTCATCTGCAGCAAGTTAACCTATTTGTTTTTAACTTTTCAGGTGACAACTTTGTTACAACTCTAACTTTGGGTGGAGCTGGAGCTCATGCTACATACTATCACAAAGCAAATGACCAGGTATTGAATGTCAATAGGAATTTGTGGGGCGATGCTAATATGCACTGCTGAAAAGCTTTAATCCTACTTTTGCAACTTGGCTCACATTTTAAAATGTTATTTTGTCCCGAGTGATTTAAAAGGGTTTAGATCAGATGTGTCCAATCCTGGTCTTCAAGACTATCCTGCATAGACCTGTTGCAGTAAAGAATAAATCAATAAATCGCATGATAAATGAAAATTATTTACCTCATTTTCATTTATCGACATTATCGTTTCTCTTTCTTTCTACTGAAGACACTGGATGACAAAAAGCTCAACTTCATTGCTCTTCACTGACCCCCTCCCTTTCACTTTTCTCTTTAAAATCCATTTTAACCATCCAAAATCATGTTTTTGGATCATTCTAAGCTGAGATGCTAAGCTACAAGCTAAGCTAACAGGTTGACCTTGGGGATAAAACCTCTGTCTTGTTGAAGCTCCAAAATTCACGGTTGTGAATTTGTCTAAAAAGTTGTTTTTTCTGCCACAAGAAGCTGATAACTTGTTTACTGATTTTTTTATTTATTTTAATTTTTATTAAAAGCTTTGTGTGACAAATGGTATGCTAAAGAGCTCAAACAACAACAAGTGTCCGCCATTTTGAGAACCGAAAGGAAGGAGAGACAGTCCATGTCACATCAAGGGCCTCCCTCCCATTTTTCTTAAAGAGACACACTGCTCGCTCCCTCACTATCCATCCTTCGGTTCAAACATTCATACAGTCATCTGGTGGTCCAAAAAAAAAGGTACTACACTCAAAACAAATCAACCAACATTTCTTCTTAAATTTGACAATTACTACTTATTGTCAAATTTCAAACAATATTATAGTTTATCACAATAATTCTGAGACAATTAAATCGCCCAGCAGAATTTATCGTGACAGGCTTAATCCTGCACATTTTACTTGTTTCCCTGCTCCAACACACCTGATTTAGTGATTGAATTACCCCTTCATGTTCTACAGAAGCCCACTCAGTGATTCAATCAGGTGTGTTTGAGGAAATAAACCTGTAAAACTTGCAGTATAGTGGCCCTCGAGGACCAGGATTGGACGGTTTAGAAGAATACAATTATCTAATTAATGAGTTTAAAAAAAGGAGAATTTTTATCAAGAAGGGCCCAAATTAATTTAAAACTAAATATGAGGATGTAGCATGAACCAGAATCGGTTAGTAACCAATTTTTAAATTTTATTTATTTATTTTTACTATTTTGGGGGGGAGTTTGTGTCTAGTGCATGTGACTAGTAACATCAACATACCGTAACCTACTTTGGCTTGTGTGTTTTACAGTTACAGGTAGGAGTTGAATTTGAAGCCAACACAAGGATGCAGGATACCACGACATCTTTCGGTTATCAGCTGGACCTTCCCAAAGCTAATTTGCTTTTTAAAGGTAAATACAACAAAATATTCTGCCTGCAGAATAAATGGCTACAAGAGGAATTGACACAGTCTAAATATTTGTATATTTAATACATTTTTTTCCCTCAAACTTTCTTTGGTGCAGGCACAGTTGACAGTAACTGGGTGGTTGGGGCAACTCTTGAAAAGAAACTCATTCCACTTCCTCTCACACTGGCCCTGGGGGCTTTCCTCAACCATCGTAAAAACAAGTTCCAGTGCGGCTTTGGAGTCACTATTGGCTAGAGGTGCACAGACTGCCTGGAACCAGCTCACAGACAACAGCTTGTACTGGCACAGAGACACAAGAACCTGAACTATGTTTTAGGAAATGAATTCAGAGACTCTCTTCCAACTGTGATTTCCGGGGCTAATAGAGAGACAAAGACAACTACCAAGAAGCCAGGACTGGCCAAGCCATGCCTACATACTGTAGCACAAATGTCTTTCCTGTATAATGTTTTGGATATACTGAGACGTTAGAGTGATGTATATCAGCGGGCTTAAGATGATGCATGAGAACGTGATGTGAAATTTAAAGTACGTGGTACAGTATGGTATAATATATTATGATCATGTATGGGTTGAAATAAATGTGATTACATTTTGTACAACTGAATTTTGTCATTGTTCATTTATAAACTGGCTGCAGGGTGATATTTTAAAACTTTATTTAGCCATAGAAGAGTTCTTCTTTCATGAAATCAGCTTTTGTTGTGGCTTTCAGGAGGATGCAGATATTTGCATTTAAAAAAAGGGAAACTTAAAAATGTGCATTAAACATATAGCTCTTGCGTATTGTTTGAAAGAATTTAACTGAAAGATCTTGTTGCACCTATGGTATTTCTATTTTTGAGTCTTAGTATCTTTTTTATTTAGTATTTGAGTAGTAAGGGACAAATTTTATTCGATTGGGTGTTATTTCTGTACTAGAATGCTGCATTATAACAGTTATGCTTTGAAAACATTTAGAAAACACATTTTATAATATGTTACATGTTTTACAAAAGAGACATTTAAGATTTATTGTGTTCCTTTTCAAACAAGTTCCTAATTTGTACAAATAAATTGGCTTTTCAAGTTCTGGAGAGGTCTATTAGCCACCCATCGGTTTCAGTCGGGTATGTTGAAGCAGGAAAATATTTAAAATGTTCAGAAATGTGTGGCCTGAGGAGTGAAGTTTACATACACCCATAAAAATACAATCTTAAGTCAAACAAGTAAAAGCACATTTGAGAAAGTGTTCTGAGACTTGCAGCACCAGAAAATAAAGGTATTGACCCAAAGGCAAATGAGAACACAAAAGATTTACCGTAAGTGCAATTTTAAATGCAGCTACAATTTAGACAGATCTCAGGTCAGAAGATTAGCTTACTTGAAAGCGGTTTCACATGTGAACACCCTCCACAGATTTGGATTTAAGTTCAGGGTACTAAACTGTCATTTGCATCACATGAGAACTTACATGAGGTGGAATGAATTGTGTACTCCAGTTCCCAGTAACGCCCAAAATAGCAAAAATATAAAGTACAGAATACAGTAAAAGGATCTAAGATATAAAAGATA
>JAVCKU010000047.1:8751051-8761350 GCA_032273985.1 Hypsolebias coamazonicus | reverse complement strand
TCTGGGTCGGACCTGTAATTACTGTTAATTCGTCAGGTCGGGTGAGGTTAGGAAATGATGGCTACAGGTTGGGGCCGAATCAGGTCAGATTTTTTTTTTGGGCCCGAATGCAACTCTAATTTGTAATGAAGCGCACCCAGGGAATGAGTGAAGAAGTCTGTTTTGAACGAGGCGTTTAAAACGAGGGTAGCGAGAAAGTGCGGTAGTGATTTGCCCCTGTACCGTTTTGACCACAGCATGATACAGACATGTAATTTCCTTAGACATATAATGAAAGAAATACAGAAACTTGTTGAAGAAAAATGTTAATAAATATAACAAAGCCTGAAAAAAAAAAGTATTACATTTGTTTAATAAAGAAGTACAAATTCTATTAAAAATGTACCTTTATCCACTGAACGGTATGTTGTTTAGACGCCTTGGTCTTACACTGCCACTCCACCTTGTCTCCAACCATGACGACTTGGGGCTTATTTGGGGTTACGCTCATGGGGTCAATGTCTGACAAACAGAAATCAGCAGAGAGATAAGAGACTGGGAACACCTGAAAACCTGAGGCTTTCTATAAGGAGATAAAAAGACACCACTTCAAAACTAGAATCTACTCGTTTTTAAACACACATATAGGAGAACTCTAAAATAGCACAACATAGTTGAAAAAGATTATGTTTTAAGAACAAAGATAATGCACTTACTCTGAAGCTAAGCTTATTCTGAAGGCCAAGTTAAGACTTTTTCAAGGCTCTCACCACTTAATGTGCGTGATAAGATCAAATTAAGCAGTGCAGTTGGGATAGCATTAAAGTAACAGATGAACTGTGAAAAATTGAAGTAGATTTTGCCCCCCTGAAAGGATTCCGTTAAAGCTTATTCCACGGTAACCTTATTAGTTTTATGATTTATGAAAGAAAAAAAAATCTTCTGAAAAGAATGGTTCATTGTGAGGGTGAAACTCCACATGCAGGAAGTAAATTGTTCTTAACGCACATTAGCTTAAGTCTGCAGTTTGTGTATGAATGTGGGAGGCCCACTCACAGTTGACGGTGAGGGTGAGGGTGTCTCTCAGATCAGCATCCAGGTTTTCGTAGTCTGTGGCGTGGCATGAGTACTCACCGGAATCTGTACGCTTGACAGATTTCAGTGTCAGAAGACCTTCCTGGCCAGTAATTAGTTTATCCTGGGTATGGAAAATATGAAGAAAAAAACAGGGATTAACTTATTGAAAGACTTACCAGAAAGGTGGCAAATATACGGAAAAAAGTTCTCTCACACAGCTGTTTGATAGTGTAAAGGGTTAACGTACATTTTTCTTAAATTCAAAGTCTGACGGCTGTGGGTTTCCATCAGTCTCACATTTCATGGTGACATTATCCCCCTCCTTGACTGGACTAGAGTTGAGTACATGAAATGTTGCTTTCTCAGAGGGATCTAGAGGAACAAAGACAGATGTGAAACAGGTGAATGTTGATCAATTGTACAATGTTCAACCTCACATCAACACTTGATTCTTTCTAGACAAAATACTTTCTCAGGCTCCTTGGATGGATTTGAAAAAGATTATTATTGTTTGTTTGTTTTTTTTTGGTTTGTTTTTCTCCATTTGTGATTTTTTTTTCCTCTCCATTCACACATTTTAACAAAAACCCTGAAATACTCATAGCACACCACTAGGTGGCGAGAACATCCACATAAGAAATGTATAAAAATAAAGAGAAAGAACAGTTCAAGTTTCACTAAAGATGTTGCAAAAAGAATAGTTTGCTTGTTTTGTTTTGTTTTTTGTGTGTGTTTGCTTGTTTATTTGTTTATTGTTTTGCTATCTTCTGGAATTATTTATAATATTTTTAGTTAATAAATAAATTAATAAGTTTAATGGTGGTGTGATCAGGAAAAAATTAGACAGATGCAGAAAAGATAAAACAATAAAAATGGATCAATGGTTGTTTTGGTTTCTAGGGAACAAAGTAATAGAAAATGTGTTTCTACATTATTCTTACTAAAAACCTTTATATTTCCTGTGTACACAAACCAATCATAAATTGAGCTTTTTTGTAAATAAATCTCTATTTTTTAAAAGCATTTTTCAGAACACCTGGTTTTCTCAAAAACAGTTTGTGTGGACGTGTCAAAACACATCAAATAATCGTTACTTTTAACGATATCCTTTATAGTGTAGATTGGGCATCTGTTGTTTTTATTGTTGGCTTGTATTAAATATCATTGTAACTTAGTGAAATGTGGATCTTATGTAGTATTTCAGAATTAAAGTGAGCGTGAACCATAGAGTTTACAACTGGTTCAAAATGCTGCAGCCCAATTTTTAGCTGGTGCAGGCAAAAGAAGGCACATTACTCCGGTTCTGGCCTTCCTTCACTGGCTCCCGATTCACTTTCAAATTTATTTAAAAAATCCTTCTGTATGTTTTTAAATCTCTGAACAGTTCTGTCCCTCCTATGTCATTGAGCCGCTGCAGCCATATGCCCCACAGCGCTCTCTGAGGTCAGCAGACCAGATGTTTTTATTGGTTCCAGGCATTTGTTTTGAGCTCAGAGGTGACAGGACTTTCTCTGTTGCAGGTCCAAAACTGTGGAATGAGTTACCGCTGCATGTCAGGCAGGCTCTCACTGTTTAATAAGTCTCGTTTAAAAACACGCCTTTTCTTACCCTGGCTTTTGACACTGTATGAGCTGATTTTAACTTGTCTGTATTCTATAACTTTAGTCATTTAGTTCTTATCTTTACCTCTGTGGATCTATGTGTTTTTTGCTATGTCCTTTGCTTGTGTTGTTGTTGCTGTACAGCACTTTGGTTGGCCTTGTTGCTGTTTTTAAGTGCTTCATAAGTAAAGCGGTACAGTTTGGCTTTTACAGCTGTTTAACTTTTCTATCTAAAGTTGCACCCCAGCATAGGACTGAAATTCTTGCTTGATTGGAAACTGTTGTTAATAGTTAGCAGCAAGCACCACAAAGCCTTTAAATGAGGTATAAACTACTGGAAAAAAAATGACATTTGACCAATTTAAAGCAAAATCTTTTCTACTGTTGGCTCACAGTAATAAGAATAAGAATGAGACTGTCCATTTTTCCTATGGCAACAGTCCAAATGTATTTCTGTTAGATTAAACAGGTGTCTTTCTCAGTTTATCCACTTACTTCCCACAGAATTCACATACTGCATCTTTTCTTTACAAATCTAAATAATCATAAGAACAATCAAACAGACAAAAGACCTCAATGGCTTTTTTTTTAGTCTAAAAGCCCTTTGTTACAGATTAACTTGATGTAATCTCCCAACCCTTCAGCTCCCAGTCCAACACGTACAGTTAAGATTGATTTTCATGGTGTTGGACATCTTCTGTTTGATCTCGCCTCCCAGCGTGCTGTACTCCACAGTACAATGGAACACAGAGTCCTTGTCAGCCTTGGTGGGCTGCATGAACAGAATGCTCTTAATGGTAAAGAGACCCGAGACCTCCTTCACCACAGAGGAGCTCATGTAGGTTTCTGCAAAATAAATAAATACATTTTATCATACCACTGACTTTTAATAAAAAATTACTAAGAAATTCTATAAAAAATTTGCTATCTAGAGGGCACGTACTCTCTTTTTTGTCTTTGACTTGAGGAAGAGGCTCATTGTTTTTGAACCAAATAATTCTTGGCTGAGGGAGTCCATTTCTTGCCGTGCAGATGCCAATCTGATAAAAACACCAAAACACAGGAAGAAGATAAGATAGAACTTTAGAGTTCAAATTCAGTCAAAATAATGAAATATACAGACACGCAGAACTCTTAACAACACAGAACAGCCTCTGAACTCTTCACAATAATACTGAACTATAGACATTAACAGTGCACTAAGCCACATCTGTGACACCTAATATGTTTATTGCTGCTGCACTCTGTGGCTGTATCGTGCATGTCCCTATCATAATCCAGTTCATCTGAATGTTACTCACTACATGTGCAATAACCATGTGCAATTAAGCTAATATTACTACCTGTGAAATACTTATTTATACTAATTCATCCAAAGGTTGAAAATCCTACTCACACCCTTATATTCTACCATGTTGTCGTTCACTTTATTTCTTTTGGACCTTGTAAATATTATGTTTTTTTTTTTTTACATTTTAGTGCTTTATTTTTAGTATTTCTTGTCTTTATAGTGAGTCGAAACGGTTCTTCCCATCCTGAGCATTTCATTGCATTGTTCACCTTGTGTTAACCTGCATATAATAAACAAACATAACACATGGCATGAAAGCCTACTAACCTCTGAGCTGGTGGTCAGCCCTGCTGTAATGGCCTGACTTGACGGCTGTACGAGTTCTGGATTCTCAGGGGTGACTGGGAAGACAAACAATTAATAATTAGTATGATTCACTGGGGAAAAAAAAAAGACGTTTTCATCTTAAAAGAATGCAAACAATTGTTAAGGCTTCACATTTGTATCCCAAACCACACATCTGGTGACCTTGTTAATTAAAACTGGCAGTAAGTAATCTCCTCAGTGACCTGGTTCATACAAGCAGATAAGGGTCGAGCAGCAAAAATCTCCCACTTCCTACTCCCTGGCACACACACACACGCTCACACAGCCACAGGTGTGAGCGTTCCCTCTTGTTTCTCTGTTTTATTTCCAAGCTCACTGGTTCAAGGTTGTCCTATCACCTCATGCAGCTGCCGGCAGCTTATGAAAATAAATCGCAAATGTCAATTATTTTCCGTTTCTCAATCGTTTGACCTTCCGAGCACAATCCCAATGTCCGCCATGTTCCCTGCCACTCTGACCTAAATGTGTGTTTGGTTAGGCACAATGTTAGTTAGGCTGGATCATTTTTCCTAGAAATCAGCCCCATTCAAAGGAACTTTACAGTTGTCATTTACAAAGTATTTAGGTAAAAAAAAAATTCAAGCTCTATTATTTGTAGCTCCATTTTAAAGAACCATTACCCTCTCAAAGACTCACCAAAACCAGGGTTAGTGCCGAGAGGGGGAGGGAATGTGATCTGGGCTTTTGTCTTTTTTCTGTAAGGTTGCCCAAACTGCTGCTCGATTAAAATACTCATTCCCTCTCCACACATGGTAAAAAACAAGACGCCATCTCCATCACACGTGAACAATTTTGAAAAAGAAGAAACAATTAAACCCTAATTTTTCTTTTATATCTTTTTATACTAAAACCAACAACATTTTTGGAATTTTAGGATTTTTAATTGTGCATTTTGTAACATTACCAGCTACTGCCGCAGCTGACCTACCAGCAGTGAAGGCAGGGCAGACGTCAGAATTAAACCCCAGTGAGTCAAGCAGTCGAATGAATGAACACCAAAGAATAATTGCTGGCTTGTAAGACAAGTAGCTGTTTCCTTGCCCTTTTCTCCAAATATCACTTCACTGAGGTACTCCCTAACACTGACTGGGCCACTCACAAATAACGGCTTGTTTTATGAGTTTTCTTTAAACACCGGTCACTCCTAGAGCATGCATGTTAATGGATTACTTAGAAGCCTTTCTTTTTTCCCAAGAGGTAGTTAAACTAAAAGTGGGGTTGTTTTTCAGTGTTCTCAACTAAAATTCTTCTCTTTCAAGAGAGACTAAGGGTCCTGTTCAAAATGCAAATTAATACTTTTTTTTAATGTGCACCCACTGTGGGAGGGGCAAGGACACATGGCCCTGCACCAGGGTTAGCCCCTAGCATTCTAGAGTCTTATTAAGAAGAGATATATGAGACATGACATGTGTGATTGAACTATTCATCAGTAATGTCAGGAGTGATTAAATTGTGGTTAATTGACCTCTGGAGAACTAGTTAAAAGAATTTGGTAACCTCAGGCATCTGTGGGGCCTAACATTGCCACATATTAAAAAAGACAGCTAAGTCTTTTTTTAATTTTTGAGATAATCCAGATGATTGTAATAAGCCATCTGCTTAGAGGAATGTAGAATATTTTTAAGGATGTTGGTGTGAAATGCAATAAACTCAATTAGACGCAATTAAGCCAAGTGTGAACACACACACACAGTCTCACTGATTCAAATTCTAAAACCTTCACAGGCAGTGACGGCAACAGTCGAAGTAGCTAAAAGGTACCAGCTAACGTACAGAATACTTTGAGCATGGTTCTGGCCTCTCCAGATCCTTCAGGGCCAGCGGTGACCTGGCAGTAGAAGGTGAGCTCGTCAGAAGGTTTGACGGATGTGATGGTCAACGTGAAGTCTTTTCCGATAGTGACCCGGCCACTCAATGGAGTGTCGTCATCGCTTTTTCCCTGCCCGCCCTGGGGGATGAAAGCTACACGTTGCCTGCCGCCCTGTTCCTCCTGGACCAAGGAGCATGAAGAAAGAAATTGGACAAACATGAGGTACAACAAAAAAGGTAACGTTTAAAAATAATTGGCTATTTTTAGACATTATTTTATGACAGCAAACTTTTTTTAATTTCAATGTCTTTAATAAATATGTAGGACACATTTGTTTCTTGTCTTGAACCCTTGTATCATCCTTTAACGTCAAGACCATGCATGTTCCTTAGAGGGGAAATCAACCACCTTATTTAACAGCTTAAAAATATTGTTTATTTATTTTGTTTTCCATAAAAAGCTAGTCAGTTTTGAGAGCCTGAAATAAAAATACAAAATTTAAATTGTTCTTTAAATTTTGTTTATTAACTTTTTTGTGGAGGTAGGGGGTTAAAAGTTTAAATATTTCTATCCATCCATTATCTTTACCCGCCTCTTCCTTTTTAGGTCACGGGAGTCACTAGTGCCCATATCCAGCAGTCACTGTGCGAGAGGCGGGGGACACCCTGGACAGGTCTCCAGTCCATCACAGGGACACATAGAGACAAACGAGATAAACATCCACGCTCTCACTCACATCTAGAGACAATTTAGAGTTACCAATCAGCCAAACATACATGCTTTTAGTCTGTGGGAGGAAAGTGGAGCACCAGCAGAAAACCCACACATTCACGGAGAGAACATGCAAACTCCACCCAGAAAAGTCCCAGGCCGGGATTCAATCAGGCAACCTTCTTGCTGAGAGACAACAGCTCTACCAACTGAGCCACTGTGTTGAAAATGTCTTCCCCAAACATTTGAGAGAAGATGCTGTAGTCAGATGGAATCAAACTTAATTTTTTTGGCTTTTAAGGACTGCACCATGTTTGGAGTGAAACACTTGCTCACAGCATGCTAACACCATCCCCACATGGAAGCATGGTGGTGACAGCATCATGCTGTGGAGAGGATTTTCATCAACAAGAATTGTGAAACTGATCAGATTTGAAGGAAAATGGAACAAAAAACAGATAAATTATTGAGTGAACCTTATGAAGTCTTACAGAGATTTGAGGCCAGTATGGAGGCTCACCTCTCAGCAGTACAACAATCATACAGATTACAGACACTGCTAATGCAATGCTCTGGTAGTTTAATGTCAAACTGTTAAATGACCTGGAATGGTCCAGTCAGGTTCTAAAACTGTCTGAATTTGTAAAGGAATGGCACTGGATACTTTAACTACAACTCAGGTTGTCAGAAACACATGACAATATGACATGTACAAGTTTTGTGCAACTTTTCAAATTACACAGTGTGATTCCAGAAAGTTGATTTATTTTTAATTGTTTATAGAAAAAATGTACTATATGTTACAGACTACCACATCAAACTGTTCCAGAGTGCATCCTGTCGCACATACTGACATAACAACAATCAATTCAGCAGCCCTCCTCTTCATGAGTCATGGAAAAAGTGGTAGAATAACTAGGACAGTTACATATAGCACTTTTTCTAAAAGCTAAAATCATTTATAGTCAAAGTTTGTTAGTTGGATTCATGTGGAAATGATATAAGTGCTTGTTTTTCTTTTGGCTGCTCCCCTCTCTGTGGCTTACCACAGCAAGTGATTTCATTTATACAATTTTGGTAAAAAATTTTATGTTGGATTCCCTTCTTGAGGCAACCTGGTTTTAAACCTGCAACCTCAGAATTACAAGACTGCAGCACTGAGCAGTGAGCTAAAGTGGCCTCTTGGAATATTACTAACTTTAATTCTGATAATCCAGTTGCAATGAGAGTAACCACAGTTTCAGCCAGACTCAACCTATTAGGACACCCAGTGATAAGTGTTTTTTGTGACTTACAAGTTCAAGTATATTTATTGTCATACAAATCACATGTGATACATGAGGTGGAATGAAATTGTGTACTCAAAGTCCCAGTTACAGTACATTCAAAAATAGCAAAAATATGAAGTATAAAAAGAAACAGTACAGTATACTGTACTGTATAAGGATCAAATATATACACTAAACACTAATAATGTAAAATAATACAGTATATTAAACAGCATTAAATTAAACATTTAATTAATTCTATAGGACCCCGTGCATTTCTTAAAGTGCTTGTCACGAGAGGAGGGCAGAAAGAAGGGAAGCAAGAAAGAAGGGAAGCACATGCAGAGCTGCATGGGACAAAGGAAACTCAAACCAGAGCCAGCCAGCCTGTGATGAGTAGTTTTACAGAGGAAACAGATTATCTGATGCAGTGTCAGACAATCAATATGAACTGTACTGTCAGATTCCACATCTGGTTTGGAAAAAAAACATTGGTATGAAATAAATAAATAAATAAATAAATAATAGAAACTATATATCATTAGCTGTGAATTCAAAACAAAAGAAGTGACACAACTGTAACAAACTGTCCAAGGTCTGTATTTGGTATGTGTTTTAACAAATACACTTAAATAAATGGAGAGCACCCAGAATGGTGCTGATTACAGTCTGAATTGTAACTAGTCCATACAAGTTGCTTCTTATATCAAAACTAATGCAGAGCCTCAGTCTTCGTTCAGAGAAAAATTACAGCTGGAATGATGTGATGAAATGACAGGTTGACTCTGATTTAGTGTGTTACAGTGAGAGGTATGAGGGAAAAGATTATGCACAAGATTGTGTATTTATGGTTGTGTTCCAATGTGCAGCAGTGGTTTTGTAATAAATGCATTAGCACCAAAGTGACCCTTACAGCTTAAGGTTAGTCGTAGGGACAGTTTTGCCCTGAGGGACACACTTTGGACACACTTTCTGAAAAGTTGTCTTGAAAACGAAACATCCAGAAACTAAACTTTCCCACAGCACATGCACATTTCACTTCCAAAAGCATTTTAAACTGACTTGTGACAAGTGCTTACTCTTTTTAAAAACAAGTTTCAAATTTATCTGCAACCATTTAGCTTTATATTTTCTTGCTGTTCAAACAAACAACACAAAATGACACCACTCTGATCCTCTGCATCAGCATCTACACCGTGATACTAATGCTATCATGCTTCAGTATGTACAAGAAAGCAGTAGTGTAGTGATAAATGTTGCTCTGTACAATTTTCCCCCATTGCTACAGCTGTTAGCCACAGTAGCCTCCACACACAGCAAGCTTTATGCTGTGACACACTTTGCTGATATTCAATGCACATGCTTAGAGAAATAAACTATAAAAGAAACGACTAATGCAAATTGGAGGGAGCATGGAAAATAAAGAACAGTGTACAGCTGAGAAAGTCTCCTAAGCATGCTGCTGGAGTCTTTTGTGCATTCAGCATCATATTATTAAGAAATAGAAAGAGACACCATAAAAATAATGCAACACAGAAGACTTGACAGTGATTCACAAACACAGTATCATGCTATTCCAACGTCACTTCCTCAAACTGTAAGACTGACGTGTGACGTCCTCACCGGCCGACACCAGAGAAACATCTTCTGTGTCATCATGGCACATAAAAGAAGTACAAACTGGAGTGGATGTAGTTTATTGTTGGAGTAAAAGCAGGCCTTGATGCTGCTGTTGTGTTTTAGCCAACTATAAAATAAGTGTATGATTCAAAAACAGACAATGGGAGATTTAAACCCTACTTTTTCTGAAGTGAACAAAGTGAGTCTGGAAACTCCAAATGTTATTTGTTGTATATTTTTCATAACATCCTGACCTGTAAGTTTGACAGAAATAAGCTTTGAAAGAGAATAGAGACGGTTATTTTTCTATAATTTGAGAAAACAGTCGCTCATGTTACCACTGGAGGTGGATCAGTTGAATGTTTGGCCAGAAGACGAGTCAGGGAACCCACTGTGGTTCAAGAAACACCAAATGAAGATCATTGAAAAGATTTCCACAACTACAGCATACATGAAAGTTCATACTCAGTAATCCAGGTGTCAAATCTGATAATTCTCAATCAGGTCATCTGGACAGTTTCTTTTTGGTAGAAACGTTTCACCCTCACTCCAGAG